>VYXC01005982.1:1347820-1464576 GCA_013397175.1 Platysteira castanea
TAATCACATTTAAAAAGTCACCCAAATTTGAAAAAAAAAATAGAGATTAGGTATTTTTTAATATCCTCTTACTGAATGTTAATATGTTTAGATGGAAGTATTTTTACAAGTCTGACAATGAAATTACATACAGAAAATTGATTTGAAATAGTTCATGGGCAAATCAAGTCATTGCTATTTCAAATACACTGGTTTTTTATTTTCTCTGGCAGATTATTTGCATTTGTATACCCCTAAACAGGGTCATAATGCTGGAGGAAAGAAGTATGTGTGGTTTCTGTATAAGGTATTCTTTAAGCGGAAAACGAGAATTATGCGTGTTGACAGATTTATGTGCATTCTGTCTTGTAGCATATGGTGGTGCTGATAAGAACTTGTAATAGTCTGTCTGAAGACCTCACATCTTTGTGATGCACAGTGCTAAGTGCCTGACATCCCATGCTCATTTTGAACTTCAGTAGGAAGAAAAGGGAAATATAATACTGGAGATTGAATGATGGAATTCATGACACTCAATGTCTTCTCCTGGACAAGACTGATAGGGTGAAAACCCCACCATGACAAATTGCTTCAGTTACTTTTGCTAAGTGTCTTCTGTTGTGCCAAAATGAAATGTCTTGATTTATGTAGAGAGAATTGATTTACACAGGAAATAAAATTATTTATGTTAATGTTTTTTAGATACTTTGATTTAGGTAGTACAATTTTCCTGTATCTCTGGTGCTCTCAGAATATATTTACACTAATAGTACAGCTTTGTCTTGCACAGCAATTTGTGTGCATGCAGCAGTGAAGCTTAGCTGTTCCTCCTCTAAGGAGCACTTTCAGAGGCAACTCAATTTAAAATGTTGGCCAAGAAATTTCGGGCTTAATTCAGAAATGTACGGACTCAACAACAGTGCTAAACTTGAAATGTTAATGTCATACTGTGCTACTGCAGACACGCCAAATGTTGTAGGTAAGGGACCATCAGCAGTTTTAGTCTAAATGTCGATTTTTTGATGTTATGATTTATCTGCTGTAGGGGTGGAACAAATGCTGCATGTTGAATGATCTGCCACTTTGGAAGCTCTAGGCCTCTTAGAGAGATATGAGTGTTCAGAAGCTGTGAAAACAATTCATGCAGCTTGGTTAGCTTTGGGCTGGAACCATAAGCACGAGTACTGAGGGTCAAGTGGATGCCAGTAGTTTTGTCCTTGATGCTGTAAGATATTGAGCCCTAACCTGAGAAGTGTCTAGAACCTATAGAAACAGATTGATTTGTTTTTTTGAATGTACCAAATTTTTGTAATTTCTTGGATTTTCTGTCAGGTTCAGGTCTTATAATAAAAGGTTCTTTGTTTTGGGGTTGAGTGAAGGCAACCCGTTTTGTCAGAGATATTTACACTTCAGAAAACGCTCTCAGTCTCTACAGCATAGGAGAAAATTTTGGCATGCCCCTGTGAGGGAATATTTTAATAGTATATAAAGACAGTAATTTGGATGACATATAGTTCATCAGGTCATTGATTTTAGTGTAGAAAACTCAACATGAAGGAAACCATTTCAAATATATCCTGACTGACTGGTAGTCTGGTCATGAAAATACTAGTTAATATAGAAGCTGTCAAGATGTCTTTTGTAAGAATGCATTTTTAGTTTAATAAAGTGAAGCAATGCTATCTTAAGGGTTCATTTTGGCTTGTTTTACTGGTAATAAATAAGGAGAAACACAATTAAACCTTGTGTTTTATATACACAGTCATGATATCTATTACCACTTTAGATTACTTGTCTGTAACCTTTTCAGCTTTTAATTTATGTGACACAATTATTTAGGAATTGCATTATGCTCAATAGCTTTTCCTATTTTTAGAGGTAGTAAACCCATACATGTTATGAAAAACTAATAACTTTTTATATTTGTTACAAGGTACCGGTATGCCGAGGACTACACATAAAGATAGCCAAATTGTAGGAAATAGAACTTTTGTAAGATGATAATCAAAGAGTAACACTTTCAACAGAGACAAATTCCAGTATTCCTAGGCATGATCATTCACAAACTGAATAGAGAGCTTTGAAACTCTATATAATAGAGTGCCCTTATCAAACAGTTACCCTTTGCTGGGGTTACTTTAGTCAGTTCCATCTCACTAACATGTTGCTTAAAACAGGGTCACTGACAGCACGTGGTAGTTTACAGATGATATATTCGTACCAGATGCAGGGATAAAACAATTTTGTATAAAGTGCACACCTCATTTTCATTAGTTATATTTCCATTTTAAGATCCAGCTAGGTAGCCTGAAACCACCCTTAAGCCCAAGTGATTCTTTGCTGTTGGTACTTTGATACAGGCTCATACTCAGATGTAGAGAGGCAAGTTAATGTGCAGGTTTGGGACAATCTTCTTGCACTGGCTACATCTGCCATTGTGTGCCACAACAGATTATTCAGCTGAGACCTTCCTAGACAGTTCTCAGTATTGTGTGTTGAAATGTCAGACTGACACTGCAATGGGTTCACCAAAGGGGACAAAATTTTGGCTTTCTCTCTATAACAGTGTGGACAGTCTGAGCCCGGAGAAGCAGTGTGGCCAGGGAGCATGCCAAAGGTTAGCGAGCTTGCTCACAGGCTTCACTGCTTCAAAGGACAGCTGTAGAGAGAACATCTGTCTTGGAGTGCCACAGTAAGCTTCATTTTTCAAGCAGAGGGAGCACCTTTCACATTTACTTGATACCAAAAAGTCTGATAGATTTCATCATCTTCAGGCCTGCGTGTTTCTAATGCTTCTTCTTGTGTGTATGTGTAATTTTGTTTCATGGGCTGTTCCAGGCAATAAGGAGTGCCAATGCTCAATATGTCTCTCTAGCTATGACAGAAGGGCAGAAGCAGTGACAAATAGAGCCAGCACAGAGAAGCATTATTATTAATTCATCTTCCTTTCTTCCTTTCTTCTGACGCAGAAATTTGTTGTCCCACAAGCCTAGAGCACAGCAACAACCTGTGCCAATTCCAGTTGTGGGAAACATATTTTTGCAGTAGAGCTGGTGCTTTTTTGAGGACATTGATTCAAGAAGAATGAAATGGAAAGCATGGAAAAATAGGCTATGAAGTGATTTATCAGGAGGTTATTTTACAGGAGGTCTAATATACTGGAGAAAGCAGCTGTGTCTATAACCAGGGACTGTAACATCCTTGCAGGTTAGGGAATTCAGCAAGTGAGAAATTATGGTAACGTTCCATTGTTAATTATCCTCATGTCCTTTAGTCTTTACTGTTACAGTTATGATAGACATGATGATGGAGAATATTGGACTAAAATTTGGTGGAAACCCCCCACCCCCAAACAATAAAACACCTCCCCCTTTAAGATATGTCTTTTCTTTTGCACAGCAATAAATTGAATAGGCTGTTACTGCAGTTTTAATAAGACCATAAACCTTCTGCTCTATATGTAAAATGAAGCAGTTGATTTAGTTGATAATGATACAAACAAGAAAAGCTACTGTAAAATATATGTGACTCTCTGAAGTATGAATTTGGTTACAAAGAATAATGCTGGAAAAATACACAGCATCTGATGCAGCTACACAAAAGAGGCAGGAGAATAATTTAAAAATGGCACAATGATTTATTTAAAACTCGAGGTCTGCTTTCCAGCACAAACCAATACATTCTGCAAAAGACCATTTTGGAAGGTAACTGAAGGTACCAACTTGTACAAGCTTCAGCCAAGGCAAAATATGTATGCCTCTTCCAATCTCCTTGCCTGCAGGAATATGCTTTGTGCCAGTCATAGTTAATTTTGCACTAGAAATCCACGTGGGACTGCCAGCTGGAAGCAGGGGGAGTGAAAACTATGCATGTAAGTGCTTCAAACTGCTGGAAATACGATGTCTGGCATTTAGATGTCAAAAAAATTGCTACTTGTTTATTTTCAAATTAAATGCCCTCAGACTAAGAGCTCATCTATAATTGAACTTTATTTTTAAAGCAAAATTCAGCAACATCTCTTTCTGCCCTTGCCATCCAGTTTTATTGTCATTGAGATGGAAATCTCACCAAAGAAATTTCAAGCTTATTTGTTTTCAAGGAACCATAGATTATGCTTAGACACTTCATCTCATGGGATGAAGTTGAGATCAGCAAGTTTAGTAGTTTTCTATTTTCACCAAAAAAAAGGGGGGGAGGGGTGGTGGAAAAAAGGCTATTCTAGAATTGTGGAGTAATTCAGGTTGGAAAGGACCTCTGAAGGTCATTTGGTCCAAGTTGTGCTGAGAGCAGAGATTTATACTGTTAGTTGAAATTAGGTAAACGAAATGAGCTCAACATGGCTGAAGGACAAGAGATTTTTTGGGGGGTTTTCCCCCTCATCTATCTAGAGTGGGTCTGAACGCTTACAGGTCAGTTTTGAAGCAGATAGAAACATCTAGATTTGGAGACTGAAACTGGTGTTGCTTATCTAAACCAGTGTTTTTGCACGAAAATAAAATTTTTATTTCTTATCTACTGTCCCTGCAGAATTCATGTCTCTTTTTTCCTGTACTTCTCTAATAGTGCACAGAGCACAAATTCATGAAGGTTTCTGGTGAGTGGAAGTCTGTTAGGCTCTTGTTTCCACTTTGCAGGTGGTGATGGATCACAGTAGTATCCTGAAGTAATTGAAAAATGCATTAGGTAGCTCACCTAATTAGATCATCAGATTAAGAAAGAGGCATATGATCTAGCTGATCATTCGGTGAGAGCTGATATCTGTTGAACGGACTAGCACTGTCCTTCATGAGGAATTCCTTTGACCTTAGAGATTATCTTGACAGAATCTGGCCCTTCTTTCAAGCTTTTATTTCACGGTGTGATGGTCCATTTCAGCTCTTAGCTCATATGCATTCTTAGTGCATCGTTTTAACATTCAGATTCAAGAGCTAGGACTCTCAGTAACTCCCAAGCCCGCTATAGAAATTTCAACTATAACTCTATGAAATTAAGTTTTAAAACTTCTCAGAGTTTAAAGGCTGCCTCCCAGATACCTTTGGCTCTTTGGCGCCTTCCACTAGCAAAGCACTGACTTTATGTGCACAGCAGCATGGCACAAGCACAGCTTTTTGGGATCCAGCCATCTCCACCAGCTTTTGGGTGGTAGAAAGAGATGGGAAAGGAGGAATGTAATACAAAATAAAGAGGAAATGGCAAACAATCCAACTAGTTTCTAAAAAAAGTAATGGTAACTGTTAAATAAGCTAGAATTATTTTTATTTCAATTAGGTGATCATATAAAGATAAAACATATGTTACTTTAAATCAAGGTGTTTTAAAAAGGCTGAAGTGACAGATTTAACAGCTACTTGATTTTCTTTAACGAAAACCAAACAAAAAAATTACAAATTTCTGCTGTAACTTCTGAACCGTAACACTGCAATAAACGAATTAATTTTTTCACTACTTGCAATTTTATGGTGCTATAAGGCAAAGGCAGCCTGCCTGGTCTAGCCTATTACATTGAAATTCGGCAAAAAAAGAAATGCTGGAAACTGCAGGCAAAGCAAAGACGATGAATGAGAGAGGTGAAAAATAATTCTATAAAGGTAGGATTTATTAGTAATTGGGGTGAGAAAGTGCGTAAAATAGATGAAGTGTGGGTAAAAGGAAGCAAATGAAGCAGTTGAAACTAGTAAAGAAACAACAGAAATTAAGAAGCAGGGAGAGACAGAGATTCAAATGATTTCTAACATATTATTTTCTCAGGGAACGTAGTATTTTCTTGCAATCATGCTAGGGATTAGTTTTGATAATGTTACCAGGGCATTACAAAAAAAAATTTGACTTTACCAGGATGCTTGACTTTAAATTAAAGACTTTCAGTCTGCCATACAGATCTTCTGAAGGTCCTTCATAGTTTGAATATTATCAAGGATTTTTTTATATTAAGGATTTTGGAAACAATATGAATAATTTCAAGGATAATTACAAATTTGTTTTCAGTGCACCTGAAGACAGGTCTATTGTGTGAAATATCTCTCCAAAGAAAATGAGTATTTACTCATTGAGAGCATTCTTAGGGGAAAAAAAGAAAAAATCTAATCCAAAATCCTACCAGAACAGTTTTCAGAATAAATTCCTAAAATCTATCTCATGAGTACCTGGATAAATTACATGGAATAAACCAAAATTGTTGTCAATTACTGAGTATGTAAATGTATTTCCTACAAATTTTGTATCTAGTCCACTTTCATGGTAACTTGCTGAAACATTTTACTTTCCATTGCAATAGATCAGAGATTTGCATTAGCTGAATTTTATTTAAAAGCTCTGCTATCGAGACAGCATCTGTTAAGCCCTGTTACATGGACATTTTTAATCATGTGACTATCCATCATCATTTTGTTTTGCTTTATGATGATAAGAGTTTGACATAATTCAACATCCTCACCTTCTCAAAAGAAGGATTTTCTGAGAATACAGAAGAGTGTTCACCTGTTTCTTTACAGAAAAGAAAACCTTTACATGAACACCAAGGTTTGGCTGAGAAGCAAAAGCAGTGGAAAATTGTCATCAGACTTAATTTTTGTTTCTATGGTCTGAAAGTGAAAGCTAGGCTTTTCCAGTCCAGAAGAGAGAGATCATGGGGGTTTTTTGGGTTTTTTGGGGGGGGTTTTTTGTTTGTTTGGGTTTTTGTTTGTTTTGTTTTTGTTTTTTGTTTTTTGTTTTGGTTTGTTTTTTTTATTTTTTGGTTTGGGGAATACCTGGATCCAGAAATCTGATACTTAACTTTAAACCCATTATTAACAGAATAAGACAAAGTTTCCTTCTTCCTCTATCTTTCCTACCAGACACAGGTCTGATAGAGCACCTTCCTTTTTCTCAATATTTAATGTCATGGCCAGTATAAAGTTACAACTTATTAAATATTATGTACTTAGCGTTCATCACATCAAAGATCAAAGAAATTATTAAAGAAATATCTTTCTTTACACTACTAATAAAATGAAAAAACACAACTCCAAAATGTAGATAAATTAGAATAGACCTTATTTGTAATATATAAAGTGACATGTGTTCCATAAAAAATGCACAAAATGCTAGATATTTTGTTACTGTTTTTTGCTGATCTATAATGAATTGTATGAATTTACTCAATTCAAAATAGGTTGATTTCATTCACTCAATTAAATTTTTCCTTGTTGCTGCTTTTCTGTCACTTGTTTCCTATTATCTTTTTATATGTCCTTCTATGTCCTACTAGTGAAGAACTATTACCCCTTGGGGTCTGTTTTTGTGTGGTTGGATTTTTTTTCCCCAAGTCACCTCCTTTGATTTCTTTTACAGTTATATTGAGCTGGTAATGTCAATATAAGAATTTTACTTAAAATAATTTCCTATATATTTCAGGGTTTTTATCCACTTGCTAAGGCTTGTCTAAATCTGTCACAAGAACAATCACTTAATGCTTCTTTTGCATTCTTCTTGATTCTCATTCAATTCTTGTTCCAAATTCCTAGCTAGGAGATACTCAGTTATTTTGTTATTGTGGAATATTTTGATTGTTTTCATTTACAGTAAGTTTTTTTTTTCTAATGCCCTCACCAAGGGGTGTAGTTATTCTGTCCCCCAAGCCTGAGTACTGAAGTGATGACAGTGATTTAAGAAGTTAGTAATTTACTTGCTTCAGTAGGTATGCCTGACTGACTTTTCTTGCTTTTTTTTTCTATTTTTCTAGAAAGTTCATTTTGGGAAAGAGGAGACCTGACTTTCTATGTGCGCTACTTTGTAATAATACTTAAAAGTTGCTAGAGCTGTCTACTGCTATAGATTTCTTTCTCATTACAGGCAAGATATTTTTGGTGTGTGTACAGTGCAAACTTCAATATAAGAAGCCCTGCCTAGCTTGGCTAGTGGAACAGAAAGCAATTTAAATGATTTATCATGATGAAGCTGTATGGTGCCCTGTATTTTATTGTGCATATGCGTAGATCACTGTGGGCTAGAACCCCTGACAGGCCAATGAGTGAAATTTATGCATCACTTGAGATCCTCGGATCTCTCACTTGCTGCCTAACTTAATAAAATATCGAAATTGCCTCAGAGTAGTGGCACAGGTACTGCCTAACTGTGGAAATGCTAATCCAGTCTGTCAAACTGTTGAAAGCCTATCCATATGCCAATGTGCTAGCTGAACTCTCTGAGTAGTTTCTTTGCTCTGTTTACGAGATTTCAGGCCATGCCCTCAGAAGAAGACCAGGACTAGAAGGGAGTTTACAGATCTCTCTGAATGATGACTGCAATAGCAGAGAGCTGGAATATATTTTCATAAGTATATAAAAACCCACATCAAAAGTACATTTATGCTCTTCCCTTGCCCTACCTTTCTGCCCCATCTCCCGCAGAAAAAATGCTTGAGGGCGTCTCCTGACTTGTCCTTGAAAGTTTATTCATAGCTGTATTTGTGCTAACAGTGTTTCTCTCTTGAAGTCACTATTCTTCCTCTTTAGTGTCTATCTCCTGAAGTATTTTAGAAAGAAGAGTTAAACTGTCCCTCAGCCTTCATTTTGGTCTGTGAAAAAATCTAGACATCTTTTAGTCTTCTTTCCTATGACAGACTTTTCTTTGTCCTTACCAACTTAATACTTCTTACCTAATTCTCTTCCTTTTTATTTAATGTCCTAAGATTGACAGTCACCATATTCTGAATGATGATGTGCCAGTATTGCATTTGCCTTTTAGCTGTATCACATTCTTATCCTAGTACCCCATTAACCTATGATCAACAAACACAATCAGGTCCTTCTGCTTTCATATGGTAGAAATAAATTTGAAATTAAAAATGTTTGAATATTTTCAGTTATTATTGTATAGACGTGTATTTAGTATCGGTGAATATCCCCTAACATGGTCCTTCAGATCATTTACCCCTGTGTTTTGCTAACATTGTCTCCTATCTTTGTGATGAGAACTCCTTTTCTGGAAATGGAAATTTGTAAAGAGATCAGGCCAAAAGCTAATTTTTTCTTCAGTAATCAATCTCGCGCAGGAGTTGTCTGTTTAATTCTCTTTGGTGTTGTCTCCTGTTAGACCAATTCCTTGTTCAGGTTAGATTTCTATTAATCTTTATCTGCTTAGCTAGACTACTAGATTTCAGTGTGTCAGAGTGTTAGAGCTCAGATGGATGAGCTCTTAATTCATTACCCTGCTGTGGAAAATAAATTCATTTTTTAAAAGCTCATGTTACATTTTTACATTTTTTAACGAACAAAATTGAGTCTATAGATAGATGGAAAATGTGTCCAAAACCCTTGCATGTTATTTCGGTAATATGAAAAACTCTATATTTATCTGGTTATTCTTTTCTCCTGAATACAAATATTTTTCTGTTTGTCAGGTTTGTTCTCCTCATATGGAAGTCATCTTAAAATACATGCTGTCTGACCGGCAACTTCATTTTTCAGTTTTTCCACAATTCTGGGATAGAATTCGCTTGTGATTACGAGTACTCATATATGTTTAGTTCCTTGAGATCTGTTATCACTTCTGTTACAGTATTTTTAATTTTTTGTTAATATACACTTTTATTTGCCTTGCTGTTATCCGCAAGGTCAATGTCATGCTCTGTTAAAAACTGAAGAAAACTATTTATTTAGTTATTATTCATTATTATTATCATTCATTCTACTTAGTCTCCACCTCTTCATGGTGTCTTCTTCTTCATAAAAACAAGGTTATGTATCTTCACTACCCAAGGCTGTTTATGGCTGCCTGGCTGAGAACGAGTCACTGCCTCTCAGTGCCGCTCACAGAACCAAGGCTGGGTTGAGGCTGGAAAGGACCTTTGGATATCATCTGGTCCAACCCCTCTGCTCAAGCAGAGGCACTGAGTCAGCTGCTCAGGGCCATGTCCAGATGACTTTTGAGCATCTCCAAGAATGGGGACTCTACCACCCCTCTGGCCAACCTGCATGGGTGCTTAGCTACCCTCGCAGAGAAAAAGTGTTTCTGGATGTTCAGAGGGAAATCTAGATGTTCAGTTTGTTCCTGTTGCCTCTGGTTCTGTCACCTGGCACCACTGAAAAGAGCCTGTCTCCATCCTCTTTGCACCCTTCCTTTTGATGTTTACGTACACTGATAAGATCCCCCCGAGTCTTCCCTTCTCTAGGTTGAACAGTCCCAGCTCCCAGTCTTTCCTCACAGGAGAGATGCTCCAGTCCCTTAATCATCTTGCTGGCCCTACACTTGACTCATTCCAGTAAGACTTCATCTCCCTTGTACTGAGGAGCCAGAGCTGGATGCACAGTTCTTCAGGCGTGGCCTCAGCAGTGCTGAGTAGCAGGGCAGAATCGTCTCCCTTGATCTGCTGACCGTGCTCTGCCCACTGCAGCCCAGGATGCCATTTGCCTTTTTTGCAACAGAGGCATGTTGCTGACTCCAGCAGGACCCCAGGTACTTGTCTGCAAAGCTGTTTTGCAGCCAGGCAGCCCTCAGCATGTGCTGGTGGATGGTTCTACCTTCCAGCATCAGACTTTCCCCATGTATTTTGTGTGATGCCTGGCCTCCCAACCCATGGCTCTAACTCAGCTGGAGAGAAAGACGCCTAAAACTTGAATTTGGCAATAGCTTTAATAGCTCAGTCCCAGTAAGATTTTAGTCTCAGATTTGAATGTGTCACTTGGTCATAAATGCAATTTAACCATACAGCTGGACCCTTAAAAAATTGCAATGCATATTTACTCATATAGCTGGCCAAACCCAAATTAGTGCCAAATTAAAGTATTGCTCCTGTAAATTTTTAGTTATTTATTTTCCCCCATATTTTGGTAAACTTGCAAGTTCAAATTCCTGTTATTTCCAGATATCCTAAACCAAAAGGGTTAGTGCTGAGAACACCAAAATATTTGCAGAAAGTAGCTATTTGTAGAAGCAAAAAAGAAGCAACAACATAGATTTGACCTCATGAGGAATGTCACCTAATCATCTCCTTGACAGAGCTTAAGAGAAAATTTTTATAGTTTTGATATTTTGATTAGAAGCTTCTATTTAATCTTGAGGTAGGATGGAGTGGGGAGAAAAAAAGAAAAGGCCATTTTGGGGAATTTTTCAGCTCTATTACTTTTCTCGTTCATATGCCAGGGTCACTTCTGCTCTTAGCAATGGACATTTTGCCCTCTAGTGGTTTCTTTTGGTTACGAAATATCCCGGGAAGATCTGTGTGTACTCGAATTCATCCACTTAGATCTGGTATGGACCTGCAAAGCAAAAACTTCTAAGATTATTTTTAAAATGATGATGTTCTTTTTTCTTTTTTCTGCACCCATTCATACAATTTTATGACTTTACCTTTAATTACACTGTCCTCAGAGTGTATTTTATTCACACAGATTGTTAAGGGGAAGCTAAAAGCCACTGCATTTTAGTTTGAAAGTAGTGGCAAGGAAATTACCTGGCAAAGATTTGGATTTTACTTCAAAGTAGTGAGACTGTATTGACATTATTAATAACATCATTTTTTGCTTTGTTTAACAACACAAAGGAATGAAAGCTACATAATAACTGAAGCTGTAATATACTTGCTAGAGCAGCATGTATATGCTGCAAAGTTTTTCTTTAATTTCATAACAGTGATCCAACTATGCTTACTGGGGACACGACTTGTGGATAGACAGAACATATTTAGCTTTATTCCAGAGCCTCAGTCACTGCTTTGGTGCTCTGGAAGTATGAAAATGAAGTGGTACAATTTATATTTTAATTCTTGTGACTCCAGCATAGTGGTTTTCTGTTGCAGTATTTCTATGCGTTTTTTGTTATGTGAGGTTTTGCTGAAGGGATTGGCATGTTGGCACCATTAATTTATTTGGAGCTGTACCAAGGAGAAATAATACTGCATAAAATACGTAATATTCTTATGAAAGATAGGAAAGATCCTAATTAACATGCTTGATGCAGCACCAGTTGAGATTAAATATGCATGCTACTCAGGGTTGTTCTCTTCCAGGCAACCTAAAAATAAATATTTAGGGGATATTTCAAAATTCCAACTTCAATACAAAGTTTCATTGTGTCAATGAATTCAAGTGCTTATTAATTATAATAACAAAAGTTAGTAGATTTATGCTCTTCAGTTCTCTGCTTCATGGTTCCCAAAATAGTCAGATTAACTAGCCCCTGAAAAGAACCACTGATGGATGGATGATACTCAATGGCTTTAGAATGATTAGATTTACAATAAACCTAAGTTAGGTGAGGCTATAAACCAACAACTGTAACAAAACTGCAACCACACTCTTCCTTATATCATAATCAAAAAAAGTCCACAGATTACAATATCTTGAAGAAAATTGTATTTCAGTTGTGCTTTAAGACTTTGCAATAAATGAAAATGCCATACTATTCCTTCCATGGCTCTATTTTTACTGGCAAAATGTTTGTTTATAAATATTTTTTTAAACCCGTTCCCTCTACTTTAAAATTTGTAAGACTGTATCATCCAAAACACTCCTAATTTATGGAATAAGAGTATTTTTCTTCAAAGAAATTACTAATTTTATGAGAATAATGAGATTTTTAGAGAAAAGTAATAGAGAGGTCTTTCCATGAACAGTGCAATTTTGAGTACTGGTCTACAAAGATAGGACAAAAGGTCCACCAAGTAAAGAAAATTGTTCTTGAGCCTTTTAGGTGCTTCAGCCCTGAAGAATAAGGGCTGTGGGTCTGCTAAAGTGGCATAAGCAGCTATGGCATTGGGAGAAAGATTAAGAATTTGTATGGTTCAAGGGTAATCTGCTTAGGAAGCTGAGAGAAATGTATCAAGATCAGAGAAAATATCTCTGTATCTAATTTTTAAGAGCAAATTTTTCAGTACCAAAATGTTCTAAAAAAGAGCAGAGTTTTAAAATAAGGACAAGGAGAAGAATAGGGATAGAAGGGATATGTGTCATGATCAAAGAGAAAATAATGTACTAGTATTCTCCTAATTAGTTGTAAACGTTCATAGAATCATAGAACGTGCTGAGCTGGAAAAAACCTGTCAGGATCACTCAGTCCAACTCCCGGCCCTGCACAGGACACCCCAGGAGTCACACCACGTGCCTGAGCATGTTGTCCATACCCTTCTTGAGCTATGTCAGGTTTGGTGCCTTCCCTGGGGAGCCTCCCAGTGTGTGAAAACACAGAGCCACCCTCTGTGTGAAAACCCTTTCCCTGATATCCAGTCTAAGCGTCCTCTGACTCAGCTTTATGCTGTTTCCTCAAGTCCTGTCACTGGTCAAGAGAGTGAGGAGAGAGTAGGGGTATTTTTTTGTCTGTAGCTGGTTCGCTTTGTTTACTGCTGCTGTTTTCTTTTCTTGTTTTGTTAATTTGGGGGGTGGGGGATGGAAGGGGCTGCCTTTTATATGTATTCACGGCCATCTCTTTTCCCATGGATCTTACGATCTTAACTACCATAGCTGCTGATGATTCAGATCACCTATGGTGGACATTTCTGGTAGTCAGGTGGACTCTGCAGTTCAAAACCCTCATGAGTCATACGTGACCAAGACTTCTGCCTTGAGCTGCAAGCAGGCTTGGCTGCTCCAGTGTAGCCACTACTGCCCAGAACTACGTGTTCTGTCTGTCTGTGGAAGGAATCTGCCCCTGTAGCAGGAATGAATGAAGCACTTCTGTGCCCAGCACCTCAGGGCACTGATTTTTGGATTCCTTCTTAAGAATTACCATTGAAAACACATGCTAGTAGGAGGGGCTATTTAATCATAGTGGCTGTGAGATGAATAGTACTCTTACAACTTCAGAAGTATGGCCGAAGAGCAGGGGATGTTTTAAGGTATTTATCGCTTCAGTAACACTGTTTGGTCTCCCTGGAGTCAGAACTTTAAGTCTCCAAAGTTGGAACTGGAGAAAATCCCATGAACCACAGATCAGAACAAATGCAAGATGCCTGTAGATGCTGCATTGAAGTCAAGGTTAGTATAAAATAAGTTTATTTTGGACAGGTTGCCATCATTCTTATGTGAATAAAAGCAATTTTTCTGAATATTATGTGAGGTGAACTATGGCCAGGATTTTTGTTTTGATTTTGTTTTTCCACTATAATTGCTACCCTTATCTCTAATTCCTACTTGCAGTTTTTAACATTATAATTCTTTGCTTTCTTTGGGAATATTTTAATAGCAGAAAATATTGCAATTTTTCTTCCTTAACATATAGTACAAAAATAAACACTGAATCAAAAATGAAAATTTTATGTCCATTTTGTTCTCTCTTCATGAGAGCACTGTAGATCTTAAAAGTTGTTGTCTTATGCTTCAATGTGCTCAGCAGTTAGTGATTGTTAAGTAGATTAATCAGATGATGTTAATGTTCAAAAATCCTATGGCAAATAGTATAAATCACATACTGAATATTGAAAATTATGTAATTATGGCCATTTAAGCTGCAATTTAAAATAATTAAATTATCCTATGCAAAGCAGGTTCAGTAAATAGAACACATTAAACTTGATTTTATTTTAGTTTTTTGTTCTTTAATAACTTATGCTAGAGTATTAAAATATCCCCTGGGGAACAAGTACTGTAGGTTATTAAAGAATAAAATTATATTTCAAGTTTTATATCCATGTCATATGAATATCTAGATGGAAGATAAACAGCTTTCGAAAAACTGCCTGAAAACAGCAATCCATCATGTTTAGGGAGAGTTTTCTTCCAGTTTGCTATGCCAGCATTTTTACTATAATGTCAGTGGTCTTAGGAAAAACGGGATTGCCTAGAGATTTTCTTTCATCATGATAGAAATTTCAGCCGATCAAAGTGCTTTTAGAATAAGAGTGGAGTGCAGTTAATTCTGAAGAAAATCTTTTCTCTTCATTGCACTTGCAGCTATTATGGTGCTCTCTGGTTGCAGTTCTGATATCCTTCTCACCTCTACCTAAGGCTGAATGCAAAAATGGGGCCTTCTAAAGTTTTAATTCATTAAATTAGCTAAATTAAATTAGAGTTTCTTCCCTGTTTTGTGAGTCTTTAGTCCTTTCAGAACTATGCAATGCTTTTGTACTTTCGTGCTGAACCCATCATCTTCCCGCTCCTCGGAGGTTTAATGACTGTTCAAGATACCAGGACACCATAGTTCTTCCTTTAATCAGTCTCAGGGAATTTAGATTCAGTAAAGATTACTGCAAATGATACTCAACAAAGCTTAGTGCACGTTGTCTGAGCTCCAGAGAGAACGTGAGTCCAAGCTCCTCACAGTGAGGTGTGCTTGTGGAGAAGGGAAATGACGAGCTGAGTATTTCTGACTCCCTTCCCAACTCTGGAGGTTAGGTACCTAAGCCAAGCCTGCACATCTACTGAAGCCACAGCCCCAGAGCTGGGGCCTTGGGAAATAGTGGACTGTTGTGGGTTGTTTCCCGCATTAATTATTAGAAGATAATTAAAAGATTTTCCCAGGGAGTTGAAAATCCCGTTGAATGTGCTTCTCAGCCACAAAGGATTCAGACCTTGCTGCCTGTCATTTTAAGCATTAACTTTAAAATATGTTTGAAGGATTTGAGATGAAAAGTTGTACAACAGAGTGTGAGGTGATGCACTTTAGCATTAATAACAACATTTCTGCAGTAAGCCACTCAAAGGAAAATAAGAATGTAAAGAGTAGATTAAACTCACAGATTCGATACTGAGAGTATCTGCAGTGATTCAACCATGAAAATAGTCAGCTAAAATCTAAATTGTGTCAGAAGAAGTATTTAGAGTGAAAAAGGAAAAAGTTACTATAATGATATGGTACTGTCTAGTCAGTTATGTTCAAGAAAGATAAACTGAACATCTAAGTTCAAGACAGGATTGACAAATCTCCCATTAGACTAGACAACCTACAAGAGGGAGCAGAAATTATTTTCCTCTTTTTTTTTTTAGATCAGCCTAATGCAGGCTGAGGTAGGATATATTTGTTGCCTGCAAATATCTTGGAACAGTGTGACAAAAGGATAGAGGATTTGTTGAAGTAAGGACAATATTTTCATGAAAACAGACATGTACATATTTTATTTGAATTAAGCTTGAACCTGTGGTTCCTTGCAAGCAGGAGAGTTTCAGCTAGCTCAGGTTATAGAAGAGATTGTATACTGGATGACCTGTCAAGCTCTGCCTTCAACCTCTCACTAGTCATCCACAGGGGAAAAAAATGTGAAGCTTCTAAATTGTAAGAACTCACATTTTCTGATGACTCTTACTGAGAAAGTGATCTACAGAATTAACCACCTCACTCTCTCTACTATGTGTTTCCAAAAGGTTTTGCAGCTCAGCAACAGGCCGTGCATCTTGTTCTTGCTCATCTCATTATGATCTGAGAAACAACATTTCAAGTTAGATATTTCACGCTCTTTCAGATCACTAAGAAGGTTTCTGGGACTGTGTACTAAGGGATGTCAACTTGGCAGCTTCAAGCCCAGGTTTTCCTGATGCCCACCAGGAAAGACCAGCCCAGGCTGGAGACCAGCCCAGGAGCTTAGACTTCTGGGGGCTCAGTCTGAGGCTGAGCTGTTTGAGACCAAACTGCAGGAAAGATACGTGTGTATTCCAGAGGTATGGGCATGATGATAATCCTTCTTTTTATGAGTCATGGGTCTGGGAGTCTTCTTCTGGTCACTAGAGTGTAAAATGCTAAGCTTTCCACAAGCACCTGTGGAAGGAGTCACTAGAGATAATTCTCTCCCCACCTGCCTGCTGTAGAAATACAGTAGATGAATAGATCACAAGTATGTAATAAGCATCATTCCCGGGCACTGAAATATGATCAACCACGTTATTAAATGCTCTGAGTGTTTCTTGCATGCTTTTAGCCTGTCTCAGTACCTTCCCAAAGCATACTGAGACAAAGCCAACAACTGGCTTTGTGACAGCCCTAGCTTTGCATGCCAGGATAGTTAGATACCAGTATAAATGCATTCCATGCCTTTTAACATTCATCCCCAGGACTCTTCCTGGCCAAATTTAATTTACTAGAGTGAGCCTTAGAGATTTTCTAGTAGCACCTGACACTCAAGATTAGTTAAAGGAGAGTCATTTAGATCTCAGTTCCCTGAAAACAGTAATTTGCTGTCATGTTAGTTGCTCCTAGCTGTCTGAGCCAGCTCCGTGGTGCAGGTAGATACGACACAGAACCAGCAGAAGATCTGCAATTATCTGGAGTAGCAGTGGAAATCTGGGCAAGCTGTGCTGGGACAACTTACAGGATGGTGTTTTATTTAGATAACTCAATCTCACCCTTATCACCTCTGTTCCCAGTCATACCTAGGATGCAACCATGTGAAGTTTAATATTGCTGATTATGACAGGGAAAGGACGTTTTGATAATGTCCAGGTAAATCAGAGTGATCTAGCCAGTGGTCCACGTGCCAGACCTCATATGTGGGCAGGGTTCCAGGACTGTATATATAATTTCCATAGCGTGTGAGCAAGCTGAAGGATTTGTCTGCATGAGATGTCACTAACAGCATTACTACATGTTGTGTTCATGCTTATATGCGATGTAAAACACAAAAGTCGTTGGGTCGCTCTAGGATAGGGGTTGGGAAATGTGGATTCATCTGAGAGAGACAACACTTTCTTTTTCACCACCCTCACACTGATTTAATCAGTGCCTCTTCCACTATCCCCAGAAACCCTGTAAGACAACATACCAGTGAGAATGCTCAAGGGTTAAACATCTTATGTTATAACTTATTTTTATAGTTACATAAGCTTTTATTTACACAAATCCTGTTGCTTCAAGATTTATGGTGGGATGGGTGAGACACATATTAATTTGTATTTCTGTCCTTTTCCATGTTGTCATTGATGATGCAATTCCTAATCTGTGTTTTTCTAAGCAGTACAGTTGCGTTGACTATAGCAGTGACACCAGCTGGTGTGCCAGGGTGAAAAATTTGTTTTCCTTTTTTTTGGCTTTGTCAGAGTAAAACTATATAAGCAACTGTATTCTTGAAGCAGATTTCATAACAGCTGCTTCCAACTCTAATTCTTTCTTTTTCCATCTGTCTTCTCCTAATTCTGCTATTAGAATGGCTAACACAACCCCTAGGGTGCTGTGAGTTTCTGAAAAAAGTGGGCAATCTCTAGCAGCATTTGAACAATGAAAGCACAAAGTTGAATTTGAATTTAACTCTACTTTCCTGCTCTGAATAAAGACCTGGGGGAAATGAGAGCTGCACAGATGCTTTGTGTGAAAAACACAGACTGAAAATAAGTCTAAAGTTGGATTAAAAAGCAAAATAAAAGTTTATGTAACTCTTTTAAATGAAATTAACACCACCAGTCACCTGAATCTGACTTATCTAAAAAACAATCCTTCTACTAAATTCTGTCTTCAAACTGTTTCAACTAAATTAAAAAAAAAGAAGTAAAAGAAATCCTATACATATTTTAAATCAGGTCACCACACCATCTCTACTGTAGCAGTTCTTAGTGTTACAATAAGGAAAAAGTGCTATATCTTCAGAAAATGCTCAAGATACCCTACAGACATTTTAAAGACGGATGTTCTCATAAATTAACCTTTCATGTAATGTGCTATGTAACCTACAGATTTACAGATTTAGAACCTATTTTCGGTTTTTAATGGAGTAATATTTCTTGGTGATTTCACAGTGATCAATGTTTTTTACTGAGGCTGGCAGTCTGTCACAAGTGAGATGTGCCCCCCAGGGTTGACACCTAGCTCCACGCTGCTCAGCACATTCATAATTGATCTGGAGGATGGGAATGAAACACAGCAAGTTTGCTGATGACACTAAACTGAGCAGTGAGGTGGACAAGACAGAAGGTAGATCCATCTTAAAGAGAGACCTGGACTGGCTGGAATGGTCACAGTAATGGTACAAAGTTTAACAAAGACAAGTGTAGTCACACACCTGGGGTGGCATAACCAAACAGCTCAGCACAGGCCAGGATCTGTGGGAATGCAGGGGAGTCTTGCTGAAGGCGACCTGGAAGACAAATATGCCAGCTGTGAGTTGCTACAGCAGCAATGGCATATTGGATCCTGGGCTGTATCCACAGGGGCATTCCTGGCAAAGGTAGAGACGAGAGCATCCCACTGTACTCAGCACTTGTCAGGCTGCACCTGGAGCGCTGTGCCTGCTTATGGTCCCCACAATTCAAGAAAGACACCAGCTGGAGAGGGTTCAAAGGAGGCCCATGAAGATGACCGAAAGGTTGGAGAACCTGCCCAATAAGAAGAAACTGAAGAAATTAAGGGTTTTTTCCCCTGGGTAGGAGAAGGCCTAGAAGGGGACTTCATTCATGGTATTTTAGTCCTTACAGCGCAGTTGCAAAGAGGACAGAGGCTCTCTTTTCACAAGGAGCCACCTGGAGAAGATACGGGGAAATAGATGCAACTTGTACCTGGAGAGGTTTTATCATGATATAAGAAAGGAATTTTTTACAGCAAAACCAATCATTCAATGGAACAACCTCCCCAGGGATTAGAGGTTTTCAAGGTGCAATTGGACAAGGTGCTAGATAATCTCATCCAGTTCCCCTTTCCCCCAAAACCTGGACCAGATGACTTTCGAGGTCTCCCCTTCAGCTAGGAGTGTTCTATAGTTCTGTCACATCTATCAAATGGAAGGGCAAGGAAAAAGTAGCTTTTTAGGAGGCAGCCTCAGTGCTTATTTCAGTAATAATAATTGTTTAATAACTGTTTCTACTGAATTATCTGACTAACTACCCAATATCACCTTTCTTCAGGGTAAGCAGCAAGCTACTGACAAAAGGCAA
The DNA here is from genome assembly GCA_013397175.1 of Platysteira castanea. Lineage (NCBI taxonomy): Eukaryota > Metazoa > Chordata > Aves > Passeriformes > Platysteira > Platysteira castanea. The sequence goes on from VYXC01005982.1 coordinate 1,367,560, forward strand.
CCAAACACTAGCACTGCTACTGCTTTGCTCTTCCAGTTAGTCTTACCAGCAGGAGCTACTTGAATTTTTTCTTCACTGATACCTGAAAGGGAGCGAACATCTCTCAAGAGTAAGTACCCCATACATGTATGTTTTATTCTCTTTCTGCCTCTGGACTGATCGTTACTATTTTTTGCTGATGAAAAGAAATAGCAATTGGAAAAGTTTGAATTTAACATAAAAATAGCTTTTTTTCAGCCACGTAAAATATGAGATTGACAAAGTGATCTGCTCAGATCTGTCGCCTATTTACTGTGCATGCATCTTATCTATTTGTAGCAAAGTCACTGAAGTACGAGAACACTGATCTCTCAACATCTTCAATTATTTTGTGTTAGGCTTGTATCCTTTCTAAGTTGTATGTCCGAGTAACCCAAGCTTCATTCATCACATCCTTGCCTCTTCTTAAAAAAATCCCATTGTATGCATTTTTAAAGCTCACTATAACCACAAATAACTTTTTTCTTTTAAATTATTTTTCCAAATCTCAGTCAACAAATATATACACCCTTTGCTGAAGATATAAGACCTTTATTTATTATACTATTTCATATTAATTCTCCTCAAGATATTAAGAACATTTTATGCAGTTTAATATGAAATCTGAAACATTTGGTCCCATTTGTTTCTGCAAAAGGCTGCCTCTTTTTTTAAAAGTCCAACAGTATAATAATGGGGATTACTTTTGGCTCAAAAATTGGGAAGGAAATATTTCTTTCATGTGGTGTTAAACACAAGGAATATAAATCACCTTGTAGCAGTGAGAGTAAGGAAGATCAGTCATGCTTCCTGAGGGGAAAGGAAACAAGGGAGATGCATTTTAGTCTATTATCAATGGAATATTTAATGTCAGACTTCAATACTTCATAGAACTGAAATTCAGTGCATCATTTTAATTGTCTCCTCACAGTGTTGGGCAAAAACTGATTAATAAATTAGATTGTACTTAACTTTCTCACAATGAAAATTCATTCTTGTATATAATGTGTTGACATAAATTGCAATTGGATATTTTTTATGGAGTGATTATTCTGTTGGCTTTTAGTAAACTGACATCAGATTTAATCTTTTAGGGTGACATTCATCTTGTCTAATTTTATTAATCCAAAAACTAGATAAATTATCTAAAGAAACTGTCTGGGATTCTTGAACAGCCAGTTGACAAAGAGACATGTAGTCTCCAAAGCAGATTTACACCTGTATTTTAAGTTTGTTTAAACTGTAATTTGGAAAAAAAAAGCCATCCATTTTTCTATTAAGGTAGCTGTTTATAGCACTGGAAAAGCCTAAATTAAAGCTATGACCTAATCAAAGTTTGTTGATGGCTGAGGTTGCATACAATTCCATCTTTTATCTTCACACAAGCAATCATTTGATCAGCAAGAAGAAAAAGACTGCATTTAGTTTATGTGAATTTCCTGCTATTCTCAGCACAATGACATAATTTTACAGGCATTACATCTTGTTTAATTTTCAAGGCAGAACCCAATTTCACTTGAAAACAAAGCTTAGCATGTCTGTGACTGATGTTAGATGGCTGCGTGAGGATCTTATTATCACAGGAAGATCTTTAAATGGTTTTCTGTAATTTGGAGCCAAGCTGATGGGTTGATTTACAAGAACTATTGTCATACATTTTCAATGATTTAAAAATGTCTAAAGGGGGTTTATTTACACTTGCAATACATGCTATTCTAATATGACAACAATAGAGGCCACTATGGTTCCAGAATTCAAAATCTAAAGAAGTCTATAAATTACTGTTTCCTAGAGAATAAAAACAACAATAGTGATTTTCAGGTAATGTTTGCCTTTTAAATTCTAGTAAAACATTGAATAAATATGTCTTGATGATTGTTAATACTACATGCTTGAAACTAGATTAAATTCAGTGAGAATAAGATTTTGTTTAAACTGGATTAGAAGTTTAGGAAATATTATCTAGGAGGATTAGGACATTAGTATAAGAACAAATCTTTGCATTTGGAGGTGCTGGGGTGTCTCTACAAAGGTAGAGAAGCATCATTGCTTCTACCTCTATGCTGTATTGAAAAATGTATTTTGACATTTATTCTTGCTGATACTGGTTCAGAGCCTGCTAGTGGATATGTAGTAGCAGAGCAGTGATTTTGTTTTGCTTTCTAACATTATTATTAGGTCTTGCAAAGCAGCAAGGAGTCATTATTATAGATTTAGCTACTAAATGCATAGGTAGATACATGTTCATGTTTACACTGATTTTGTTTTTTTGTCACTTACATGAAAACTCAGAAGTGTTAGCTGTGAGTTATCCTAAGCACTAAACACCGGTAAAATTTAAGACCTCTCAGGGATTTTGTTAGGCTTTGCTTATTTTCTGTTGGTTACTGTGGTTCAGTATGACAAGTCCCAGTTTCTGAACACAGCCATGGGAAACAAGTAGAGGAGTGGAAAGTTGTTCAATATATGACAAACTGCCCAGTAATTAAATATGCTTCTTTTAAAATGCATCATCATCACTTGAATAGTTGTTTCTTCTGGAATTTTTCTGGAAACCAGGTATGTTAGACTTGACCTAAAATACAAACTGATGCCTGTCCACTTAACATGCTCCATGTGGGAAAGGCTTAAATTTTCTCAGAGCTCCAATAAAGGCAGTGATGCTTGATACGTCCACAAGCACAGAGAGTAATGGGGACATAGTTGGATTGCTATAAATTTGATACCTATCAATTTCACCAGGCAAAAGGCCAATTGCTAGAGGAGCTGTTTAAGGCAATACAAGATTTAATGGTGACACTATCAGTAAAAGTGTCACTCATCAAGTTGGGGAAGATGTATATTTTTATTTGGGTATTGTCCAATACTGAATTAAAGTAATTTTACTCCATGCAGTGAACAGCCATCAGATGTCTGCTGGCTGCTTTCAGGCTGAGCTGGGTTTAACTATCAGTTTAAAGATGGGAGATTTAAATCCTTTAAAATTAATTTTGATATCCCTTCTGTGTGGTAGCTAGTGAATGCCTTTAATTTTAGAAATAACTTCAGTGAAATTCTCTCTCTGCATTGAAGTCGTCATGTTATTTCACAGTTACAATAGCAGAATCTAGAAAGAAAGTAATAGCAATCTTATCTTGCTTTCTTTCATTGTACAATTACAGGTGCTATGGATGATATCAGAGATCATGAAATTAAATATGGGAAAAGTCTTAGAGTAGCTGGAAGGCTCCTCTTAATCTTTTATGTTTTCTTTCCAGTGCCTAATGAATTTTGTATTTTTTTCATTCTTCCCTATTTATATCCTCTATGTGATTGTTAGTAGGCTGTTTAACATACTCATTTCTACATCTTGGATTTTTCTCACTATATTTTATGTCACACATGCTGACAGAACTCTCTATCTGAGATACTTTATATGTGACAAAAGGAGAGCTTTGGTAAAAAAGCCGCGTTATCTTTGTCAGGTCACAGGCTGAGTTGAGAAAAACCTCTTGCTTGCTGTATCTATTCTAGAGATTTTGCCAACTTGTACCAGTCAAGCAATGTGATTTTAAGTCCATAGACTTTTTTTCCAATATGACTACACTGGCAGAACATGGTAGTTTCACCTACAGAGTGCATCTGTTCTGCCGTGTTGCAGCTGATTCAGACAGCTCACGCTCATACCTCATGAGTTTATTCAAATAAGCAAGGATTTGAGCACTTTGCATTTTTTTTCTTTTGTTTATTTCTTTCAAATCTCTTAGATAACCTCTGGAACAAAAAGTTACCTAATCCTTACTCAACAGTCGTGATGATAATGAAAGAAAAAAAACCCTGAAAAACAACCCAGCGGAATCTGAACCTTTAACCTCTATGCAGGTCAAATAGAGTTGGAAACTCCCTTTCAGGAGAAAGATTGTATTTCTATAAAATAATATATCTGTTATTTATTTTCCCTTAGGATATCTCAGTCTAATCTAATCTTCATCCTGGCGTGTATCAGAACTAAATTCTCTGCTACTGTGGATTTTTTTTGTTTGTTGAATACTTGCCACAGTGTAGCAACAGCACTGTCCCAAAACAGAGCAGTTGCAAATTGCTAACATTAAGACAATTAATCTTCCAGCCCCATGGACTGATTTTTCGCCTGCCCAGGCTAAAGCATGATGCTAAAGCATCATCTATAGGACCAGGTTTGACCAAAATCACATCAGTCAGTGAGCACTCTTTTAATGGTTGTCATCAAGGGGAAAAATGACAGAGAAAAGGCAATTACAGTAAGAAAAGTGTTGCTTGAAAAATTACTTTTCTATAGTATGCTTCTGTGAATGTGAAAAGTACAGTCTGTAATCTGTTAGGTTTAAGAATGGCCAGAAGTGGAAAGATGTTTCTCAAAGTCAGCACAAACTTAATAAGGAGGCAGATATTAATATTCTATGCTTTCTATTAGAGACAGAAATGAGGGGAACAGAAGAAAAAGAATTAAACAAAATTAGATGTAGTCACAGGTGGGTAAAAGATAGATACCTAAAGTATTTTTCTAGTCCTGCCATGTGTCAGTTGCTAATGCTTATAGTAAGGCATATGAAAACAAGGACTAGAGTGGGATGGCTGTGCTATGTGACATTACATTTCAAAACAACACACCAACCAGTTTCTCTATCAGCAGGGATGTAACTCTTCAGTAGCTCAAATTAATGAGGGAAACTTCAAAATTCCAAAAGACCAAGATGGGAGGCTTTTCTAGTGGCACTGCAGCAGGAGGAGGCCTTACTTTTTCCTAGTGATTTATTTTGAATGTGGTTCTGCCATATTTGTACTTATTTCAGCCCATATCACTGCAGGGATACCACTAATTACTTGAGGCAGAACTCCTACCAGGGAAGGAAACTGGCTTGTAAATCTAGGACTTTCTTGCAAGGCTGTTTCATCCCTGAATGGTATTCACAGAACCGGCCAGACTGCCACTCAAGAAGAGTGGTAAACCCTCTCCTGGACCCTTATTGCTAAAAGCATGGTTTGCAGGAAGCAAGGGAACTCAGAAGCTAAAAAGGGAATAAGAAACTAAGAATGAATTTTAAAATATCCAGTCCAAATATAAGGTTATTTGTGTCAGATATCCTGGTTTTTGTTAGGCAGGTTAGGCTGTGTTAGCAATTTTCCTGCAGTCTTTAGAGTGCCCTGAACATAGTAGCAGGGTTAAACCTTGTCACCTTTGAATGACATAGTTCAGATGAATGCTTGTAAGGTGAACAGTTCGTTGCAGCTCTAATGCAACATTCTGATGCTCTTGAGGCAAAGATCAATAATTAATGTTCCACTAGAGACCTTAATGGCACAATTACCATCACACATTGTTGTGTTTCATAATGACATCTCTCATAACATTAATAACTTATAAAAGCATAATAGCGATGATGCTTGAAGGAAGCAAGTTGACAAAAAAACCCATCAGCATTCTCCTTGCTGTCTCCCTCTTCCAAACAGTGGATGCTTGTATCTGTGATGGGGGTCCTAAGGCAAGATAAGCATTAGATAGTTGTTGTCATAGAACACTAGGCAAAATAGTGCACCCAGTAAGAAAAAAACCAAGTGTACATCATGCCATGTAAAGACAGTTCAATCTCACTTAGACAACATGCAGAGTGTGCTGTCAGGTATGTTTGCATCATGAAGACCTAACAGACTTAGGTGGATATGTCCTCAAATCATAGGCAGGATCTCCAAAGCTCACTCATTGGGCACGCCGAAAGTAATAAACCAGCCAACTCCTTTCTGGCACTTTTTTAGGAAGCATTTCATTCTTGTTGTTTCCTTGACAACGAATTTCCATTGTATCAAATGTAGGACAGTATGGACCATTCACCTTTAAAATTTTACCTTTACACTGAAACTCCAGTCAGATATTAGTAAGAGAATGATAGGGCTTGGTATTCACAAATGGTCAGTTTAGTCCAGGGAATCAAGTGCCTTCAGGCTTCCTCTGCAGCTGGTGATGAGGGAGACCATGATGCAAGGAGCAGTTTTGAGTATGTAGATATAGGCTACTGCTCTGAATCCTTTTAAAACAGGTCTTCTAGCAGTGATTCAGGCTAGGAGTCTAATTTTCACTTTTTCATCCATCCCACATTATTTTTTTGCATAAGTATGCAAAACAAATTTTTTGAACCTCATCCTATCAGCCTGTTCCAAGGAGATACAGTTTCAGTGGAATTTTGAACCATCCCCAGGTATTCAGCAGAAATGTTTGAACTGGATGATTGGACATCAACTTCCTGCTCTGAGATCTCGATATGCTCCATCCTTCCCTGTGAACTCCTTTTCTTAAAGGAAATCCGTGTGTGCGTACAGGAGTGGATCTGCAGTGCACTGTGTGAGAGATTCTGCCTGGCATGAGGTGTAAGGACCGTGAAACACGAACACACCTTTTTCCTAGTTTGGAAACTGTCAATACATCCAGTGCCTTCTGCTTCCTCCCTTTTCTCTTGTGTGTCCAGCCACCAATAGGAATGGTTTTGCCTTTGGTGAAATATGAAAAACATGTTTCTGATGCCAATGTACTTCTGCAAGGAATGATTTCACTTCTGTACAATTAAACCAAAGTAACCAAGCTATTCTTCATTGGTTAATCCTGTCATATTATATATATATATAATATTACTTATTATGTTATACCAACCACTTCTTATGATGGGTTAATGTATTATTTCATTCCACAATAAATGTAGTGAAAAACATTCCAAGCTATTCATCCTCACTGCATTTCTCAAAAGAGGAAAATTAATAAGGTAAATTTTAATTGAGTTATTAATGATGAAATTATACACGAAAGGGGTCACCCTAATATTGCAGTTCACAAATCAAAGGAATGCATGGATAGTAAGTTTTAATGCATGATATTGTAATTCTTCACAAGTTTGTTTCATTTTAAGACATTTTATTTTTCTTTCTTTTTGTACAGCTAGTACAGAGTTTAAAGTCCCATCAAAATAATTTCAAGTCCTATAATACTTGGCTCCCACAGTTCTGAAATATTTGGATGATAAAACATGAATTGCCCAGGCATTCACCATTAAGATTTAAGTTTTCTTTTTCATAGCATATTGACTGTGGACCAAAGTGGAATCCCTGGAAGTCTGGGATTTCATGTACTAAAAATATAAGTACATGGTTGCAGAACAATGTGATCAATGTACCTTATGTAGCAGCAGGTGTGTTGGCCCAAAGATAGTAAGAAGATCTGGATTTTTCCATCCTTACACAACTTCATGGTAGTATAAACAATGCAGGCTTCTGCCTGAGACACTTAGTGTACAGTTATTATTGAAGTTTCTCTGAAATATTATATTTAGAATCATAATTGTAGATTATGTTGCAATTTTTAAAGTACATATAGTTTTATTTATATACATTTAGTTTTAATACATATATCAACATGAATAAAAAAGAGTGTATTTTAATGAATCATTTAGATGATGTGGTGGACTGAATGGTAAAGGAGTGGCAGGCAATGCTGGCTGTGTCAGCTACATACTAGTTCTGCACATACCCATTTTAAATAGCAACCAATGGCTAATCAACCATTATATCCAAAAACTGGTGTTAGCAACTACAGTGATTGGTACGGATTATAGTGGCAGATAAACTCATTTTGGGACAAAAGATAGGGATGCCAATAATAGATAATACCCCCATGCTGAGGAAGAATCCACATAATACATATGATAGACCTGTCCCACAATCTTTAAAGAATCTGCTCAGTTCTACCTCTGTTTTGGCATGTTTTTACAGCAAAGCATCATCTCTCTCTCATGCTCTGGTTCAGGAGTAATGCAGTTTTCCAGCCTCAGTGCTTGGAGTTCCTCTCCTGTTTCAAGCCAGCTCAGTAGCCAGACTGAGCACAACTTCTGACAATGTTCTTTGGTATCTTCTGTGTTTAGTAATAAAAGAGGACTTAGCAGTAACTGGCACATCTATGCTATTACGGTGGAAGGAGTGGACAGAAGAAGTCAGAGGACATCTGCAATCTAATTTAGGATATTCTCCTGTCAGAGACTCTGCAGGAGGAAAGAACTCAGAAATGCTGCACAAGTAAATTGAAAAAAACAACTATTTTCCAGTGTAATCAAAAGATCAGGATCAGTTTTTCCTCTCTGTCACACTTTGAATTACTCTAAGAAAAAGAACTGGCCTAGGACTAAGTCTAAGTAAGTTAGGGACCCTAAAATAAGTACTCGAATTTCCTACATAGCCGGTCCAGACTTCAGAGGCCAGCAAAGGCCAACTGAATGGAAGGTATTATACGGGGAACAAATAACTTAATAAGACATTTTTCAGCTGACATCTAGAATATAAATTCTCTTAAGAGATATAAGACTAGATTTTTATTGACACTAACACTAGTGAAAATGTGGGAAAAAACCCCCAGCCTGATTTCCCCTGGATTTCTGTGTTTAACTGATTTAATCCTATGCCTTTCAACTTAAGAAAGCAGTGATTATATAAATAATATAAAATATAAATTACTATATATCAAAGTGTTGAAATGAAATACAGAGTGGTCAAGTCATAAAAGAAATATATTATAACAAGTGCTGAATCATCTTTCTTTGTATTATTCAGTTTTCTATTTAATTTTCTATAACAATAACTGAAAATTACTTCCTTTAATATTAGTTGTTCTGAGGCACCTCAAGAATGACATCTCAAGCCCTGTAACATAGTCTGGGAAATGTTCTTTTGATCATCTTTAAATCTTGGAAACAAGTTTTCTCTTGTTCCACTTGGTTTGATTTTTCTAATGGCTTCATTATTGACAGTGGCAACACAGTTTTAGTCACGCATTTACAGTCTTCTTGTTGAAACTGAAATATGAGCTGTTTAAGAGAAGATGTTTATATATATTCTAAATTCCTTGATTGGATAAGGGTTTGATATAAGACTAGACAATATCAATGGTCTCCATGTCATGACAAAGTGGTGAATGTTTTTCAAAATATCATGTAAAAGATGGCTGACATTTGTCCTCAGTTTTTGGTACTAACAGACAGGAAGAAAATAGTAAGAATATAATGCAGATACAAAGTAGTATATGTTATCTTGTCAGAAAAGAACTTACACTACAATTGCACTCAGGTGAACAAAGTGAAAAGAAATCTGTCTTTAAATGAAGAATCTGAATGTCACTTCTCTCAACTGCTTTTGTTGAAGTGCAATCCTGAATTTTGATGCAAAGTTATTGAAAAAGAGACTTAATTTCCTGGAGTCCAGCTTGCATTCTGCTTGGGGACTGAGACTGGGGATATAACACCTACAAATAGAAATACTAAGGTTTTTTAGGCAACTGGATCTTGAACATAGGGTCAACTCTGTCCAAAATTTTGCAAGGATTAGATAACCCAGAAAAAGAAAGGAAGTTATACTTTGGTCTTAATTCAGTAGGCTAAATGTAGGAAACTTGTGCATTTGAGATGCATGAGGACATCTCAGTCAGATACAGGACTGAAATACAATAGTAGATGCATAGTGTATTGTTACTAATGGCCATTCCTGGAAATATTCAAGGACGGGTTGAATGGCATCTCATGATTTCATGGAAAAGTGGGGAAGGAAAGGAGCAAAAACCAAAAAGCCCAGTCTAGAAATTGAATGGACGAGATCTTGTTAGGAATTGCAGATAGAGGTGAAAATACCATAAAATATGTATTTGAAAGGGCCTGCTCTACATATTTAAGTGATTGGACAGAATATATCAGTTAGGTCTATGATAGTGATTTCATTTTGAATAATATTTTAAGTTATAGCTATAAAAGATATAGGTTGCATCCCTGTACTTTTATCAAATCTGTGATGTCAGGAAGCAAGGATAATTTACTTAACTGCAGAAAGGAGATAGATTACATACTAGGATTAATCTTCTAACTGTGAGGGTAGAGAAGACTACTCAGGTGATATCTATTATATATAATGATATACATATGTTTATATATATATAGACATAATATGATTATGTCTATATTTATTTCAGAATCTAAACTGTTCTTAAAAATCTGTCTCTCTGTATAAAGGAAATACAGAAAAATTTGTATTTTTATGAAGGGAAATGCATAAAAAAAAATCTCTAAAAGTTATTTTCAGCCCTGTATTTATATGATAGGATTTTCTGGTTTTTTTTCTAGGATTGTCCTTAGAAAATCTATCCCATTCAAATTTAATTTTGCAAAGAAACACTTTAGGTCAGTCTCTTTAAGGTAATAAATATTTCATTTAATTCTTTGGACAGACAACAAGTGGATTTTTTATGCCCCGTTTAACTCGATCTTGTTTACTTTTGACCCCATTTAATTAGCAAAACACATCTTTCAAATCTAACATATAGACTAAACTTTTTCTTATATTTTAAAAATATGGTCACCGCTGCCAGATTTATGGTCCAGTGCCACTCTAACTGACACAAAATAATTTAGTACACAGAAGATTTTGAATAGGAAACCAAAGAAAGAGTTTGTTTTCTTTAATTATTGAGTTGATATAAATTATAATTAACATAATGCTTGGAACCTAATTAGACTACCATACAATAATTTATCTTGTGTTTATGTACCATGTCCAATTTGCTTGTGTTAACCCCGAACCTGCACATTATGACTTGGCATTATGCATTTGTAATAACAGATGTTCATTTTATTTTTGTAATTACCTGAATATGAGATTTAGGGTAATTATTTGTGCAACTTCATTAATAACAAAGATTTTCAAAACATTGCTAAAGGAAAAAATGTATCAATTTACAAACACTTCCTATACTAAATGGATCTATTTTCAGATTTATTTTAATCAACTGTAACCTGCTGTTTGAACACAACAGTGGAAACATAATGAAATTAGAAATAAACAGGAATTCCAGCAGAGCTATTTCATGCAAAGAAAACTAGAAATATTAAATAAATTGCCAAAAGCACTGATGTGATCAGCATAAATGGATCCATGGAGGAGAAGGAGAAATTAAAGCAGCAGTGACAGTGTGGAAGGGAGAGAAGGAAATAAATTTAGAGAGCTCGCATGCTTGGGTCAAGCAACCTGACTTAGTTTAGTAATTACTTATTGATGTGTTTCCCTCACCAGGCCTGTATGTAGATTCACAGTTTTACCATCAAAATCATTTGTTAACACAACAGAAGGCCAGACAGGGTCAAAACCAAGGTCTGAAAGTTCAAGGTAGGGAAGAGATCTTTCATTCTGGAGCAGACAGTGCAGTAGCTGTTGGGTGATTGGTGATTTGTTTACCATGTATGCTGATCTAGGATTCTCAGTGGCATCTTTGGAGATTTAGAAAAGGAAATAGTTCAGTTACACAGTACAGCAAGACTGCCACAGGTCATGGCTATTAGTGGCCTACTAAGCTTTTTATTTGACACAACCTCATAGAGGAAAATCTTTTTGCCTATGGCAGCAAAAAATAACATTTTATCTATTGCATTTCTTTAATTCAGAGACCCTGCTTTTCAGAAGGGGTTGGCTAATAATTAAGAAAAATAAGAATGTTACTTAGGTAATTTTAAAAATATTTGAGGCTTGGCTGGGATCTCATGATATCATCAAAATATCTGCAGTAATTAAATATTGCTCTCAGAGGATGTTTTGTACACTAATTGGCAAATGCATCAACTAAGAAGCACTGGAATGGCTAATAGCATCTCCTTCATTTCTTCTATATAGAAGAGAAAAAGGCTGTGGGTTGGAGAAGGGATAGAAAAACTGCAACTCTCTCTGCTTTTAAAACATTCCTGAAAGGTTATCAGAAGTTTGAAAAAAATTGTGGAAAGAAGTATATTTTGAAAGGTTATTTGAATTTTAAGGGATGCACATGAGAAATTAATACAAGTAATTGTTTTCTGTGATACATTCATTTTAAAATGAAACAACTCAAAAGATCTCTCTGTGTGTGTATGTATACATACATATACACAAATATATATAAAACAATAGCTGTTTTTCAAACACTTCAGGAGTTGGACTTGCTTGAAATATTTCTTTAACCAAAAAAAAAAATCTCCTTGGCCAAATGGGAAATCATTTTGTTCTGTGTTTTTCAGTCTTGGAAATCAATTTGGATAACCCTTTCTCTTTTATTGTTGTTCTTGTTTGCAGCCTAGAAAATTTTATAAAACCATCTAACTGAATGTGTAGTCAAAAGTAAACTACTAGCATTATTCTGAGTTCCATCTACAGACCACAATGAGCCACATCTCTGTTCTTGCCATATTTGGCTAAAAAATCAGTATTTTCCATTCATGTGAGAAAGACAACAAGAATTGAACCTTACATGAAAAATTCTTATTTTATCACCTTTAAGCCAAATCTCTGCAGGGGCTTTGGAATAAGGTCTGCATGAGCTGATGAGAGTTAATTATGTGGTTGCATCTGGTTTAGCACTGTCTGGGTGCGGAAGGTGCTTACTCATTAGCTATAACTGTCCTTAAATAAAAATAATATTTGTAAACAAATAAACATGTATATACTAAGGAGGTTTTTTGGTTGTTTCTGGTTTTGGTGCTTTGTTTGTTTGGTGGGTTCATTTTTTGGTTAGTTGGGTTTTTTTTAAAAATTAATTTTAAAGATACGGGTCGAAGCTATTATACAGGCAGAATTTTTTGGCAGATTTTCTTATTTTGAAAACCTGGGCTTAATCCTGCAGTGTCTTACTAACTCTTAATATAACTTAGTAACTCATAGCGTGAAGTTGGTAATTTATTCAAAATAGATTAGGCTTTCACTGTGTAAGCTGTTTTGTCTCATAGGAAATGTTCAGTGCTTTATAACTCACAGTAGATGATTGTAATACAAGTTGAATGACATATATGGCTGTGTGACTTTTAAATTGTTTGAAAAGATGAGCTATTGATAGATAGCTATTAAAAGTCACTGTAAACAGCATAGACTGTCAAACTAGGGAACTGTTTATTGAAAAGGGTAGAGCAAAAATTCCCTAATGATTGTACTGAATCAAGAAAAACGATTTCAAACCAGTATAAGACTGCAGCAATGCTTTCCATCTTGGGATTTAATTTCAAAGCTCATATTTTTTAGCGCATTGTCACAAACTCTTCACTCACAGAATCAAGAGGTCGCATGAGAATCTGTCTGTCATACTGGGAGAAGAATGCTTGGAAATGCTAATTGAATGACCTTATAAAACTGAAGAACTAAAAGAAGACAGGTAAATGTAAAATTTTCTGTAAACTTCGTGATTGTTAAACTAGTCTATAAGTTTCCAAAACATGAGTCATGCTTTTATGATTGCCTGTGGCTGCCAATAGACAGAATTGTGTTTCAGTCCACACAGATTTGTCAGTGAAACCAAATATAACCAGTGTTTCTGACAGAAGGCTTCCCATTATGCATCACTTCTTCTACCAGTTTGGTTTTAATTAAGAGGATCTTCCATATAGTCAGAATTTTAGATTTGACTGTGACACAGTGTTGTCTGTCAATTTGCTTCATCCATTTGGTATCTCTAAAGAGAAAATAAAGTGTCATCTTTTCTTCTGGTTGAAGTCCATGTGTATGTGGACATATATATTTGCAGGCACATGGATTTCAAGTCCCCATCACCATTAGCCAAGGTTCAATTTGAACAAGAGCACAGGCATAAAATAGTGTTGTAGGAATAGCATTGTATGCTGAATTGACCACTCAATACTTACGAAATTCAGAAATACTTGTGCCTCTGCATTTCTAAGTTCTTTCTTTCATGGCTATAATGCAGTCCTTAATTATACTGTTGTACTGTGATTTTTTCCCTCATTAATATTTGCTTTGTTTATCACACTAGAGGGACCTCCTCTAACTGAGGCTTCACAGTTAAGAAAGCCATTGAAGTTTAGAAACATGAAGTGGATGTATCATAGGAGAATACCATAGGATCAGGAATGTGATACCAGATGTGAAGGCTGGGGTCAAAACCGTCTGGAGGAAGACCCTTGTTTGTGAGCTTCTGCTCATATTGTGTATATGAAGCAGAACACAGCTTACGGGAGGGATTTCAAATGCCTTTCACACCATCTGCTTCTAAATAATCCAGGGTCTTATAGGATTTTGTAAATTTGTTTTTAGCTTTGCCAAATTACCCATATTAAAAAAACCCACAACATATTTTTCTCAATTTGTGGGTGACTTGCTTCCAGAATAACAGAAGGCTCATCCACACCCATTCATCTCTCCTCAAGTTTGTAACTGCAAATTGTCTGCAACTCCAAATTTGCTCTGTAGTGTCAGGTCTATAGCATTTCAAAGTACAGATTTTTTTGCTTGTAAGTGAGAATAGGCATTTTTTTCTTATTCCATCTCAGCATGTCCATGACTAATATTAGTAAATATTGGCTCAAGACAGTAAAAAAGAACTTTGACTTCCATGTTTCATATTAAATGGCAAGTGTGCTTTGAGACAGAAACAACATCAAACAGGTGGCAGAAAACGGAGAATTGAAATGTGTATACAGATCACAAGGGATGTAGTACATTTTCCATCTAATCTATTTTGTTCTGCATATATCGCCCAGTTCCAGGGTATCTAAGCACAGCATGATCTATAGGTTTGCACATTGCTCAAGATGCATGATCGGATCTCAGAAAACAGCAAATGCTATCAATAAAACATGAAGCAAAGTTAATTACAGGCTTCCACTCAGAGTCACCCCGCCGCTCATGGTCCATTATAATGATTCATTCCTAACATGTGGGAGAGACTGACAAACATTTTATAAACTTTTTATTCTCCAAGTTTACCAGTGTAATAAGTTCCTGCTGTACACTAGGAAAGAGAGTAACTATCAATTTCAAGTAGAATAAGGAAAAAATGTTTAAAAGACTAATGAGACACTATTTTTACTGCTTAGAGTCCTGTGACTAACCAATGAGTCAGATGAATGCTTCTGTCATTTTAATTAGTCATTGGATGAACCTCTATTTTGTCCATAAACTCTAATACTTTTTTTAACTTTTCAGGAATGCGCTTTTTGAGTGGTGAGACCAGCAACTTCTTTTTTAAAGGTCCTGCTGGAATAAACATGTATTACATGTTTGTCTGAAAGTAAAGTAATTTTATCTTGCCAATTCTTTTTAGATCTGTGTTTGTATGTCACTGTCACATCTAGGATGCAAATGTTTACAAGTCAAAGTCATCTTTTTCTGTTATTTAGTGTCTTAAAGACCCAAATATCGGAAAAGGTTTTTTCCTACTGCCGTCAGTCTTTGTTCAAATGTGGAAAGTGCTGGTTATCTTTTCTTCCATTTCCATAACCCATTCATTCAACTAAAATGAATGCTAACTCATTTTTCAGCACACATTCTTGCAAATTGTCTTAATCTGGCAAGTTAAATGCATGAGGGTAGGTGCACATTCATCTTCTGATGATAACCTCATTTAATGAATTTTCTAAAAATTCACTGCTATATTGAGACCAAAATGGTGAAAGTCTGTTCAAATTGTTTCTTTTTTCACAAAGTTCTACAGGTAAGTCATCATCTTGGGAAAATTATCCCTTGTTCCTTCATTCAATTTTTTTCCTATTATAATTATAATTTTGATTTCACTTTGCCAAAATGCATTAGCCCTTTATGAAACTAATGAAAAGTGTGTTGCTTTATCTGTGTTAAACTATGTTAGTATATCACCGAATCACAGAATATGATGAATTGGTATTATCAATATATTAGTAATTAATATTAGTAATTATATTAGTAATTAATATTAAACCATACTAGTAAATCCATTGGTAAAGTTTCAAGCACTTGAACATTTGTGTCAAGTGGTTTTGGTTTATTGTCTGTAATACTAGCACTTATATGTATTTTATTTAATATGCCTGAGTGGATTTCATACCTTGCATCCTTTGTATTTCTTACATGCACTTTTTTTTTAATGAAATTGATGAATTTCAGAAAGGTAGTTGATATTGATGCCAAACTGATTGTAAGAGTAAGACCGTCAGTCAAATTTACTGTGAACTTAGCAAGTGATGCAGCTTTGGCTTTTTCTGGACTGAAGTGGTGAATCTAGACTTAGAAGTGTAATTCAACTTCCTCATATGTGGGTTTGCACAGAGAGAAATGAGGGGTCTTCTCCGCACCTGTCAGTTCTCCATTACCCACTCTCTACCTACCCATCAGTGCTGCTAAAGAAGGGGCAGCAGCCCACTGCCTGTAAAGTCATACAACAGTAGGGGCTTTATGGTCCTTTTTGTGTTTTATTGACACAGATGGGAGTCTGATGCAGCTACTAGCTCAAACTCTCTTGTTCTAGCTAAAATACTGTCTGCAGTTTTGGTATTCAGAATCTGCATTTTGAAAGGCTATGAATCATCGTAACGGCAGGTAAGTTCCCCCCTGTTGTGCTCTAGGAGATTTCATCTGTTCGTACGAATTTTCATTGTCCATTGCTTTGAACTACACCTCAGAGGCCCAAGTTCTTTCCTTTTAAAGTTAAAAGCATCTAATCAAATGACTGTTGTGAAATTCGGATGTGACATTAACACAATTTGGTATCCCTAAAGAGAAAATAAAGTGTCATCTTTTCTTCTGGTTGAAGTCCATGTGTATGTGGACATATATATTTGCAGGCACATGGATTTCAAGTCCCCATATCCCAGACTCAAAGTTTATAACACCCATTTTGTAGAAGTCCAGCATCTCTATAATAAAAAATTGCTTCCATTCATTTCAATGTCATATTTCTTAAGAGATAATAAGAGAAATTTTGACATTTGTAGTTTGTTAGTAGAAAGACAATTGATACGTGTGGTGTTTGACAGACTAAAATTAATAGATATGCTTATTTCATAGTCATTTTGGAGAAAAATGATTCTGTATTTTTCTTTCCTGCATTGCATTTCAGAAGCCAGTTTGATTCAGAAGGGTAGTTTTCTGCTACCTTTAAAAATAGCTAAGCTACAAAATAAGGTACATTTGACTGTATAAATTAGATTTGTTTTAGAAGACTAGAAACTAGTTAGACCTCAAATAGTGTTTCTTGTCACAAATTCTAGGAGGCTGCATGTGAGGCAATGTGGTATGCTTAAAGAAGTTAATACTTACTGGCCTGAAGGCCTTTATTTTTTATTACCAAGGAGTGCAAATAAACCTGCTTGTTAGGGTGGAAATTTAAAGTTCAGGCCTCAGATGTCATAAATCATAGATCTAGGAAGAAATAGATTAAGGAAGCTTAAAATACTCGGTCAGCATCAACAACACAGCAGTGTTGCTTTAATTCTGCAACAAAGAACTGATTCCAGTTATTATTCTGTTCCTCAGGGAGTAATTTATTTCTAGTTCAGGTCTTAAGAAAAACATCACATGAGTTATAGTTCCTGAATTTTATCCAAGTTTGGGTTTTACTCTTAAGGATCCATAATAATTTTAGTCCTTCTGGTTAAACAGTGTTTCATTTCATTTTCATCAAGAGATAAATTGATGTTTCTTAATTTATTTTTAAATCAGTACAGATTAGCTTTATTTAAATGCATGTATAATTAATAAGTGCATGTTTATTCAATTTTAATATTGTGGGCTCATAATACTTTGTGAATTTTGAGAGGTCATTTAGACTATGATCACTAGGGATCCATATTTATGTCATTCCTAATATATATTTTCACATGTTTCCAGTTTTGGAGATTGATGCTTTCCAGAGCAATCTAATACACTGCACCACTACCTTTGCAAAAGATCCATTTGTCTAATATCGAATCTGAATCTTTCTTGTTGCAATGCAGCAGTGTTAACTCTAGTTCTGTCTACCACAGGCATGAAGAACAAATCTCTTTAGGAAAAAAGAATACATTTATGCAATGTGTATATCATGAATATAATCTTGTAGTTGTCTCTTTTCCTTGTAGCCTTCTCTACCTTGGGATAAGTAACTGAGATCATTCAGTTGTCCCTGAGAGGGCCTGCCAATAGACCTCTCATTGTTCTTTTTTCCTCATGCTTCGTTTCAAATGATAGGGACTTGAAGTTTGGCGCCCACAATTTGAGACAAGGCTACAACTGTGGCTTTACAAGGACTCGACAAAGAAGAATCTGTTTTATAGACTGTGAAGCAGACTGGGTAAGCTCAGCGCTGTTCTTGTGCTAATTCCATCTATCAGTGTTGTTTTATTCTCACTCCCTATAAAGGTTACCTTTATCATTCTAATTCTGTCAAGGAAGTGTACTTTATATCTTTCTGCTCCCACTGAGAAAATTATTGTTATTTTCACTAATAGACTCTTGCCAGTGGTGTCTAGTCAATTAGAGACTGGAAAAACAGAGCAAAAATTGAAACACAAAAAGTTCTGTCTGAATAGGAAACATTTTTACATTTTTCTTCTGTGAGGATGATTGAACACACCCTCAGCTCCCTCAGCCACTGCTCCGATGACCCCTAGACACTTCAAGAGCTCCACTGCCCTTCCCTGGTCATGCTCCAGGACCTCAAAGCTTCTCTTGATGTGGGGGCCCAGAACTGCACATAGGAGTATCTAAGTCCCTAAAAGGTTAAAGTATCTAGAGGTTAAAGTAGGTCCTTATGAATTATTAGTGTCAACCACTGTATTAAAAAAAAATTATTAGCAGACTCAAATATGTCTAATTAAATGGTGTGCAATTTTCACGTGAAGAAGGAAAGCTAAGTTTGTATTTAATGTGCAGGCTTATTGTTAATAGGCACACAGAACATTTTTTTGCATTTTGATGTATGATCCGTATCTATTGTCCATCGTATTAAGTGACAAAAAATGCTCATTTCTGAAGAAAAATTAATTACTTACACACTAGCTTCTCCCTTGAATATGATTCGTTACATGAAGTTATGCTTATTCTCATTTAATGAAAGATCATGATACACTTGTTACAACACCCTGTTAATGTGCTCTGTTCAGAAATATGCTATGACTATTGCTATATGTGTAGTTGTGTGTGACTGTGAGTTAGAGCGAAGCTTAGAGAAAGACTTCTTTCCCCTAATGTAGACCATTAAGATTTCCAGTTTTCTGGGCTGGGAACTAATCACTGCACTTCCATCACTACATTGATAATTTTGGATTTGCTATGGTTTAGTTTCAAAAGCAGTTACCCCATTTGGCTTGAAAACCAAATCAAACAGAACAAGATTTTCCTGACCATCAAAGGTTTTGTTGTTGGACTGATTTCTAAGGTAGGATCTTATTTTTCAATGATAATATGTTATGGATATGGTGTGACTTCAACCTGATCAGAGAAAAGGGTTTGGGAAAACTCAGTCTAGAAATACTACTGCAACTGTAAATAGACAGGCTACTTACAATAGTTTCAAAATATTATTTGCTGGAAATATCTTAGGTTATTAAAATATAAAAAATAATTACAAAATATTTTCTTATTTTGTCCCTACTGGTGTTTAGAATGTGAGGTTATTTTAGCTATTTTCTTTTTTTTTTCCTCCTTGAACATATTTACTTAGTCATAGTCAAATATTTTCAAACTCTCTCTTCTGTTGACAGCTAGTAGCCTGTCACAAGTGATGTTCCCCAAGGCTCTGTATTGGGTACAGTTCTGTTTAATATCTTTATCAATGATCTGGATGAGGGTATTGAGTGCACCCTCAGCCAGTTCACACATGACACCAATTTGAGCAGGACTGTTCGTCTGCTAGAGGGTAGGAAGGCTCTGCAGAGGGATCTGGATAGGCTGCCCAGGAGACTGGTTGCATTACCACCCCTGGAGGTATTTAAAGGACAAGTAGATGTGTTGCTTAGGGATATGGTTTAGTGGTGGACTTGGCAGTGCTGGGTAAACTCTTTGTCTTGATGATCTGAAAGGTCTTTTCCAATTTAAATGATTCTATTATTCAATGATTCTACCCCCTTGATCAATCATTCTGTACATTCAGATCCTCTCTTGTGTCCTCATGCTTTTGTCAGTTTGGATGCCTGTAAATTTGGTGTCTGCTTTCACTTCTGTTCCAGCTTATTCTTCCTAATAAGGAATGATTTTATCTGTACTTGCTCACAGATATATTGCATTCTTCTCATCTATATCTCCCACGAAAAGGATGCCTGCAGAAATATATAGGGAGATATACCTAGGTGGGAACAAACAATATTGAATTAACCATGTTGCATTATAGAATAGAAAGATTTGTCGAGGCATACATGTCATAAAGTGTAAGATCATGTGATCCATTTTTTATGTGCTGGAGTGCTACACATTTGTTTGCTGTCATTATTATTGGTTTTATTAAGGCTAACATTAGAGTATTTTGGAATTTATTGTAATTACCCATTGCTGTTAATGTTACATTTTTATTTCACAGATTTACACTTACATCTACACTGGTCTGAGTGACTAGAATACAAATTTATTTTTCAAAAGGCAAAATTGTTTAATTTCTATAAGTTTCAGTTAGTATTCCATGCTGTCTTCTAAGGCATTTTATTTGCTGATAGAAAGTTGGTATGTATTTTTGTTTTCCAGATGTATTTCAAGAAGTGAAAATCCTTCTGATTTTTCTGAAAGAGATGTTTCATCATATAATTGAATTTCTCATCAAGATAATTCAGATCAAATTCTAAGTCAAAGAATGCTTAGTTAAAGTAGTTTTTCTGCTGATTGCATAAAAGTTACATGATTAAAAGAATTATTTTTAAAAGTATTACATTTATATTTTATCCTTTTCTGCCTTTGGCATTGGTTGCAATTTAACATATGATACTGGAGTGTTTTTGTCTCGTTTTAGATGAATGAATACTTTATGTCATAGAATGTTAAACAAGATTAAATTTTCTTTTGCAGAACTGTAATGGCATCAAATGAAAATTCAATTATGGAAATGGGAAATTTCCCACGCTTAGGGATAGTATTTTAAAAGGAATAACTTTTGAGAAACTTAATTCTCTGATGATGCCCTGCTACTGAGCTTCTTGAAAATCAAATTCCCTGATTTTCTCGTTAGAGGGCACACCAAATCCAAGCCTATTCTAAGGTCTGCTATTGTTAAACATATTAATATACTGGAATTGTACTGCTATGGACACTGAATACAAAGCTTGATATGTGAAATTCAGCTAAATTACTAACCAGGAACAAATTAACTATATCTAGTTTTTGTTTTGGCTGCCTATGTATCTCAGCTGCAGGTGGTTTTGGTTTTGTTTTCAAAAGCAATAGAGCACGAAAAAATTAATCTTAGACTAAATAACTCTTTTACAACAGCTTTTGAGCTGGACAGCTGAAACAATTTTTTCATATTACAGTTTGTTTTTATACAATTTGCTGTTTTCTGGTGGGCAGAGACACCTCTTCTAACAAAGGTGGGATTGGTAAATCAGTGTGTACTAATACTGACCAAAGCTGACAGTGATTAGGATGACTGTGTATGGCATCTTTTTTTTATTGCCTTCACATTTAATTGCATAGAGTTCCCAGAGCCTACTCACCAAGTCAGTTTTGCTCCAGTTCTTGTTTCATGGAAACATGGAACTCAGCTTGCAACCTCTGGCTCATTTTCTTATAACTGATCTCTATTTTCCACCATTTGCTCCAAAGCAGAAAGCGACTCTAGTGCCTCTTTTGGCTGTGTTTATGGTAGATTTTTGTAAAAATAACTGTCTTCTTTCTTCATAGGAAATCATTCTTGCTTTTTTCAGCTTTTGCTCTTCCCTGCTTTCAGTCATCATCAAACCTTTTTTTCATTTCAAGAGATGTCAAAACAATCATCAGTTAGATATTCTGATTCAGTTTTTTTGGCTTGCTGTGTATTATATATAAACTTCTAATACATGCACTTTTTAAACTTACTACTAGATTCCTTGTTTATTAATTAATTTCCTTTTCCCCTCCTATTTTATCATTTTTAATAAAACAAAATTGTTTTAAACAATTATATAGCTGCCATACTTCACAGTTACCTATATTTGCCTACAATTTTCTTCCACATGCGAGCATTTTATTTTACTCTACTCTACTCTACTCTATAAATAAAATAATTTTATTTTATTCTACTCTACTAAAAACAGAGAAGTCTGTTTTTCATAACACTGATGTTTTTCAAGCTCAACAAATAATTGATGGTGTCTTCTTATTGGCTGGCACAATTAATTTGGGTGAACTCCCTGCAATCAATATATCCTTCTTTGTATTGCAAGCATGCAGATTGTTCTTTCCTGGCTATTGATATTTTGCTGCTCCCAGGGGTTGCAGCACTCAGTGTTTTCAGATTATTTTCCAATAATAAAGATGAAGTACAGTACATTGTAGGAATTTAGCCAGTGTAGGAACATACCCAGACATACAAAATGTCGTAAGGAAAAACGTGGGTGGGTGTGATTCATTGTTACCCTGTCCCACAGTACTAACTTAAGAGATTTTATTTACCTGTTTTAATGCTAAATGGACACATTTGATAAAACAACTGAGATAAGTAGAAATCATATACTCTGTGGTTTATCTACATTACATACATGAAATAGTCCACTTTCATACCTCACAACACAACTGATAGCACATTTGTGCTATCTCTAGCACAAGCCAGGTAATTTAATCTCTTAACTGAGTTCATTGAGAAAGATTTAGTTTTCCTTAAAAAAAGAAAAAACCAATGTAGTTTAAAAATTATTTTAGACTGAACAAATTAGGTAGGGTTAAGCTATTAATATCCATGAAAAATAAAATGCTGTATATGTAAAGAAGCAAATACCTTCCATTTGATACTATACACAAGACAGTGATGTACTTATTCTTGATATGAGAGAAATAGCCTCAGATCACTTCAGGACTCTGACCTCTGTTAAAAGGTTCTCCAGAGTGAACTTCTGTTAACCTTACTTTATGGATTATTGAAATATTTCTTCATGGAGTGGTATAGTACAGATTCTTCAGGATCAAGAATAGGCCAACCTTCCAGACTCAGGAGATTGTTCCCATAAGCCACTTCCCAAGGGTTTGTGGGAAAAACTAAATGTTCATCTTTATTAATGATCACAGAGAACATATTATGAAATGTGTTCTTGTATGTGTATCTGTGTGTTTGTGTAATACATATTTAAGAGAATAAAACTGGAATATATCATATGTGGTTGCAGACTTAGAAAAAAAAAGAATATACAATGTGAAATCTCATAATATGCAAATTCTTTAACCTCACACCTATGAAAAACTGATCAAAGCCTTGCACTTCTAAAGCAGAGGAGAGGGGATAACATCATTTAACACCTCCCTTCAGATCTTCTGCCAGAAATCCTTGTGTTTGTTATCTTACTGAACCCAGTTACTTTTTCTAGTAATCTAATTATTATCCTGCTTCCCTGCCATGAGCCCCTATGCTTGATGCCATATTTTATAAGCCAAGGCCTACAAAACTAGCTGAAATTCATTGCCTACTTATTTAATTTACATGTCTTTGTTGCAGTAGTTCTCATCAGCCCCTGTGTAGCTTTGCTGCCTTGATGATTCACTTTGCTACAGCTTTGAGAACAGCAGCCATAATAAAAAACTAAAGCAGGATACTAGGAGTATTTGTTGATTCCAGTTTATGAAAATTGCAGCTGACACTGTAATTTTTTCAACTGAGAGAATTAGACACATAAAATATTTCTAGAAGGCTCAATGCTCAAGTAAGTACAGCTTGTGAAGTTACTTCCAGAATTTACGTTTTACTAGGTGTGAAAAGTGGGAGAGGAAATAAAAATTTATCCTTTCCAAGTGAAATGGTAAGGTGGTTATGGCTATTAGAGCACTAGAATAGCATACAAGTCTCTTTATAGATGTGTAGCTCACAAACTCATCATATTCTGCTAATTTTGAGAAAGGTTTTCAAGTAAAAATAATTTTCATCACATCTAAGGTTTCTTTATACTTACTTTTCAGTCTTGCAAAGGCATTCAAGGGAGTAGCTGAAAAAGCATATGCCTTTAAAAGAGTAAAAGCCCCTTTTGATGTAGAGAAAAGGGGTCTGAATAGTTTTTAACTGTTCTTCCTGACATCACTTTTCACAGTACATAGATACCACCTTTTTCCTGTTATACCTAGCTTATAAAATAGATTAAATTTGTTGCAGTGTGATGCTTTTCATTTCTTTGCTGCCAGACATCACGTGGAAATTCTTCGTCTACGTCCTCTAGTGCCTATGACTACAGAAGAGATAAAACACTGGGGCAAAGATGAAAAAATCCACAAAATAACAAAAAAAATCTTAAGCAACTCAGAATGAAAAAATAAAGCACTAAATAAAATGGAAACTAACAAAATGCTTGTCAGCATGTGCAGCCTTCTGGCATGCCCAAGTGTGGGTTGTGTGGTACAGAAATGCCTAACAATATAGGTAGGAAAATATATTGATGTCTTCTGCAATAGGTATCATAGTCCTCTAAAGAGTCAAGAACAGAAATTCTGGTTCTGTTCTTTGTTTGAAGTCTCTTTCCAAATAAAGGACTGTTGGCCTAGTACTTGTCAAGTCATTCTTCCATCTGGTGCCATAGATGCTGTAACCTCTGTCTCCTTCCTTGATTTACTGTTATTTCATCAAACATTCAGCAGTTTTCCACTGTCTGCTGCATGCCTATCCTCTTTAGTTGCCCAGAAAGCCACTATCTTCCAGTAATCTTCAGGATCTGCAAGATTTTCAGCATCTTTCAGAACTTTTTCTGTGGCTCTTTTGTGATACTTCCCTATCAAAACTGAGACTATCAAGAGTATGTGGTCTTTCAGCCCAGAGTTATACTGCAACTAACCAAAAGCAAACTGAGATAGCTACAGAAAATTCATTGTTACTTATAAACAAACTTTAGCTATACTAATAATAGTCTTTTAAATGTTTTCGCAGAGGCAGAAAGCATATATTGTATCTAGATGAAGTATATATAGAAGCTATTCAGAAACAGTCAGCTACATTTTTTTGGCAGGGAGGACAGGAAGAATCCCAAGAGCATGGAGATGAAGCAACCTCAGAAGGGATGTAAGTCCACAGTATGAATATGGTTACATTCACTAGAAAATTCAGTCTATCCTATGTACCTAACCTGTATCACAGCACCAGATTGGACTCTGTGGACTGAAACATTTGCATAATATATAAATAAGTATTTATAACTGTACTTAACAATTATAAGAGTTATTGTTTCTACTTTTTTAAAAAAGCTTATCATTTTTAATAAAAGGATCATTTGTCCTGAATCTGTGCAGAGAAGCTTACCAACATCCTCATGAAGACTATTCATTTTAGAGTTAAGTAAAATTTAAAATACTCTGGGCTTGAATCAGAGTCATAGCTCCTAAAGTCAAGTCCTTGGATTCTCATTTGGTGGAAGTTCATATAGCTGTCCGTGTAGCTGCACTGTGCAAATCTACATCAGCTGATGATCTGGCCTAGTGTTCTCTACTTTGGATTAAAACAATAACGATTCTGGCACCATCTAGAATTTTTTATTATTCTATTTACATAAGTTGCTTTCAATTAACCAGACCAACTTATCTTGGAGCAACAGAACTGAACCTTAATCTCAGGGAAAATGTGTGATTTGGTCCGCAGTTCCCCTTTCTGGGATGGCCCTGTGGTCTGTAGGCTGTGTTGACAGGGCATGCCTGTCTCTCACTGTCTGTCTCTATTATGGTCTCAGCAGCACCACTGTTCACTGCTGCTCACTCAGTTTCCTGTACAGACAAAACTAAGTAACGAAGAGGCCTGCTGCCACAGCGTAATTAATCCTCTGGAGTCCCATAGGCAACGAGAAACTGCACAAACAGCTGACTAATCTGCCAAAGTATGCAGGTATCTTGATTTGCAGCACGATCACTTGTCTGCTGCTATTTCTGTACTTAATTGTCCTTTGTCATATAACAGAAGTGAACTCTTCTTAGTTTACAAGTACTTGGAAACCATTATTTGCTGCCTGCATATTTTTACAGCCAATTGTCTATTTCTAGCCTTTTTGACATACCCCCTCTTCCCTTAAAACATTACAGGGTGATATTCTCACCTTGTGTAAGCATAGGAAGAGCAATTTTTTCAACTCCTCTCTAGAGTTTGATGTTCATTATCCTTTGTATATTACCTTCAGCAATCTTTTAAAAGTATATTCGCTAACATGAATAATTAGTTCGTAAAAGTCCACATTAAACACTTTGGACTGAAACAAGTCAAGTGCGAAAAAATATGATGCACAGAAAATGAATTTTCCATTTTCCTGATATAGATCTGACCTTTGGTGTATAATAACCACATACTGTGACAGATGACCTAAGCTGTAAACCTCTACATGTAATAATGATAGATGTGCCTAGAATTTTTCTGATATTAGGCAAACTATGTAACGATAAACATATTGTTAATACGGAGGGCACATTTTTACATTTTCTTGAGAAAGAATATTTTTTTTCTCCTTTCATTTAGCACTAACAAAAACAAATGGTTGTTTTGGGCCCATAGTCATGATTCAGAAATAGGTAGTACTCATTCAAAATAGACTACTGTTTTTCTCAATTAAAATGCAATCATGTTTGTTGAATTTGGCAGAATTTATTGTGAAAAGAAAAATATATACTTGAGGTCATAAGAGAATTCATCCTTCAGAAAAATATGAGTACAAAAATGTTTTATTGTTAATTGGCATAACAATATTGTAAGAATTTCAATTACAATTTTCAATTACAGTTACAACTCCTGAGGCCACTGAAGTCACTCAACCAACGCCGCATATTTAAGGAGGAAAAACAATTTTTGGAATATAAGTTTGGAATATATTTTTGGAAAGACCAACTCAGCAAGAGCCTGTCTTTGGAGCAGAATGAAAGGGGATAAAATCTGAACTCTAAACCAAATTGCATTTTCTTAAGGGTATGAAAATGAATGGCACAAAAGAAAAGGAAAAAAATATATAGTTGGAGTATTGATGGTAATAGTAGAAAGAGATAATCGAATAATTTAGGTTGATAAAGATCTTTTAGATTGTAGTCCAACCTTTAAACCCAATACTGCCAAATCCACCACTAAACCACATTCCCAGGAGCCACATCTACATGTCTTTTAAACACCTTCAGGGATGGTGACTCAACCACTTCCCAGGGCAGCCTGTTCCAACACTTGACAAACCTTTTGGTGAAGTTTTTCCTTATATCCAATCTAAACCTCCACTGAAGCCGCTTATGCATGGATTATCAATGTTAGATTGTCATGTCAAACTAACCCATAGGTAATTTAGTAAAATTGGTTATCCATTCAGATTACTAATAGAACCTGGAGGGTTTAACTAGTCTTTCTGGCATCAGTAAAGCTTTTAAAGATAGGACAGCTGGAAGTGTCTCCAAGGTGAGCATCTTTCAGCTCTTTCATATTCAATATTTCCTTTTGAGACAAAATATTTTGCTGATTAAATACTTGTACAAAAACTGGAAGCTATTATCAAAGCAGAAGATTGCAGACTTCTTAAAAGTAAATTAAAAAACTAAACAAACAAAAAAACACCAATCCCAAATAAATTTTAGAAGTGAAGTAATAAAAAAGGGATGGACCTAAAAAGAATAAACTGCTAGGTCTGGCCCTTGATGATCCACAGTAGAATGTTTTGTTCTAACTTCAGTGAGCATCACCCACATATGGGTTGTACTCAGGTGTTCTACCTGATCCACAGTCTGAGTTAGAGCTGACCAGGGCACTCACTTCTAAAAATGCAAAATTTGATTCTGAGTTGAATCAAAAAAATGGAAAAAATGGGAAGTGGTAGTGCTGCTGCTATGTAAGACCCCACAAGTGCAAAATCCTGATCAGACATATTCCAGAAAGCTGAACTGGGACTGGAGCAGAGCAGGAGAAGGACTGCAAAGATGCTTAGGAGGCTCTACCTTTTAATGGAAGAGATTAGCTTGATTAGCCAAGCAAAGATAAGAAAAAATGGCTTTGTTTAAAAATATCTGGAGAATGAAGAAATGCCCTTTAAAGAATAATTTTGGCACAAAAGCAGGTTTGTCTGAACTAGATTTGAATAAATCCAGGCTGAAAATTAAATTAATGTTGCTGACCAGTGGAGCACTCAGGTTTTGGATCTGTTTTCTGAGAGTACTAGGAGGAAAAAATTTAGCTGTTTTTAAACTGGAGATTATAAAACATGGTATCTGTGACAGCAGGGTATGATGCTTGCTATCAACCAAGGCTTTTTATGTTCTCTTTTTCTCAGTATTTAGGAATTTAATTCATACATCTTATATTCAAGAATCAAAGAATCACCTACAATTTCAAACAGAGCAGATTTTCCTTCTGGTGACTTTTTTCAGTTTTAGTAAATAATTACAGTTAATTTTAGAATTAAAGTAGTCATTAAGGTTCAGATCTGCAAAAATACTTATGTATAGAAAAGGATAATTTTAAAATTTCCTGTTCTGAGTTTGTAACTTACAAATCTGATGTAGTTATCTAAGTAATTATACTCACTGAGCCAACTCCTACCCTGCAGTGCTTAAAGCACTACAATTCCACTGAAGATAGGACTGTGGCTGATTCCTCAGTATACCTCTTAGGGCATTATAAGCAGACTTGGCTATTCCTTTTAAAACCAGATGCTAGAAATTGTGGTTATCTTGCGTTTTTTCTTTAATTTACACACAGGAAACTTTTTACCAGTTCTCAGTGTGGTTAGAAGTTGTGTCTTCCAACACTTCATTCAAATCAAGGTCAGCTTCTAGGTTGCAAAATGGGCTTGTCCTTCACTCAGGGATTTGTCCATTTGAGCTCTGAAACATCTCTGAACATGGAATTTATACAGGCTCTGCAAAGGAAACCTGCCATGATGTTTAAATAACTTCCTGCCAAAGAATATTTTCTTGTATAATTGCCAGGGTGATTCATGGGCCAGGATTTCCCTTGCAGCTGGGACAACAGGGTTTTCCTGGGGTC
The DNA here is from genome assembly GCA_013397175.1 of Platysteira castanea. NCBI lineage: Eukaryota > Metazoa > Chordata > Aves > Passeriformes > Platysteira > Platysteira castanea. The sequence continues at coordinate 1,396,457 of VYXC01005982.1, forward strand.
CATCAGGGCAGCACTTGGCTGCCAGCACTTGGTCCACCAGGCAGGACAGCCAAGGGGCAGCACTGATTTCATAGAGAGGCTTGGGTCTTGTGCCTACTATTATTTAAAAAACTAGGGACATATTTTTCTAGGGAAATTTCTTTCCATTCACTAGAGAAAATTAATATTTTAATTTGAAGCTCTGAATTTTGAGAGATGACGTAATTGGGAAGTATGCTGTGGAAAAGAAAAAATAGATTGCAATTATTTGATTATAAGATGTCATTGGGATAAAGAGACTAGTAGATTTAAGGGCTAAGTAGGCTATGAGACCTGTGAGTGCAACTCAAGAGGCTCATGATGGACATTTGTTTAGATTTTTGTTTAGAAATGTCTCGCAGTTCATTAATTGCTATATATCTTTCGGCTCGTTTTTTCTCTGTCATTGAGTTTCTTTGGTTGGTTATGTTCTCTCAACCTGCCACTTTGAACCTATTCATTCATTTGTATGTCACTTAAAGCATTGCCTTAGTGGTTAAACAATTCTTTTCTGATGTATATTTACCTGTAAAATTTCCACACCTCAGTACATGGACCATCAACAACAGTTTGTACCACAGCTAAAACAAGTCACTTGTGTTGTTATTTATGATTGTTATAGACTATTTACACAGTGAGCTGTAACCATGATTTACAGTGATCACATTAATCGACTACATTTCATTGTACACCTCAGCTGCCAGTAATTTGGCCACAATTTTTACAGAATTTATTCTTGTTTTACAGTGTGGGAAGCTTGTTGGCCTTTTGTGTAGCTACACGATCAGTGGTGTTCCACTAATTATCTGGCAGGAGTGCAGAAATGGTAAAACCATTGTTCTCTACTGGAAGGACAAAGAATGAGATCCCAGCACTGCACAAACTTTATATAAGGCAGAGAAATCAAAGTTTTGTCTGGTGAAGCTGTGACCCACATATCCTTCAAGGCAGCATATGAGGCTGCACTCTTCTGCACCACCAGTCTCTGGTAAATACATTAAATAAGGTAAAGATTCGACACACAAACATTAAGTAAGTCCACTGAGTTGTGCATTATTCTGAAAGTTGCTGAACAGCAGAAGGTAATCATTCAGTAGAGTCAAGATGAATAAAATAGAAGGCTATCTCATGTTACAATTGATTTCAATCTGCTGAAATATGCACTGCACATTTTGATTAGCCGGGTAATGCAGTATATGCTTCTGCTGGGAGGGAGAAATCCAACACTTTATTGTACTTCTTTTGGCTGCCTATCCATTCATCAAAGCTTTCCTAATTTGCATTCTATTTCCTTTGATGCAATCAATATGAACAATAGAGGGTGTTACCTTGCATTTCTATACTTTGATCTGATTTGGCACTTGTGATCAACACAGTCTAGCAATGTTGCAGGTTAGAGAACATTTTGCTACTGCCATCAATTACATTGTTCAGTGACCTTCCTTCTCCCTGCTGTGCTTTGAAAATACATGTATATATTTCAAGATGTCTTTTTTGCCTACACTATTTGTTTTACAGAGCAATACACTGTGAAAATGAGAGATGGTAAACAACATCCTTAATGTTTAAGATGCAGAAGCCAATGGCTACTTATCCACTATTATATTGATGTACAGTTACTCTTACAGTGAATATAAATAATAATGCCATTAATCCTCCACGTCATAAAGAACTACATGCATAGCCTACAGCACTGTGGTATGCATTACCAATTCCTGGACAGGAGTTTTGCACTCCCCCAGAAAGATGTGTTTTTTGATGTGATCTCGGGTCTTGAAAATATAGAAATGTAATAAACCTGGTAGTGCATTATGAAATAACAGCAGTGGTTTTTTGGTTGTTGGGGTTTTTTTATTGTTTGGTTTGGTTTTTTTAGTTCTAACTGGTGAAAATGAGGAATATATGGACCTTTATTTTTATTTTTATAATTATACCTAAGTAAATGTGTGACTCATTGGGTGATTATACTACAGCACATCTTTGGATGCATCACTCCCATACTGTATACCTCAGTTCTTTCACTGGTAGAAAGGGATAATAAAATTAATTTGTCATTACTTTAAAGTTCCCCACTATAAACGAAGCATTGTGTGTATTATATTAGCTCACAGGCCAAAAGAAATATTGATGATAATTAAAGTCATAGGCAACTTCTTCTCCATAAAGAACTGAGGGAAAAAATAGTTCAATTAAGTCACTATTCTCTCTATAAACATTAGAACATCTTAAATCTAAATATGATACTACTGTTTTTATCACTAAGGAGCCCAAAATACTTTTTCAAATCTGGGATCAGAATTAAGAGTCAAATTCCGTCTTTAGGACATTTCATCTTTCAAATTCTAAGTTTGCATGTGTACTCCTGCCTGCTGACATAAAACAGCTCTGTAATACTGTTCTCACTAACTTTATATTCCTGTCTGATTTTCTGTCCAAGAAACACTTGCCTCTGAGGATCTGGGATGATCAACTAGCCCTGAAAACATCTTCTGAGCCTGGAACCTCTGTTAATCCTGTTTCAGGTTGCCTACACAACCTGATCAACGGGTGGATAGCTGTCAGAGAGAAAATCTTGTTCAAATGAAGGGTAGCAAAGAAAGAAATGCAGGACTAGCAAAGAATAAATTTTAGAAAATAAACAAAAAAGAACTGCTGAAAATGCTTATGGAAAGCAGAAGCATCATGGCTGGATTATACAGTTTACACATTTTTTGCCCAGAGAACACTCCCCAGAGATGCATTTGTCTTATTTGAAAGGAATACCTGGGTGTCCACGAGCATATGGGCATGCTAACATGAATGATACTAGCAAAGTACATTTACTTTCATGTTTAATAGAGAACAAACAGGTAAAATTTAATAAAGTGCCTGGTTTTATGTGTAGGCTAAAAATACTTGAAAATCTAAAGGGAACATCTATCAACTGTGATGGAGAGCAGCAGGGAAAATATAAATTTCTCTAATGTAGGTTATTTATTCTACTTATTACAGCAAACACTTGCTCATAGGTGATCCATTTAAGAATGCAAACCAGCTTTCTTTGCCACCTCCTGCCTTTTCTGACAGTCAGACCTGGAGCTGAAGTCTTCCATTCTTTTCCTAAAGAAGGTGGATATATCATTCCATTTCTTTTACCAATTAACATTTTTCTCTAAATCCTTTCTGCTCGGAGCATCACAAGCTCTCCATTTAATTGTCCTTTTTCTTTTATTTCTTTTACTTTCTTTTCTCATTTTCAGTCTTATTTTGACTCCTCTTCCTATTTCTAATGTTCATAATATTTTGATTTAAAAAATCCCGCCACCTAGATACTAATATTTTACTCATTGTCATTATGCTGTTCATATTTTTAGCCTGTGTCTGGTTCTTAATGTATGGGGTGTTTGTGCTCAGGTGTTGGCAGTGGGGGCTGCAGGGCAGCCTCTGTCAGGAGTGGCCAGGACTGTCCTGTGCCAGATATGGCTGATTCCAGCCCGCTCCAACTGACCCACCGTGGCTGAGCTCTGCAGTCAAGGTCGTGGCACTTCTGGGAAAGCATATCTAAGAAAGGGACAGGCAATGAGGAATGAGGGGGAAAAAATATGCAAGAAACAACCTTCCTGAAAAATAAGGAGAACTAAATATTTTTAAAACCATAGTAAAGTTGGATGAAAAATATGGCTTTCTGAAAAATTCAGTCCCTTCATACATGAAAGAATTTATTGGAATTACAATATTCTAGATGAAGGATAAGGTTGAAAAGAGTGAATAGTAAGAGAGACCTTGGGGTGAATGTGGACAGTAAATTGTAGATGAAGTCATTCAGTGCATCTCAAGGGAGAATGGCATGTGGGATTTTTTGTCTCCTTGCACTAAAGAATGAAGTCATGCAGAAATGAAGTGTTAATCTCTGCATAGCTCTTACCAGGTCATGGCAGGAATTCCGTGCTAAATTCAGGCATCTCAATACCAGAAATTTAGGGACAGCTCTTAAGAGCTTTTCTAGACAGGTAGTTCAGAGAGGTAAGTACTGAAATGATTGCAAACCAGGCAGATTGATTTCTGAGAAGAAAGAAAAAGCAGTATAAAAACTAAATGTACAGCATACGTAAAACAGCCACATTATGCTTGTATAGAAGAAAGTTTGATTTACCTTGGGTTATTCATTTTGCTTTTACTCAAGCCAAGTGTGATATATCTGTCTGTGATATAAAAAGAGAGAAAAGCTAAATCTACCAGGACAAATGCTGGACAGTGACTTGACTTTTGGAATAACTCCAAATACAGGGATGTACATTATATTTTTTTGAATTTTTACTCTAAGAAGTATTGCTAATCTCCAGATGAGGGCAGAATCCTTGTGGTCAGTGGAGACTTTCTACCATTAGGTAATTATTCCTTGTGATTTTTCCACATCTATCTCATGTGCATAAAGTCAGAGAATCAGGTAGCAGAGAATGATGCCTCAGAAGTAAAACCCCTTTCCTTAACGAACAAGGCTAAAGAGGGAAACGCACAGAAAACCTTTCAAATAGAAATGCTAATATATCTCCATATCTTCATTGGTTTATACCTTAAAATGATCTTTTGTAGTTTCCTATTTATGCTTTAGACCTCAGTCACAAGTAACAGAGAACTGGACTCCAAGAGCAGTCCCAGCTGTCAAACCAGGAGAAAAAGATGAGCTCCTTTGTTCCTCATGCAGTCATTTCCTCACTGTAATTTTTCTGTAGGAGTTCAAAAAGGTGTGTTTTGTGAAGGAGCATTGCAAAAGTTGAATGACAAGCATCTATGGTTTCATTACACTGAAAGTAGGCCAACTTCAGTATATTCATCAGTTTGCATGCTATTCCTCTTGATGGCAGGTGAAACAATAATAAATAATGCACAAAGGAAGTTAATCTGTTTCCAGAGTACTTTAATAAATAAAAGGTAAAAAGCCATTCAGGCCTTGGGCTTCTTGCCAGAGCCTGATGTGAGAGAAATACCAAAAGCACACGAACCACCTCCAAAATCTGTTAAGGTGCTTGTTCCAATTTCAAATTTGTATTTATTTTTTCCTCTCCTACAGTTTGATTTGATTTCGTAAAGGAATCACACTAATAATACAATGAATTTATAGGAAGAGATAAAGTAGAACATCTCATCTGTGGGAAAATATTGTTGCATCAATTTCTAATTATTCCTCCTATTAACCTTTTATTTTTTTTGTGTCTAGTACTGTAGAGAAAAAAAACCCAGGAAATCAACTATTTTTTCAAGTGCTCATGTTGGAATGAACTGTTCTTTGAGAGGAAACTGAAGTTGTGCACATTAAGAGCTGGAAATTCAGGTTTTGCTGCTCAAGGGGGATGTACTGGGAAGGGATGCAAAATGTTTCCCTTCACTTGCATGGAGTTTCTTTGGGTCACTGCTTTCACCACACTTGTGTATTTCCTAGCCAACTGCTCTCCTATGTCACCACGGCCCTCTGCAGCCACCTTTACTCATTTAGTACCACAAGAGAAGGATAGGTGCTTGCGTAAGGACTATAAGAAATACAGTTTTATGAAGATTCGTACTCTGCACCTCAGTAGAAGAGGTAGAATACACCACCACCTGCAACTAAGATAGATAGTCTCTGAATAGGTATACACAAATAAGAGCATTAATCACATTGTTCAGGGATTGATTAATTAAAAAAAAAAATCTGTGTATTTTTCTGCTGTTAATCAAATGTATTTCATAGAATCAAAACATGCAGTAACATCGTCTGTAGAGTACTAATCAGTGTGAACAAAAGTAAACACAAGTTAACATGCAACTGTTTTGAAACGCAATATTGTATAGTATCGTTCGTTCAGCCTCACAACATTCTTATTCCACTTTTCACTTCCAGCGGGTAGTTTATCCATTATCTTGAATGATTTTTTCTTCAAGGACTGTGGATAAATGAAGGCATCTGTCTCAGTTTTTGCGTTTTGGATCAGGCTATCAGAAAAATAGTATTTACATTTATTTAAATTTAGTGGCTTACTAGCCCAAAAATATCTTTGTTAGCTAATAAATGTTATCAATATAGAGTAAGATTTATTATTAATTGGGAAAAAGCAACCATAAAAAATCATTCCAGTGATTAAAAAAAATCTTAAAAATAGTACAGGTAATGGAAAAACCCCACAGAAATTATATGATATCACGCAATGTTTTAGAAATTGTTCAATTTTCCCAAAAATATAAAGTGGCAATGCTTAATTATAGTCTCAGAATCATTACTAAATACTAATGAATGCTGGAAACATTATTATGGGTAAATATGCTTTTAAAAAGATGGAAGAAGCAATTATTAAAAATTCTGAAAGTATTCACAGCAAGGGATTTAATATAGTCCCTATACCTTATGTTTTTTACTGAAAGAGGCAGGGTGGGGATCATTGTGAAGCTGAGAGCTCTGCTCCTGCAAAGTATGAATTGTAGAAATATCACCATATAAATCTAAATGTGGTTAAGTGCGTCTAGAAGAATTGCATTCCTTATAAAAATGTTATAAAATGGACACAGTCAATTGCTGTTCAGTATCTTCAACAGTAGCTCCTGGATGTGCATTAAGATATCCATATTTGATAAAGTTTTTTTGTCCCAATTTGTTGGGTTCACTGTGTGAAAAATCCTGGAATTGGGAACATAATCCTCTTGTAACAGATGAATGTATGATCTCCCTGACTGTTTCCTACAAAAAGGGAGAGAAAAACACTTGTGTCAGGTTTCTCGTTATGTTTCTTCCTTCATTATGTTTCTCATTGTCACTCGGTTTGGTGAATGTTTTTTTCTCCTATTTGGCATGTTTTAGGATTTTTCCGAAAACAGCTATAGGTTCATGGACAGTGAAGAGATTTATGTACTGCTTTGGGATAGCACTTCTACTTCCATGGTGCACAGAATTGGAGCAGCTTATAAGTGGTTCTACATGAGAGAGCTCATGACTGGGTCCTGAGGCTGAGCAGTGAAGGGCAGCACGAATTCAAGCACTTTCACATTCAGGCAAAAGTGGTCTGAAAGCCAGTGGTCTTTAAGCGTTCTTAAAGTGCTTGCAAGTTTAAAAACCAGCAACAACAAAAATCTCTCCCCAAATGATAAAATTGTGAAATGTATAATAAGGGTGTTTCTAGCAGAAAATACAGAAAGCGTCAGGAATGGCCTGTGTAGCTGTAGTTCCAATTAATGTTGGAAAGATCTGAAATCATTCTCTGTTTCAGATGATGCCACAATTGTTGTTCTTGGGGTTTTTAATTAAAATGTTGATTATATATGTATATCTTCATTTCTTCTGCTGTATCCCCCTTCTCACTGTGTTTAACCTCCTTCTTTACTTTAATTTTTCTTTTCACATTATGTACTGCTTTCCCACTAATCTTTTAAACTGAATGACTTACAAGTAATGCCAAGTTCTCCTGGAGCCCTTCTGTGTTCAGCTGAACTGGTTGCATATGTGCCACATCAGTTTTCTTTTAATTTCTGCAAGCCATGAAATCAAAATACAATTTTTTTCCCCCTAGCATATCATACAGGTTGTTAACTCAGGAATATGCCTTCTCAATTAATTCCGACCACTCCTTGCCTTCTGAAAAATAGGGTCAGCAATTGCAGTTATGTTGATATCATAATTCTAGCTGTTTTGACATTCATTCTGGTTCAAACCTACATATTCTACAGGTTCCATGAGAAGGACCCTTCAGAAAATCCTATACCTAAGTATTTGTCCAAGAGTATTCGTAGGCATGAGGTTAACTAGGTTTTGATACATGTAGGAGGTTTTAAAATGCTGATATTAACAACAATTGAGGTCAGATCCACACTCTTTTCTGAATATTAAAAAAATTATTAAATTTCTGTTCCTGTAGTTCAGTCAGCTCCAATAACAGTCAAACTTTACTCTTAGAACTTGGAAGGTGAGTGATATAGGAAAAATCAGCATTTAGAAGTAGAAAAGTCAAAATCTGTAGTGGAAGAAAATGTCTCTTGCCTTCTGCAGGACATTGTAAGCAACAGAGAGGAAACAAAACAAGACATGACATGGCACTTGACTGCAATTTTAATGAGTTCCACCAAGGGATCTTTTAGGTTTTTTGACTAATACAATGTTTTATAAAAATACATCAAATTGAAGGGCAGTTTTCCAACCATCTTTGTTTTAGCAACCATGACGCACTAAGGATAAGTGAGGAAACAGTTCTCCCTTGCAAATACTTTCCAAGATTAATTGCAAACAAGTCAAATTGAAAATATAATTCTTTTTTTTTATTAAGTGTGGTTTACAAATAGGTCATAATTTACTTTTAATATATTATTTCATTTTCACTACGCAATTTGCAAAAATAATTTTTCAGCTGTGGAGCCCAAATCAAATTCTTTTTCCTCAGTAGTGGACAGCTAGTTACCGTCATCATAGTGCATTATCTCTGCTTTCAGTGATAAACATTCTTAGTGCAGCAGAGCAAGTATCAGCTAATGAATATCATTGATGAATAATTTATACAGACCTTTTTGGAAACATTTTCACCTATATCTATCACTGTTTAGCTAACAAAACCAAGCACTATGTTCCTGTGGATAATGCAAATTGAACCTAATCTTTTGTTTTACAAACAGCAAAATTCAAGGGCCTTCAGTAATGAAAAGAAACGTACTTTAGCTGAAATACTCATAGAATTCCACGCAACAATATTCTTCTAAAACTAGATTTGTCTTGAACTAAGGTTTCAAGGCTAAAAGTTCTGTTTTGACATTTCTAATATAAAAATATATACATTTTTTCATGAATAGTAATGTTTCTATGGATACAAATACATATATGTTACACAGCCACTAAGATACTGAATAGCTGTAGCTCTATTTTAGGATACAAGGTGGTGCTGTTTCTTTTTAAAACTGAAAATAATGTGTTGATGTGATCCTTCAGAAAGCAGTAGTAGGGACACAATATCTTATCAAGTGTAGTTCTTTTAAGAAGCCAACTTCTCTACCTCCAGTTTATTTAAATGTTATTCAGTTAAAAAAGACCTACATGCGTATGTACGTTCATATGTACATGTGTTCATACATTTCAATAAGCAGGTTTAAAGCAATAACAGACTTCAACTTTGTACATAACACTGCATTTGAGTATTTTCATGCAGGGTCAGTGTCTTATATTAAAATTAACTTACATTTTATTGTAGAACAAAGGTACTGGCAACTTCTTAAAGAGTGATTCTTTTCTCTATACTGTACATGAATGAAGGATATTGGAACATTTGAAACTCCAATTTGACATAAATATTAAATTTATCTGACCTATTTACTTATGTTTTTTGCTATTATGTCAATTAAGTCCCTGTACAACAATGTCAGAACTTATATTTTTAATTAAAGCTTAGAACTGTGATACCTTACTTCTCTCCAGTACTGTTACCAACATAAATATTATACCATAAATTGTAAGACTCATTTTATATATATATATTCCTTTTTGGGTTTTTTTTAGAAAGTTCACTAGGCAGCCAGGTGTTGATAACCTTTTTGAGTAGCAGAATATATTTGGTATTTAGCAGAGTCAGGTACTCACACAACGTGCATTTTACTCTTTCATGACCCTTCTGAAAGCTCGTATTTTGAGAAAGAATTCAAGGAACTTTAGGCCATGGGTTAATGAAATATCAGGCTAAATGAACAAAAAAGAAACTATTAAAATACAGTAATGTCATCATACTGCTTCCATTAGCATAGATTTTTCAAAATGTCCATCATGTTAAGATTCATGATCCTGAAAACTTGTGTTATAGTCATACTGTGCACATGTACAGTTCCACTGAAATTGATGTGATTACTTACGTAAGAGACATTCATGGCTAATTCTTTGCTGAACTGCAGACCTTAACTTCTATAGATAGTGTTAAAATACATTGCTCATCTTGACAACAGATTCTTCTTATATAATCAGGCCAAAAATAGGTATTTTCCGACACCTCCACAACATGCCCAAGTTCTTATATCCTGAGTATCCTAGACAGCATCTTCTAGGACTAAAATACTTTGTATTAAGCAGACTGTTAAAATATACTACTAACAACAGTGCGTTTGTTGTTTGTATTTTCTCATTTGTGGCTTCTGTTGAACTGTAGCCCAGGTAAAAGTTTTATTGGTCTGTCTCTGCAGTTACATAAAGTTATTTTGAACACAGCTGTACATAGCCACAGAGTCCTGGTATTTAATTGCAATCTACATATTTTGCTTTGTATGGTTAGATCTTTAGCATCTCCCTCCAACATCTACTTTTAACCTGTAACATGTATATACATGTGCACAAAATATTTAAATCCTTTTACGAAATACTCTTAGTGAATCATAGTTACCTAAGCAGGTAACTAAATCACTTCCACAATTATCAATAAATAGAAAGAAATGCTCAGATTTCAAGATCAGCAGCTGTTTATCATAAGCTGTTTAATGAATGTCTATTTAAATCATTAAGCCTGATTAAAAAAACCTGGGTGGTTATGCCTAAATAGAGTGCAAATGTTTCTCGTATTAGAGGATAATAATGAGGGGAACAGATCTTTCAGACACACTCAGAATATGGTCTGATGAAAACTTGCAGCAAGATATAAATTTTTCTCCCTTCTGATGCTAAGACTGATACTTCAAAATATTTGTTGTTGATAACAATCATGGGGCTTGAGCAATTTTTGAATTTAGAGGTCAAGCAGAGTTTAAAAACAAACCAAATTAAAAAAAGAAAACAGAATAGCAGCATACCTAGATAATTCTCCATAAAGGATCTCTCTGTCTGAAACTGATGACAACCTCTAGAAGGGAACAGCTCCTTCTGGGTTTTGCTGTTGGCTACTATAAGTTGGTCTCTCAGTTTCGCTACAAATTAGAAAAAGCTTTTGTAACCAACTACTAATTTGAGAACATTAAAGCAAACTTGATAGAATTCACCTTTGCTACATATCTCTCTTTTGTAATACTTTCTTTTAGGCAGACTTTTTCTTTCCTTTTTTTCAGGTTATCTAAATGGGAATATCTATTTAAAGAGCAGCATAGAATGTCCAAAATTATGATAAAAGGTATATTCTCTAGCAAATAAAGGTCAGTAAAGGTAAGTCATAAAGCTAGATGAGTAAAATAAGGTTAATTTAACTGGGTCTAGTAAATCTCTACTCAATAAAAGATGTAGAAATCTAAGAGGAAAAGAAAAAATAATTGAATGAGAAATGTGTACTACAATATTATCATATCTTACATAAAAATGTAGCAGTAGGGATAACACTAGTTATGGGAAAAATTACCTTACTGGCATGGATAAAGTTGTCTCTAGATAATGATGAAGACTAGACAAAAACATGAATCTGACAGCTTCTGAGTCCTAAGGGAAGAGTTTGAGGTAATGGAAAAGGTTTTGTGTTTATCAGGACAGAAGCACAATTGAAATCTCCACTGAATATTGTACACATTTAGAGTGCAGAAGGGAAGGAATAGATTTGCAAATACCAGAAGTTATTATTCAGAGGATGGATATATATTTTAATGTAAAACTCACAGATTTTAAATATATATGGTGCCACATACTATCACATTAGCTATGAGACATTGCTCCTTTCCCCACATGAACTAATGACTGATGGACAAAGAGGAAATTTGAGCTTTTGGACTGTACACTAGAATGCATAATGCAGTACATTTTTCAATTATGCTTATCACCTAGTGGAAGGTCACCAGCAAGCATAAAATTGAAAAGCTCTGATTGAGCATGCTGTTCAGGATTTCCCATTTGAGGATTTTTTTTTTCTCCTACCTGCATTTTCCCATTATGCATGGTAGTTTTCACACTGTATTCATAAGATAGAGGTTTATTTTTGTTCTCTTACTGATTATTTATGATTATTCCTCATATCAGGAGGTCTGACCCAAATATCAGTGTGGACAATAGACCTAAGTTTGCAGCTTTGTTGAATTTTATGATGATTATAGTAATCACACATTAAAAGTAACTTTCATTCAAATATGAGAATGATGTTAGGTATTGTTATATTTTTCTGACAGTTAGGGAAAGGTTAGCAAATTTAATTTTGCTTTATGATAATTTCCTTAAAACAATTTGAAAAATGGTTAGTTGTTCAGTCACTAAGAATTAACTTGAAATCTTTGGGATATATGCTGGCCACCCAGGAGAAAGTTAATTACATTAAGTCAATAGATGTGGGGCATATTCAAGTGTGTACAAAACTGGCACCCAATGCTGACATAAATGACCACATGAAACAAGGTTCATTATCCAGAAACTCCTTCTTGGTTTCCCTGAATCAGTTAAAAATAGTAGTATAGACAGCTGTCAGCTGTTGTTTATCACCAAGAACATGGAAGAGACAGTGGCCATTGTTAGTGTGACATGCAAGAATAATATAATTGGTAAGAGAGGCTTGATTTAAGTCTACCACTAATAGCAGAAGGTTCCAACTATCCAGTTTTCATTCTCCAAGCAGATGCCTTAAACTATACAGCAACCATATGGCCCTGGCATTCCTGTTAGGTTCCTGAGCCAAGAAAAATGATGCTTATCATCAGAGTTGAAAGAGAAGAAAATAAAAATAATCACTACTCTATATTACCTAGTGAATGCTGCCATTCCAGTTAGGTGTCTAGTTTGTTTGTTTATGTTTATGGGTTTGGGTTTTTTTTTTTCTTTTGTTTTGTTTTGTTTCTCTTGTGCTGGGAAAGGTCATGGAGACAAGGAGAAGTGCTGTGTCCTGCACTTGGATCACAACAATCCCATGCAATGCTACAGACTGGGGGAAGAGTGGCTGGAAAATGCTCTGGTGGAAAAGGACCCTGGGGCGCTGATCGACAGCAGTCTGAACATGAGCCAGCTGTGCCCAGGTGGCCAAGAAGGCCAAAGGCATCCTGGCCTGTACCAGCAATAGTGTGGCCAGCATCACCAGGGCAGGGATTGTCCCCCTGTACTTGCCACTGGTGAGGCTGCACCTCAAATCCTGTGTTCAGTTTTGGGCTCCTCGCTGAAAGAAGGACATTGAGGCACTGGAGCAAGTAAATAAATAGGACAACAAAGCTGGTGAAGGGTCTAGATCACGATTCTCACAAGGAGCAGCTGAGGAAATTAGGGATGTTTATCCTAGAGAAAAGGAGGCTCAGGGGAAACCTTATCACTCTCTACAACAGAGAAGAGGTTGTAGCCATATGAGGGCCAGTATCTTCCCACAGGTAACAACTGATAGGACAAGAGGACATGGCCTCGAGTTTCACCAGAAAAGGTTTAGATTGGATGTTAGGGAAAGTTTCTTCACTGAAAGGGTTGTCAAACATTGGAACAGGCTGCCCAGGGAAGCAGCGGAGTCACCATCCAAGGAGGCATTTAAAACATGTGTAGACATGGCACTGAGGGACATGGTTTAGCAGTGGCTTAAAGGCTGGGCTCAATGATCATACAGGCCTTTTCCAACCTGAATGATTTCAGGACTCTATATAAGCAGTTTTGGCTGATATATATTCATTTTACTGAGTTTCAGAAAAAAAGAGGATTATCTTTGTGGCTTCAAGCTAATTTGTCTTTGTTGAGTTTTATGGTTCAACCACAATTAAGGACTAAGCCATACACCTGCTCCTTATCTGTTGACCAGCTCAACCTGCCTTTTTCCATTGAATGGATTTTGATGGGCACCATGCGGTGTTGTTTTTGGTAAAACATAAATTATTGTGACAAGTAGAACTATTTACAATTTCACAATGAGTTTTCAACTCCTGCTCTCTTAAAATCTTATTTTGTGCATTCAAATACTTAAAATGGTGTGTTCTGCATTATTGAAACCTCTTTCTGATTTTATATATGAGATATTTTGTTGCAAAGTTTATTTTTGGCTTTTAAAAGAAGATTAAAAAATTCATTCTAATTACAAAGAAATTTCAGTTTTAGTTGATCAAGATGCTTTTCTTCAGGTAATACAAAAATCATTTGTGTTCACTTTGATGAGAGAAAAATCAAAGCTTTTCCATCTTTAAATGGAAATAAATAATTTTTCTCATGTCATCCTGCATCCATCATCAAGTCTAAATTCATGTGTGTTATCCATGTTACAAATATAACATAAATTTGAATTCAAGGCAAAGGCAAACAGTTGTTTGTTTATTTTGGTTTTTTGTAGGATAAAAATTATAGGGATGATCTTATGCAATGTGAAATGATTGTTTTGGGAACTCAGATCCCTATTTTGGCTTAGTCTCTAAATAACTTATCTCAGTTCGCCTTTTAATATCTGATGAAGTTAGGGACCTAACAAAGTTCCAGAATTATTTTGCTAATGCTGTAACCTTTCTTGTCTCTTACTGAAGCTTGTGAAGATTCTTTCACGTAGCACTTATGTACACTGCTGTCATACCTTTGAACATTAAATATGGTGGAATTAGCAGGGGATTACATATAACCTGTGGTGGAATCCAGCCTGTAGTTTCTCCTTTATTGAAAGGAGGCAACTCCCATCTTTATTAAATGGAATCACTTTCTCCTCCCTGTAAAACTGTCTGTTATAAAATATTAATCCAGGTAGTAGATATAAGTTAAGTGAATCTTGAGATGTCCACAGTATGGAAGTAGTAGTATAATCATTTGATTTAGAGAAGATGCTTCAAGAAACAAAATATTAAACTAATGGCTTTTATTTGTAAACATGTGACGTAACTTACTGTTACACTTAATTATATCTGGCATCTGCAATACTCAATTATGTTGGCACTCATTTACCCAAATAAATACTCATTAAAACAAATATCTATGCTACAAATAGGTATTTATCTTACTCTTGCTATTGCAAAAATCTAAGACTGGAAAAATCTCAAGGAAAAGGAGCATCAAGAGCCACCTTATAGACTACGATCAATTTGAGAAAATATATGTTGCAAATAGATAGTGAGAGTATTTGTGTGCAAAAGTTTTAAAGGGCTTATAAGGGAAGGACCACAGACTTTGGAAATGGAGATGTATTATTTTAGTCCAGCTGAAATACAATCAGTAAAAGGTGAAAGAAACAATTGTCAGTTGAATAAGTAACAATAAGTAGCAAATATGTCACCTGGGTTGCCTAATTCTTGAGCAAGTATCAGAGCTCTTGTATCTAATTAGGTTATTCAAAGTCATCATCAACTTTTTCTATTTTTTCTAACCTGGCTTGCAAGAAAGCAATTTTTAATCTCAAATATCAAATTCAAAGAATTCACTTTGAAACTTAATAACATATTATTTCCTCAAGTAAACATTTTGGTCACAGTGGTGACAGATGTGTCCATATAATTGTGCATTTTTTAAAGTATCCCAGCACTCTCAAAGGCTGGCTACTATAAAAAATGGTGCTAGAATCACTGCTTTAAAAGACACGTACGACAGCAGTGGATGTAGATATACATTTTTACATATACACAGAATTCTTCACAGAAGACATCTTTCTTAGGTATGTCATTGCATTATATATTATGTTGAAATTTGTATGATGTTGCACTTTTCCTTAGTTGAAAAGTGAATTGGAAGAAGCTACTACTTTTCTAGTGCTTGATCTCACGCAGAGTCAAACCCTTTATATTCAGCCAGCAAAGCACCTAAACACATACTTCAGTTTAAATGGTAAAACACGATCAGCCAGGAGTATGAACATATTTAGACTCCCCAAGTACAACTCTGGATATTTAGTGCCTTGCAGCACCCAACCCTTATGCTCTACAAGTAGCAGACATGAACGCATTGTTTAGCCTTTATGTGAGGAAGAAAAAAGATGCATGGCTCTGTTAGTGACATTCAGTGTATATTGTAAGCATCTGCAGCTGCACTATTTTTAAAGCTTGGCTTATTTTTGCAGCTGAGTGAAAGGTACTGCTTGGTTTACAATGCATGGAAAATCCAATTAAGGGAATGGAGCTGCTGGAATTCTTTTTACATTGAGATCAAAACTAGCTTTGCTAAACCATGTAATTTTTTCCAGTAAGCACAGAACAGAGACATTTACATGCATTAAAAGGAATTTCTCCACGCAATAAATGTTAGAAATTAGCCATTATCTTCTTTTAGTGGTGTATTTGTCATTCATATGAAAGATTTGAATAATTGTATAGTGAATGTATCTCAAGAAGAACATAAATTACAGGTACTGAGGAAAACATTAGAATTCTGAATAACGTCTTTTTTATTTATTGTCAGTGTACTCAGCTTTTGTATTGTCTCTGAATGTGTCTATAAACATTTCCACTTATCCATACTCTGTAATGACAACAGTTGCAATTAGTTCTTTCACAGTGAATTTGGTACTGATATTTCCTCTCCTTCATTGAACGGAAAAAAGAAAAATGAGGGCTGTACCTTAAGGCATGGAAAAGGAAGCATAGCAAATGTGACAAGTTTCCTGCATGCCTGAGAATTTTGCCTTGGCATTTGGATGAGGTGACATGGAAAGGTAGGCAGAATGAGAGATAACATATCTAAACTGGCTTGTACAGTGTGAGATCCCCCCTTCATTCCAACTGTCTCCAAGCAACGACAGCAAAATCTCTTGAGTTAATGTACCAAAAAATAAACCAAAGCAGAACTTTTCCTTTTTTTTAAAAAAATAACCTTTAAAAGAGAAATGCAGAAGGCAAGAAAGGAAAGATAAAGAGATCTCCTTCTGTTAGTTTAATACATTTGTGATTCTCTTAGGTATCACAGGGACAATCTTGATTTAGAAGTGTAGATGATAAGGAGCAGATGCTAAACAAAGTATGCTTTCCTCAGATGAACCAAGGTGAATTTTCTGCTGTGGAATCCAGCATAAATCAAAGATATTAGATTTGTAATAATTCATGTTTCTTTAGGAATATTGCTGCTAGCAAAGAGGAGAGGGAGACCATTGTGTGTTTTTAATGAGTTTCAGTTTACTTTTGAAACTTCCACTCTTTGAAGTGGATTGGAGATTAGGAGAGTGAAGATAGTTTTGAAATACTTATTTAATTCTATCATTTTTTTCCCAATTCTTTTTATCAACAAAAAACCAAACAAGTCAATTTTATTGTATGGATACACAGCACTTTAGATCCACACATACTGCTGTATTTATGGGTTTAGCCATTCACTTAGATGAAATCTATCAAAGTATTTTAGGAAAATATTAACATTATCATCTTTCAAAAATCAGAGAGAACTACTATAAAATACATTCACAAATCCTTGTTTCTCTAGAAGTTTTATTATGATCCTTATATAATTTCAGTTAAATTAATAACTTAATACCATGTTGTACTAGTTAAGTGATAAGAAGCACACACGAAGAAAAAACGGAGAAACAGTGGCAGGAGGACTAAATAATCTGCCTCAGCTGCTCCCAAGCCATCTGCAACAAAAGACCCTCCATCTCAACCAGACCAGAGGAGCATAGGGGCACACTGAAAGTCAAGAACCCAAATAAAGTGTTCTGGAGGAATGTCCACCTTGCCCAGGCCCCCCCTGGGACCGTCCCAGCAGTCACTGGATCTGCTGTCTTGGCACGAGACCCATCATAACGATGGGAAGCAGGTCTCTGGACCACCTTCAAACTAAAGGGGGGGGGGTCAATCTCTAGGAATGTGTAATATATTATTTGATGCATGGAAAAAGCATATATGGTATTGCACAAGGCTTATTTTAGCCTCCTTTAGGGGAGGAACCAGAGGAAGAAAAAGGGTGGTATTTGTAGGAACAAGTGTGGGAAATAGAGGGATTGTCATGCAAATAGTTTATTGGTCAATACATTTGCCCTGCCCTGTGCCTGATCACCTCAGTTTTTCTTATCTCTTTATTATCATTTCACCAATTTTTTTTTTCAATAAGGGGTTCTTCAGTCTGTGTGTATAAGGGCTTCAGTGCAGATGTTTGAGTGAATTTGTGAACAATAGAAAAGATCAAGCTGGACTAGCCAGTTAGTAGGTGAAGTGTCCTGAGAGCCAGGAGGGTGGGCTGTGTGGGCCCCAAAGGAGCAGCTCTGGATGGGGAAGTACTACTCTTTCTGAGGTCAAGAGCACTGGTAGATTGGCTGTGGGGGTGTGTGTGAGAGTGAGGGGGTCTGTACCAGCCACCGGAGTGGGACTGAGACCTTGGGGGCTTGTATATCAGAGGCCAGCAACTGGAGAGACTTGGATCAAAGAACAGCTGCTGGGAAGAATGAATGTCTGAGCCCAGGTGCTGGATGGACCCACCTTTTACATAAGCACAGAAACATTTTTGCACTGTCAGAACGTCATCCTGCTCAGACAAAGGCGGCAGGAGAATGAGAGCATTGGTTCTCTAAGTGTTCATGTGAGTGCTCTGTGTGTCTGCTGCGGCCTGTGGCCAGACTTTTGTATATAAATATATATATATGCATATATATTGTGGATAGCATAAACTATTTGTCAGGTATTCACACTCAGACTCACTCCTGGGGAGACTGGGTGACTGAATCAGACTAGAAGGAAGCCAGACCCTAGAGACTGCCACAGGAGGTCTGGGAAATGCTGGAGGGATCCTCTAGATTTCCAAACTTGTCAAATTGTGGAATCTCTACACCACTCAAGATAGAATACCACCTGCAATTCAGAGAATTGCTTTTTTTTTTTTTTTTNGAAAGGTAGGCAGAATGAGAGATAACATATCTAAACTGGCTTGTACAGTGTGAGATCCCCCCTTCATTCCAACTGTCTCCAAGCAACGACAGCAAAATCTCTTGAGTTAATGTACCAAAAAATAAACCAAAGCAGAACTTTTCCTTTTTTTTAAAAAAATAACCTTTAAAAGAGAAATGCAGAAGGCAAGAAAGGAAAGATAAAGAGATCTCCTTCTGTTAGTTTAATACATTTGTGATTCTCTTAGGTATCACAGGGACAATCTTGATTTAGAAGTGTAGATGATAAGGAGCAGATGCTAAACAAAGTATGCTTTCCTCAGATGAACCAAGGTGAATTTTCTGCTGTGGAATCCAGCATAAATCAAAGATATTAGATTTGTAATAATTCATGTTTCTTTAGGAATATTGCTGCTAGCAAAGAGGAGAGGGAGACCATTGTGTGTTTTTAATGAGTTTCAGTTTACTTTTGAAACTTCCACTCTTTGAAGTGGATTGGAGATTAGGAGAGTGAAGATAGTTTTGAAATACTTATTTAATTCTATCATTTTTTTCCCAATTCTTTTTATCAACAAAAAACCAAACAAGTCAATTTTATTGTATGGATACACAGCACTTTAGATCCACACATACTGCTGTATTTATGGGTTTAGCCATTCACTTAGATGAAATCTATCAAAGTATTTTAGGAAAATATTAACATTATCATCTTTCAAAAAACAGAGAGAACTACTATAAAATACATTCACAAATCCTTGTTTCTCTAGAAGTTTTATTATGATCCTTATATAATTTCAGTTAAATTAATAACTTAATACCATGTTGTACTAGTTAAGTGATAAGAAGCACACACGAAGAAAAAACGGAGAAACAGTGGCAGGAGGACTAAATAATCTGCCTCAGCTGCTCCCAAGCCATCTGCAACCAAAGAGCTTCCATCTCAACCAGACCAGAGGAGCATAGGGGCACACTGAAAGTCAAGAACCCAAATAAAGTGTTCTGGAGGAATGTCCACCTTGCCCAGGCCCCCCCTGGGACCGTCCCAGCAGTCACTGGATCTGCTGTCCTGGCATGAGACCCATCATAACGATGGGAAGCAGGTCTCTGGACCACCTTCAAACTAAAGGGGGGGGGGTCAATCTCTAGGAATGTGTAATATATTATTTGATGCATGGAAAAAGCATATATGGTATTGCACAAGGCTTATTTTAGCCTCCTTTAGGGGAGGAACCAGAGGAAGAAAAAGGGTGGTATTTGTAGGAACAAGTGTGGGAAATAGAGGGATTGTCATGCAAATAGTTTATTGGTCAATACATTTGCCCTGCCCTGTGCCTGATCACCTCAGTTTTTCTTATCTCTTTATTATCATTTCACCAATTTTTTTTTTCAATAAGGGGTTCTTCAGTCTGTGTGTATAAGGGCTTCAGTGCAGATGTTTGAGTGAATTTGTGAACAACAGAAAAGATCAAGCTGGACTAGCCAGTTAGTAGGTGAAGTGTCCTGAGAGCCAGGAGGGTGGGCTGTGTGGGCCCCAAAGGAGCAGCTCTGGATGGGGAAGTACTACTCTTTCTGAGGTCAAGAGCACTGGTAGATTGGCTGTGGGGGTGTGTGTGAGAGTGAGGGGGTCTGTACCAGCCACCGGAGTGGGACTGAGACCTTGGGGGCTTGTATATCAGAGGCCAGCAACTGGAGAGACTGGGATCAAAGAACAGCTGCTGGGAAGAATGAATGTCTGAGCCCAGGTGCTGGATGGACCCACCTTTTACATAAGCACAGAAACATTTTTGCACTGTCAGAACGTCATCCTGCTCAGACAAAGGCGGCAGGAGAATGAGAGCATTGGTTCTCTAAGTGTTCATGTGAGTGCTCTGTGTGTCTGCTGCGGCCTGTGGCCAGACTTTTGTATATAAATATATATATATGCATATATATTGTGGATAGCATAAACTATTTGTCAGGTATTCACACTCAGACTCACTCCTGGGGAGACTGGGTGACTGAATCAGACTAGAAGGAAGCCAGACCCTAGAGACTGCCACAGGAGGTCTGGGAAATGCTGGAGGGATCCTCTAGATTTCCAAACTTGTCAAATTGTGGAATCTCTACACCACTCAAGATAGAATACCACCTGCAATTCAGAGAATTGCTTTTTTTTTTTTTTTTCTTTTTTCCTGATCTTCTGTCACCCTGGCATTTCTATTCATTTTAGCTGCATGACTGCAAAGTCAATGTAAAGTTGGTTTGTCTTTTTATAAATTCCAAAGGTATCCAGAAGTGACTTTTTTTCCAAAGCTTAACAACATTAAAATTCTTTTTAGCTGCGTGAAAATGTTAAGATTTTATTGGTTTGTCAGTTTTTGCAAGAACAGACAAAACCAATAATGATGAAAAAGAAGCAGAAATATAGATTTTCTTGCTATTTTGGCAGCCTTTCTTCTTTAGGTTTTTGTTTAAAGTATTCAAATCGAATCCTTTTTTCATGCTACTTTTTTTAAATAAGTTCATTATGCCCTACACAAATCCTCAAGAAATAAGAAAACATAATCACCTGCATTTAAAAAATAGGGCCAAATCAATAAGGGAGTTCCAAAGCCTGAAATTAGCTGTCCTGCTTCACAAATAAGTTCGGCTTTATTTTCAGTAATTTATCACCTTTGCAGTGGGATATTGTGTGCATCACAATAGTAAGGTCCAGCATAAAGGAGGCAGGATGTCTCTGTCAGCTTAAAAATTCTTCTGTCGTATCTTTGAGGCTGCTCTATCCGTTTGTTCTACAGAGATGTTCATAACTGAACCTACCAAACCTGTGGAGGCTGGTGGGTCTACCAATCAAGGGATCTCAAAGATCCCCTGGAGAAAAGCCCTGAGCTTCTTACCTCACAGCTGTGGAGACCGAAGAAGCCTCTCCCAGGATGCTTTAATTATGTTAATATCCCCCAGTTCTGTTTCCCTGACTGGCCCGTTGGCTTCCCTGCCCCTTTGCACCTTATATGTCCCTGCCCTAGAAAGTTCTCCTTTCCCCACTCTCCCAATGGCCCTTGTTCCCTTGCCACTCCCTCAATGTTTCCCTACTGGCTCTCATAGCTTAGTCCCGCCTCTGTGCTGCCCCTGTGCCCTCAGACCATTGGACCCTGGTGCCCTCTCCACCTCTACCTTCCCTGTGTAAAACGCTGGACCCTCCTCTGCTCCTGGTTTTTGGCACTGGACCTCTTCACGTTTGTGGCTGCAATAAACCCTCCTGTGGAACCTCATATGAAGACCCTTCCTGTTCTTTGCCATTGACTCAGTTTGGAGCTATCTGCGAGTATGTGTGTGTGTGTGTGCAGTGGCCTCGCCGAAGCAGCTTCCTAGGTGTGAGAGTCGGTCCAAAGACTGCTCATTTTTGCCTCACAATTTCCCCGACAAGAAATCCTAAAACTTCATAAAACTCTGTACAGGGGGGTTTGGGCCACGTTCACCCAGCTGACTGCAACCGAAATGCTGGCTGCTTGAACAGGTGCGTNAGCACCTAATAAAAGGGCATTGCTGAAAATCCCCACTGTTGTCTTTTGTACTTGGAGATTGGGTAAAGAACCTATCACGATTCACATTGTGGATCGTGACACTAGGAGACACTTTTGAGAAGGTCATGGCACCTTACCACCTACACTCGCCGTGACACAAACTCACCAAAGAACATTAAGGACTGTACTGTGTGAGCAGCAGACTCCTCAGCACACACTCGTGAGGGAGTGACCATAGGAAAATTGAAGCGTTTGGTGCTAAATTTGATCTCATCTAGCTCCTCCCTCAAGTCTGTATAAACTGCTCCTATTCAATTCCTGACAGACCTTTACCTTCTCTGTTTCTAAAGCCCACCAGTGGCAGTGATGGCCGTGCTTCGTTTGTCTGTTTGTCTGCCTCTCTTAGTCTGTAGTTCTGGGTCTGACTTTCTGTTCCAAAACACTGTAGCATTTTTCCAAGAGTTTCCATGAATAATTTGTGCTGCAGTTTTCTAGTTCTCATATCCATGATGCAAAAAGGAAAAAGACAGCTTCTTCACCTGCAATAGCTTCTTTTGTCCTTGAATAGCATTGTCCTTCCTCCTTTTTCTGAGACTAAACAACACATAGCTTTTAAATAAATTATAAATAGTATTTTCCTCTTCCTGTATTAGTGCATCGTGCCTCTGGAAGATTCAGAACCTTTTTTCCCTGTCTTGCTTAAAATATCGTCATATTAACCAGTGTGAAAATCCATCCTATAGTCAAGATGCATATATATCCATACAACTTTTCCTACCCACAAGTGCTTTTAGTCAGTTGTAGTAAGAAATATACTTTTCTGAACATGATTTGGTCTGACATATATACATTAGTTGCTTGTTATCTTCCCAATAGTTACAAACTGGTTATTTGGTTACTGGCTTTGGAGTTCTTTTGAAACTAGAATCTATAATCCTTGAAATGTTCTCCTTTGGTGTGCTGAAGATCAGCACAGCATTTTTCCTCTTTCTGGTCTTTTGATCTATTTGCCATTCTCCACAAATTCTCAGGAATAACTGATGTCATTTCACAGATTATTTCAGCTATCTTTACATTGACCTAATATGAAAATCATGAGACCCAGATAATCTGAAAAAAATAAATATTGTCTTTTAATTTTAATTTTCCGTTTGAAGAACTCGGCATTTGTTATTTGTACTAATTGGAGTACTTTCAATTGGGCAAATGTGTCCTAAATTATACTTAGGCCACTTGTTTTTATCAAGTGTTCCCTCTTGTGGAACAGTGACCAGTTACTGCTCTGATTTCATTTTTTTTTTTGCCCTTATTACTGTGGACTTGATTCTTGATACTTTGGGTGTCTCTTCCTGCCTGGGTCCCATTTCATGTCTGTTAAATCAAATTCCAGTTGGTTCCAAGGAGCTTGGTTGGTTTGGCTTTTAATTCACTCTTTGCATGCTTTACCCTTGCTTTTGAATCAGTGGAAAGTACCAGATTTATCCAAGTAGGTCTCCTGCATCTCTTAGCTGTCATAGTTCACATGAGTGCTGTAGAAGTAATTTGTTTTGGAAAATACCAAAAGAATACCATGACTTTTTTTCTCTCTTTGACTTTCTTCACGTGCAGTGTCTCATGAATTGGATTCATTTATTGAGAACAATTTTACTGAAATTTTCTTCAAGAATCATAACAGGTTTTGAAGATCGCTCCCTAACTATCTTTCAGCTCTTAAACAACCCTTCCCTAAGGGTTGGGAATAAATCTACAGAAATTTTCTGTTGCAGTCTGTAGTTTCTGCATTGGCACGGCAAGCCGCAAACCTTCCCGGAGAGCGCTGCAGGGCTGCCCTGGGGAGAGCGGCTGCTCCGCTTCCCGCAGCCCTCCCGAGCGGCCCCGCACTGCTCCGGCTGTCGGCTCCACAACACGGCGGCGATAAAGGAGGAGAGAAGGGTCCTGCATGGGGACCTCAGAGGATCTTTAGTCACATGGTGACATTCTGGTTGCCAAAGGCAGAGAGCCAAATGGCAGGAAGTCTGGGATTTTATATGAGGACGAGGGGGGTGGAGAGAGCACATGGACTAATGGTCTCAGGGTGCAGGGGCGGTACATGGGAGGAGTTGGGGTACCGGAACCAATAGGGAAAACCCAAGGGAGTGGCCAGGACTAGGGACAGGGAAGGGAGAACCATGTGGGAAGGGCAGATATTTAGTAAGAAAAGGAGTGGGGAAATACAGCACTACAACTTGCCAATGGGTGGAATGTTTCTTTCTATAGCTTCTCTGTCACTTTCTGTAGTATTGGACACTAGCCTTAATTGACCTAGAGTATATTTTTGTATTCTAAATCTACATATCTTAAAATAAACGGTGCCTTGAAATGTTCAATTGCACTGAAATGTGATTGTTCATAATGATAAACTGCTAGAATGGATCCTGTCAAATTTATTCTAAATTGTTACTCAAAAATCAGAGCATTCTAGGAGTCATTCCCATTAAGCAGTTTCATTGCAGTCTCCCTGTTCTGGAGAAAAAGAGAGTTACTCACAGAAATACTAACAGTTTTGTGCCAGCTGGTCTTAGTAAATGAAACCATTTACTATTATAAATACGTTCACTGAATCACCACACTGAATGATACCTACATTTGGAATAGTATTTGATTAGTTCTCAGAAACTGCTTACTTGGTAATTCTTGCCATCCCTTTCATGAATACTGAAAATTCCTTCTTTTCATAAGGTAGAAATACTAGATGCATCAATGTCCAGGGATGGCTCAGATTGCAGTGCGTGGCAAAACAATCCTGGTCCCATTGTTGTACAGTACTTAATTCCTTTACACAGAATTTGCACAGGAGCTTACTGAGGTTTGTGCTTATTGCACCAGATGAACTCCTCATTTGCCATCCAAAGTTTTTATCTTTTCTATAATCACAATACTTCACAATAAAATTTCTATTACAGCTTATCTCTCACTTTTACTGCTTTATTGCTAAAATTTTGACATATTATTGTTCTCTAGACAATAACTTTGTCTTTTTACCATGCTATATAGTTAATGGTACATTAGAAAACAGCATCAATGAGAAATTCTTCCTCATTTCTAGTAAGGAAATAAAATAGCAAAACAATTTTAGGGCCAAAAATTTATCTGCCTCAGGGTTCTGAGTGTAGTTTGCTCTATAGATGCTATTTGCTGAGAGAAAAAAGTAAAACTTTGAAGTAACTTTGTAATATATACGGTATAATGCATTTCCACAGTATTAAACATGTTTTGGTGTTTGTTCAAGCCACTTGCGCTGACTGGACGATTCAAGTACCAATTATTTTGTGTGTAGAACAACAGAAGAATAAAAAATACCCTCATAGACCTGCTAAGCCAAAAGTCCTGATTCAACAGAGTATGTAAGTCAAAAATAGTAACAGGACTTGTATGATTAAGGAACGCTATGTTCTCTTGCCAATGGGTGGAATAAAATGAGATAATTACTAATGTATCTAGTAGTTTTCTAGACTTGGTCTAGTATGTCCAGACAAAATGGCTGAAACATATTTATAGCTGTTTCAATTGGGAGAAGCTCTCATCATGGTACCTGAGGGAAATTCAGACTCAAGTCTTCAGAAATATAGTGAGATTCTAGAGTCTTTCCACTGTTATAACATTCCTAGAGAAGCATTTGGTAACTACATAAATTAATGTTTACATCAAGCATTTTTAAAAATACCTTAGTGATAAAGGATCCAAGTAGCTACAAATTAGAATTACCAGCAGCCTTTTTCCTCTCTGACTGTAAATTAGTCAAATGTGATTGAGAGTTTGAATTAGGGGAACTATTTCAACAATATATGGTACTTGTGGCAAGTTACCCTCACAGCAGTGTAGCTGAATGCTAGAGCTGCACTTCAAACATGAGAGTTTTTTCAGGTTAGTGGAAAGTGTTATCAACTTTTTCACAGAATCACAGAATCATCAAGGTTGGAAGACACCTTCAAGATCATCTTGTCCAACCATCAACACAGCACCACCATAATCACCCCTAAACCGTATCATCAAGTGCTATGTACAGAGGTTTTTTTAACAGTTCAGAGATGGTAACCCCACCACCTCCCTGTGCAACTTATTCCAATGCCTAGCCACTCTTTCAGTGGAGAAAATTTTTCTAATATCGAATCTGAACCTCCCCTGGTGCAATTTAAGGCCATTTCCTCTTGCCCTTTCACTTGAGAAATGGCAGAAGAGACCAATCCCCACTTGCCTACAACCTCTTTTCAGGTAGTTGTAAAGAGCCGTAAGGTCCCCCTGAGCTTCCTCTTTTCCAGGCCAAAAATCCTCAGCTCCCTCAGCCACTCCTCATACAACTTATTGTCCCAGACCCTTCACGAGCTCCATTGCTCTTCTCTGGACTCTGCAGTGCCTCAGTCCTTCTCGTAGTGAGGACACAGGACTTGAGGTGTAACCAGGGGAAGAATCACTTCCCTATTCTACAGGCCAAGATGCTATTGGCCGCCTATTATTATGAAGCCATTGTGTTTGCTTAAAAAAAGCAGAAAGTGTTGAATCAGGGCATTTTTAAAATTCTGATAGGATTTAGACAGAGAGTGCTGAGGCCTAAGTGTCTCCTCAATAACATGCATTTGTTAAGCTCAGAAAATACCTGAATCATGAACACTGTGTTACTAGATGTCCTTGATAGAAGAAGGGGTAATGAGACAGTGAAATCTGGTGCTGATATAAAGGTGTTTCAACACAGGGGATGATCAAAATGTTATACAGGAAAAGTTGACTACTTTCAAGCTTTAACAAAGAGAAATTTGAAATAATATAATAATAAAAGCAAGTTCAAGGTCACTTACTCAGGAGTTAATAGGAAAATCCACAATAAACTTGAGCAGAGTAGATGAAAATGACAGAGGAAGAAAAAGATCTGTCCATTTTGATTAGTCAGAGAACATCTCTGGCATTCAATATGATGAAAACTGAAGTTTAATAATCATGTATGTCCTATGACCATAGAGAAAGTAATGGTTATCCCTGGGCATAACATACAAGGTGTTACTAAAAGATTAGAGAGAAACAGGATGTATGTGCTCACCATGAGTAAATTTAGACTAGAAGGTAGAAGAAATTCATATGTTATAAAGCAATCAGGATCATCCTTTGAAATCCCAGTGCTAAAAATTGTTTCTAAATGTAATTAAAACAGCTAATGACAACAATAAGATGCAATATCTGATGATGCAAGAGGTTATTTCTAGTCCTATGTTGTGTCAGTGCTATTGTTTCCAAAGAATAAATTAATTTGAGATGAAAATAAAAACACATTATAAAGTTCCTCTTATTATAGTGGTTGCTGTATCATAATTTTGATTTTTCTATTTTTCCACCCAAACTATCTTCAAAGACTGTTAGATGCAGCAATTAAACAAATAACTACACTTATGTCCCTGATGTCCTTCACAAAGGAAAATATCTCACTTTCTCTCAGTGGTCAACCTACTCTAGTGTGTGTCCACTGCTCACAGAGGAACCAGGGGCTGGTAGGTCGATAGCAGTGATGTTATTAGATGTTTTCTGCACCTGATTACAATTTCTGCACCTGCCGTTTAAGAACCCTTTCTTGCCTGTAGTCACTGAGATCTTTGTAAACTTCTAGGGTTTTCAATTATATTCCTGGTGTGTATCAAAGCTGACTGGATACCTTCATGCAGTGAAACCATGTCTGGCATATTTAACTTGTCACTATGTTGTGTGAAATCATTGGCCTGGATATCCTTTAAGACTTTTTCCATGGTGTTTTAATGGCAGACACCTCTCAAAATACTGTTTTCCAAGAATACTTTCGTCCTCTCATAGACTGTCAAAGAAAATTAGAAGTTTCTTTATGAAATCTGGTTTTCTGTATTCTGAAATGCTTATGAGGACCTAGGTTGTTTCTGGGCTGAAAGAAATGTTAAACTAATAACACTGAAACTGGGAAACTGGGAGATGGGAAATGATGATAAGGCTGAACTAGTGATGTTTGGAAGCAGGCTGCAGGATGGGAGAGAAAGAGCAGAATTAGAAGTAGGGAAAAAAAGAATGAATTGTAAAGGCACCAAAACGGTTTTCATCTGCCTGGTGCTTTAGTTTGTAGTATTTTGGAATGGGAAATTCTAGCCTGCCTCTCTGAAAGGAAATGGTATAAAAGAATTTTTTAGTTTTCACTTCTCCTGTAATCATCATTATTTTGTAAAAAAGATAATTATTTCTAATCTAAACCAGTTTTCCAGATTTTTTCCTAAAAATAGCAGGAATTTGTAAAAACTACTTAGAGGCCTGTTTTATAAAAGTTCCACTCATTTTGAAATTTAAATGAATAAGGGAGATCTCTGCATATCCCAGAGAACATGAAAGTACAAAGTGAAAGAGCAGAGAGGAAAGAAGGGGTCAAGGACACTTTCAAATCTTCATAAATCGAAGGACTCTTTGTGTTTTTAAAAACGTTGGGTTTCAGCAGAGTCATTTATGTATACCCTCATTTAGCTGTCAGAGCAATGATTGCTGAGGGTACATATTTAATCCTAAAGAATGACGGTTTCTGATCTTGTATGCGAAAATTCATAAATGATGGCTGTAATAATTTATTTGTGAAAACCAACATTTACAATTCCATGCACTTGCTGATTTTTAAGCTTATTTTTAATATGCAGAGTGTTCGGTACATTTATACATTCCACAATGCTTTTTCCTGATGATTTGAGGAATGTAATTCCCTTTCTTATCATGTATCAAAGTCCTAAAGAAACATCTTGGGCTATTTAAAACCTGAGTTCTAGCACCAAAACCCAGGTGGTGCCTCTAGGAAAGCATTTTTAAGAAAGGGTAGTGAATAATGAGAAGACAGAGGAGGAGGAGGAAAAAGTGAGAAACAGAACTATGAACACCAAAGTGAGGGAAGTAAGATAGGAGGTGCTCCAGGCACCAGAGCAGAGTTTTCCCTGCAGCCCATGGGAAAGAGCACAGTGAAGCAGATAACCATAGTGCAGCCTGGGGAGGACCATGCTGGAGCAGCTGATGAATTCCCAGGAGGAAATATGTCCCACAGAAAGTATGTGGGAGCAGGGGAAAAATGTAAAGGAGGGGATTGCCCTGCTCTGCTCTGCACTGGGGCAACCTCACCACCTCTCTGTGGTGACCGGTGACAGGACCCGAGGGAATGGCCTGAAATTGTGTCAGAGGAGATTTAGGTTGAATATTAGAAAAATCTTCACCCACAGTGAGGTTGAGCACTAGAACAGCATCCTCAGGGAAGTGGTCACAGCTCCAGTCTGGCAGTTCAAGAAGTGTTAGGACAATGCTCTCAGGCTCACGGTGTGACTCTTGGGGATGGTCCTGTGCAGGGCCAGGAGCTGGATTCGATGGTCCTTGTGGATCCCCTTCAACTCGGCATATTCTGTGATTCTGTGATATGGAAATCTTTCTCTGAAATCTTACCTCTGACTGTTTAAAAGGCACTGTTTAAGTAGTCCTGACGGTGCTCTGCTCTTTGATGGTCCATCAATACGTCACTTAAGAATGTATTTAAAAACCACAGAAATAAATGCTGATCTTCCCAAATGCTTAGCTGAACTGGAATATGGTATTGCAGAAACGTGTCATACATTACAAAAAAATAAAATATTAAAATCTTTTTTTTATTTCTGTCAAATCACCACTGCATTCAATAAAAGTTGCAGGTTTTGATATGCTCCAGTGTTTATTCCAGAGTGAATTGAACCAATGTTCTGAATACACAGTTACACAGGCTACTGCAATGGATTTCAGTGTGACATTTCAGCACTGTATTTGATATACACAATCTAATTTTTATAGGTCTCTCTTAAGTTAACTCAGTTTTACAACCATGAAAACTACTACCTACATAACATTAAATTTGAAAAATAACTTGCATGAAATACGATCCTTGTGCATGGTACTTACCACAGTAAATACAATCTTCTTTGTTACAGGCTGATTGTCACAGTGAAATGGAACTGGGAAGTTTATAGGTAAGGATGGTACAAATATTAAACCCA
Organism: Platysteira castanea; assembly: GCA_013397175.1. NCBI lineage: Eukaryota > Metazoa > Chordata > Aves > Passeriformes > Platysteira > Platysteira castanea. The sequence continues at coordinate 1,426,616 of VYXC01005982.1, forward strand.
ATCTATTCTTATGTTCTTTTTATTTATTGCAAAGAGCAAAATTGAGACAACATAATTTCTTGTTTAGTGTGAATATTTCTTGCACAATACCATGTTTTTTCTTTGTTCATGTAAATTTTGGTAGTTAAAAAGAGAGTTTTTTTCACACAGGAAATATTCAAAAAGAAATTAGTATATATTGTCAGACCTGAGGGCCATGTGGTCCCGTGCCTGACCTGCACAATCACCGGGACCGGAGGCTTCAAAAAAAGGGGAAGTTTGTTAACATAAACAGAACTGTATGTCTTTGTTTCTTCTCTCAAGTGTTCTACAGTAAATTTTATATAATCCCACGACACCTCAGGTATCCATAATAAATGTGCTTTTTCCCTTTTAAGACTAATAACAATCTTGTATCCCCCTTCTTATCAGCTGGGAAAGTTCAGTTTGAGCTTCCTCAAGGCTTTGTGTGATTCCTTCAATGGCCTATCAATTAGGAACCTGAGTCCTGACCTCTGGTGTTGTCTCTGCATCCCTGTTTGAGACAAAATTCAGAGGAATGTCTGAATTTGAACATCCTCTCTTAGAAGGCAAGTTATGGCCACCCCTCCCCCACCAGGTTCAGGAAATAAATATTCCTTGGAGGAAAGGAAAAGGAAAAAAAACCTATTTATTTAACAAACACACAGGAAAAGAATAATAATGTTAAATAATAAAACCTCTCGCCATGGAGAGAAACCTGGGAAAATTTTAAAGTCCTTCTGTGGGTGTGGTCTTTCTCCTCCTCTTTGGAGCTGGGTCAGCGTGGGCCCACCCCCAGGCCTCAGTGGAAAGTTCTCCCAGATGATGTTTTGATTTTGTTAAAACAGTCCAGAAGAAAAGAAGAAGAAGCTGAAGTCCCAGGGAGACAAAGGAGTGTAACTCTCCGTCTCTCTCTCTTCCGAGAAAAAGAGCCGAGACCTAAGAAAAGCCAGAAGAGTGCTTCCTTTGCTCCTCAGCAGCAGCAGCTATCTCTGTGTCCTTGAAGCACAAACTGTTTTGAAAAGTTCACTCAGTTTTTTTGTCTCCCCTCTCGGGCTCAGCTTAACAGCACAGAAAGGCACAAGATTCATTTCTGGTCGATATGGGATACAACATCATAAAGCCACCCCAAAACACCCTGTTACCTCTCGTGCCTTAGATATCGTATACATGGGTGTTTAATTTTTCCCTTTTCTCCCTTCTAGAGCCTCACACTAGACTCTTATGCTGAGGATGCAGTAACCAGATATTCTTACAAATCGCATGCCATTCCACTAAAGTGATCTCCCATAGTAAGTGTCCAGCTTACGTCTTGAGGCAAAGTACTTAAGCAGTCATTCTCAGTTCCTCATTAGTATTCTTAAGATGCTGGAAATGAATCCCAGAGTTTAATTACACATCATGCAATGAAATATTTTCTCCTACTGTTTTTTAAAATTCCTGATCTTTCATTACCATTATGCTGTCTTTTTAATTGTGGTATAGGACCGGGAAAACAGACATGCATCCTCTGTAGGTCATTCATTATTTTATATGCTTACATTATAGCTCTTTCTATTGATGTTTTTTGTAAAAAAAGCTCAGTCTTTTCAATCTCTTTTCAAATTATTGTCTTCCTTGATCTTGGCCAGTCTCTCCAGGCCTCCCTTTTCCATATAATTCTTTGAGGTAGGTAACCAAGAAAAAAATGGGCCTTACTGGGACAGGAAACAGGACGTTTAGGTAGCATTCACTTTCATCCCCAGCTGCCTTATTTTGGTGTTAGCAACACATTCCCTTTACCTGTGCACAGAGTCTTCCTTGATCTTTTAAAGTCTGGTAGAAGCTGGAAAAAAAGGTGAAGACTGGGATCTTGTACTAATCTATCTCCTAGCACCATGCTGTAGTGTATATGTGTAGTGTTCCAGATGATGCCGAGATATTGATTTATACAAAAGAACTTTGAAACTCTATGCTATTCATCATCTTACTTCTTATGCAGTTTAATGTTTTGTTTGCTTTCTGACTGCAGTTGTAAATTAAGCAAATATCTCTCAATTACTGCAATGACTAATGGTTCCTTTCTTGAGATAGAGGTAAGCAAGCAGTTTAAGCTTTTCTTCATGTATAAATTATTTTGCACTTATTTATTCTGAATATCATATCTCCATTTGTTTACTCCTCTCTAATGTTTTACTTAATCCTCTAGTTTGGATTAAGCAAAATAATTTTGTAAACTTCAGATTTTGCTGTTACCTTGCTTGTCACTTACTAAATGTAATAAGCACTGTGGGATTTCAAATGAAAATGAATGACTTGATAGCAGCCAGCACATTAATACTCTGTTTAGCTGTGCATATCAAAATCTAGGGAACAAGTTTGCCTATTAGTGTAAATTTCTAACTGCGTGAACTATGTGTAAAAGAATTGCAAAGCCTAATTATCATTATTGTAATGTCATTTGAATTCCTGAGTTTTTCAGTGTAGAGTACACAGTTTTTCAGGGTTTTGTTACTAAAAAAAGTTCTTGAATTTTGCTAACCTGCTTTGACCACATCTTTTGCAATTTTGCAGGCATCACTCTCTTTAAAAAGAAATGTGGTTTTGCAGACTGGTTTAGGTTATAATATATTTTTCCAAATGTCATGACATGTCATCCAACTGTAAATTAATAATCCCTGATTCAAGTATAGCATTCAATCTGTCCTCATTTTCCTTACTATTCTCCTGTCCTTTTCCTCTACTAAAATCTTCCACGGTTATGGAACTCACTTTGATAAAATAACCTTGGAAGCAGCTCCTTGTATGAGAAGCCCGGACACGGAGCCTCTAGAGAATTACAATCAGTCAAAGATACCTAAATCAGATCAATACTTCCAGCTGACTTCATCAGGGATGAGACTTGGCTTGTTTTTGGGAAAAAGTCAATGCTTTCTAATATTATTCTACAATTAAATTCCATCCACAATATATATTTAATATAGGTGTCTGACACATATTCTGAATGTGTTTGTTCTTTCCCTTTAAGCAGAGAGACAGCCTCCTACTGGAACTAACTCTGATTGACAGCAGAGGTGAGATTAATCCTATTTTTTATCACCCATTTGTATACAGGAAGAAGCTATAATTATATAATGATTAAATATGGTATTAAAATGTCTGATTTAGAAAACAGCTCACAATATTTTTGCAGTAAAACGCAAACAAACACATTTTTGTAAAAAGTATGAACATTATTGAAATTAAAAGCATCTTAGCAATAAGTGACTAACAGCCTTTTTCTGTTTATACTAAGGAGCAGATGCTCTGACATATATTCAATCTGTTTCAGTAGACCATCACAGGAAAAAATGAAAAAAAAATGAAAAAATTAATTTCTTTTTCAAATTAAAAAAAAAGAAAAACCCCTTTTCCTTCAAATACTTCAAGCCACGTTTTCACTTAAAAACTTACTTTTACTGCTACTGCCTTAATTCAATCATGAACTGTTCTATAATATGGCAGAGTGTAAACATCTGCACGTATTTTGGAAAACAGCATATTTTAACCAGCACAAAAGAAAGAATTCAAATACTGTTTCTTGAAAAAGAGCTTTAAAACAATGAATAAAATAGATAGATTTTTTGCTTTCATGTCCTCTACTTGCACAGATAACAGTGAAGTCTCTCAAGACAAACCCAAAGACACTGTCCTTCACAGGGCACTAACGTTCAGAGACTACACAGCAGAGATGTCTGGTAAAATACAAACAGAGTAGTGCACAACTGTCCCTAGACCTGTCATTACTGCTTTTTTCTTTTGTCATAATGGCAACAATCAGTAAATTTTGCCAGCAAATCTCTCCAACCAGGTATCTCAGAGCAAAGTAAGAATCTTGAAAATGTCTTTAATTCAGTTGGTAGGTCTTAAGCTAATACTAAAAAAAAAAAAAGCTGATGTTGTTTTCTTCTTCTAAAATGCTCTCTCAACTTTCAGAGGGCATTAGACTACCCAGAGAGGAGGATAATGGTAGAGTACTCTCAGGCTGTTAACAGATGTAGTTCTGCTGTGGGATAGCTCTCTTGTGCTTTCTCTTCCTTCTTGGTAACATAAAGAAGAGCAGACTGAGTATCCTTTCCTATTTTCCTCATCCCAAAGATCTGTCTCTCTGGCCTGGCTGCTGGGTTTTATGTTTGGAGTCCAGAGCAGATGCACCCTTCTCTGAAGCACTAGTTATTTTACACACCCAGATTCTAGATTTGTTGCACTACTAAATTTGATATTCTAAAGTTTGTAAGTTTTAATTGCATAAAATCTTAGAACAGGATAATGCTGCACATTTTATTGCGTCTCTCTCTTATAAATACCAGTGTAAGTGATCTTCAAAATCATTAATTTGCCATATTAAGTGTGTATAGGAAAATCATGAACATTTCTTTTTTAAGGGGAAAAATAACTCTAATTTGAAAACATTACTATTTCAGTGTGAGAGTTTTTACATCTGTCTAACATATATAGAAATGTAAAAATATTCCTTTTGCTGTCATAAAATTCCCTATATTTATTTGAATATTACAGAAAAAGAACTTAATAAAAACAGTGAAATTGCCACTTTTAAAATTAAATAGTTTGCCCAAATTGCCAAAAATATAATATGCTCTTCAGGAAAAAAACTCCCAATAAGTAAGTATCTAAATGTATTTAGTTGGGCAAATAAAAGGATTGCTATGGATTGAAAGATGTATAAGCACACACACTTAGATAGATGTATCAAATGGTATTTATTGTACTCCTAATAAGATTTCAGTGCTTTTTGCCATCAGGGCAATAATGAAGACTTCAAGCTAAGTTGAATTCTGTAACAAGAATAATAAAAAAACCCAATAATGATCTTTACTAAATTGCCTTCATCTCACTAGTGTGATTCAATTTGCCATTGAAACACATGGTCTAAAGTGAATATAATGAACATGTTTAGAGAATGAAGTTTCAAAGTTATTCTTTCATATAGATGTGTTCAGTGAGATGCTCATTAATCAGCGTATTGTCTTCATCTAATTAGATAAGGTATGGTAAACCAAGGAAAAGAAACCAGAAGGAAGATATCAGAGAAAACAAGGATAAACCCACAAAATATCTTCTCTACATAAGTTAGTAATTCCAGATTTCTCTTTAGTCAGCAATTAATATGATTTTTAATGTTTCAATGAGGTGCACTCCTTAGGAAAAAAAAGCATATAACAATTTTGTATCTATTGTTTGTTTCTTTTATAGTTCATGCATCTAGGGAAAAAAATTCAACACCAGAACACTTTTCCTTGCTGATACTGTGTTTGTTTAGAGAAACAGCGACAAAAGAGCAGAGGATTTCAGTTTTTACTGACTGAGTGGAGCTGTGTGCCTGATCAGACAAATTATGTTGACTTAAAAAAAAAAAAAAAAGGTCAGATTTCAATCGATACAAGTTGTTAAAGGTTTGCTGAAAGAAAGGACATAGATCAGCATAACTTAGCTGAATATCTGGTCCACACCTTTAAAACAGACGAGATCGTTAGTCAGCTGCTTTGTGTCATAGACTGAGCCTGTGAAAAGACACTATCGCTGTCCTTTTCACTGCTGACAGTACATTTCACAGAGGAGCCTATATCATTCCTAATTAGGACTTCGGATTTTTTAATAATTTTACTAGAGATTTGCTAATTTTTGCTGGCTTGTCTGTAGACCTGTCATCATACACTCAAGGGGCAGAAATAAAATCCACCATTTTCAGTGGAATTTTAATTTGAGTAAACACTGCATGATTGGACCTCAGAGTATGGTTAAGATCAGTATTCCACTTTGCTACTGCAAAAGCAAGAAGTTGGTATCAAAAAATTAACTTATTTATTCTTGGAGGTTTGATTTGATTCAAGTCTTGCTGAGGTCACATGAAAGATTCTTAATGTCTTTAATATATTTTTCATGAAGCTTCACATGAGAGAATAGAGTAGATATACAGTATTGAGATTTCTATGATTTACTGGTGATCTGGTGATTTTAAATCTCAGATTTTGTAACTGTCAATATGGCGCAGCACTTTATCTGCTGTGACAGAGTTTTCTAAGACAGGGGTAAGCCAAGTGTATGCCTGTTCACAGTGTGGCAGGATGCAGCATAATAAGAGAGAGGCCCTCAATATTGCAAAAGAGAAATTTTATGGGGAAATGAAAGAGCAGATGCTGTTAATTATTTGTATTTGAAAATAAAATTACTTTTAGCTTAGTCTCTGTCTGTCAGACTTCACTCTTTTTAACAGTGCCTTCAAACAGTCACATTTATGAAAGAAAGAAGACTGGGTTTTTGTGTTCCTGCTTCTTGTGAAGATGTTTGCATCCTGAAACACTTTTCCATTGTTCAGACTTCTGAGATGTGAGGTGGATAACACTGCCACATGCAAAACCACCTAGGCATGCATGAGCTGTGTGAATGAAAGGTGTGTACCCGTGCTGATGCCACATTACACAAGACTCAGGTGATCTGGCTCACAATTGGCCATTCTGAGGTAGTGTTAGTGGTACTGTGGGGTTAATAGGATTTCAGACATTCACCAGAAGTTCTATCAGTACAGGAATAAGAATCATTGTATGACAAAAGAAGTTCCTCAAAACCTCTCATAGGGAGAAGTCATCCTCCCACTCCAGGCAAAAGTAATTTCAGGCCTGGGTGAATGGCAGAGATTGAACAAGGATTAACTACAGTTTGCAGGAACTACTGTGTTTTATATTACCCAAATTAAAAGAAAAAATAAAAATTACACTTTCAAAACATTGCTTTCACCAAAAAAACTCTCAAAAACAAATAAGTCCCCCAAAACAGAAGATACAAGAAAATTGTGTTATTATTTTAATAAGCATAATAGGTCTGAATGTTTATTTGTTCTATGGATTTTACAGACCATGAACAACAAGCACAAATATGTGATTTGAATTTGTATAAATGAGGGAAAATATTTCCTGAAAACATTTTCACTTTCCTCTAACAAACGTGATTATGTTAGATAATACAAATACAGTCTTTCCATCACTATTGCTCAGCATTAGTGACAGAAGAAGTTTCAATAGCCAGCCTTTCTGACTGTCATTGTTTGTTGGGTACATAATGTCTCTTTTATTGCAGCATCTTTTTATAAAAATATCCTTTCACATTTTTTCTGAGGGGCAAGATCCTGATTGAGGCCTTTCAGTACCTGACAGGAGACTACAAGAAAGATGGAGAGACTATTTACAAGGGCAAAAAGTGACAGAAAAGGGCGAATAGCTTCAAACTGAGAGTAGGTTTAGGTAATCCTAGATATTACGAAGAAATGCTTTTCTGTGAGGACACTGGAATACGTTACACAGAGAAGATGAGGATGCTCCATCTCTGGAGGTGTTCAAGGCCAGGTTAGTGTGGTGCTGTGTTTTCCCACTCCTTTTCCTACTAAATTGCCTCTCCTCCCCACATTGTCTTCCCTTCCCCACCCCTAATCCTAGCCACTCCCTCAGTTTCTCCCTGTTGGTTCCAATACCCCAACTCCGCCCATGTACTGTCCCTGTGCCCTGAAACCATTAGCCCATGTGCTCTCTCCACCCCTCTCATCCCCATATAAAATCCCAGGCTTCAGGCCTTGTGGCCTCTCTGCCTTGTGGATTCAGGCTGTCACCATGAGGCTCTCTCTGCCTCTGGGACCATGTGAATAAAACACCCTCTGAGGTCCGCACACAGGGAGCCTTCTCACCTCCTTTATTGCCATCACTTGCAGAAGCTGAGAGCTAGCTGGAGAGATGCAGGGCAGCCCGGAAGGGGCTACGGGAAGTGGGACAGCTGCTCTCCCCAAGAAAGCCCTGCAGAGCTCTCCAGGAAGGTCTGCAGCTGCCATACCATCGCAGGGAAACCACTAACCGCAACAGCTTAGATGGGGCGTGGAGCAATCTGGTCCAGTGAAAGTTGTTCCTGGTCCCCTTAAAGGTTGGAACTACAGTCTATGACTCTGATTTTTAATTGTTTTGGGAAGTATTGTCCCTTTAGTTTCTTGTGGAATTCATTTAGAGTGGTGGTGTGGATCCACAGGATTTGTCTTAAAGAAGTGTCTCAGATACTTAATCTTTTGAACACTATTTTGTGCACAGATTAGGGCAAGATATTAAAAAAAAATTCTTTGCAAATTATAAAAAAATTTATTTTGGATTAAATGATGTAAATATTAACTATTCAATAAGCAGAAGTGGAGTTTCTCAGGGTTTTCCAGGCTTCCTCCATATGCAGTTGGAAAGATAGATAAACACCTGGGTAATTTACCTCAATATAATAATACAAGGACATCAGCCCCCTGAGTAGCCTACATTTTCAGTGAGCAGTATCAGGACCCCTGATAATAAAACAGCCTAGATTTTAGTTGACTAAATAAACTGAGATGAATCCCATCATTAGGATGTCACATTCCCATTCTGTTGTTTGATTTCATGCTTTTATGAGGCCTAGGACTTGCACAGCCCCAGTGACATGTTATTCTTTATAGAAAAATAGTTTTTTATTCTTTGCTTCTCCTGCTGCTTCCTATAATAATTGGTGATTTTAAAATCTCCACAATTTTTCAGATTCCTGTATTATTTTCTATTTTATAATTTTATTTGTACTTCAACTCACTCCTTAATATAAGACTGCGGATTTTGCCTACATCCTCATTTCCCTCTGTAGCTCAATTTCTGTTGATGTTTTAGTGAACACAGTACATGTCACTGCTCTCATTCTGTTTATGCTAATATATGAATTCTATTCTCTTAACCTGCTATTTAGAATATAATACAGTAGAGTTAATTATATTCTGAGAGTAATGTAATTCTGAACTCTGCGGGATGGAAACAGTACTTGAATTTTCCATATCTTTGATATCTTATTACTTCTGAGATTAAAGCAGATTTAGTTCAGGTGAATTCATATTCAGAGATTTTTTAAGTGGACTGTAGACATCAGCTTCATATGGGTTTAGTTATGACTTAGTTTTCAGTCACAAAATGGCAATGAGATCTTAAGTCACTGGAGGTGTAAAGTAAAAATTAAATCCCAATCCCTCCAAAAATCCATACATATTTGAGACCCAGTTTGTTACCACTACAATCATATAGTAGCTTTAAATATGTTTCCATATTCTAGTTCTTTCTTTACATGACCCAGCAAACATACTGTCAGTCCTGAGGAAATGTGTGTACTCAGAGCTGCTTTTTTACTGCTGCTGTTTTTGATATGTTGTATTTTAGGAAGCTAGTGGCAGAAAGCCCCAAAATACTCAGTGACAGAATCGATTGCAGTACTCTGGGTAGTGCCTTATGACCCAGGCAAGATTATTTAAGGTCAGTGTTTCAGATATTGCTGCAGTATTTTTAAAGAAAATTTTCAAGCTGTAGCTTTGCCTTTCTGTCTGTCTTTTTGAATGTGATGATGACTGTAAAAACAGTTGGAACACAAACTCTGCCACTGGACCTATTATTCTTTTTATATGTAATTGCAAAGCTATAAAATCAGAGGTTATGATTTGGCCATAGGTTTTTAAGAAAAGCGCTAAATTTTTTCTTAGAGACAGGAGAGGTTTCTTTGATTTGTTTTTTGTTTGGTTGGGGATTCTTTGTGTGTGTGTCCTAGGCCTATAAGCTATATAGTACACTTCAATATAGCTGTGCAATAAAAATGTTGGATCACATTATCCTGTTAATATTTTTAAATGTCTCTGAAAACAATATTAAACTGTTTGGAAGAAGAAAGAATAAAGGAACATGGATTCCACTGCAATAAAAAGATATTAACTACAACAAAACTTAGCATTCTCATCCCCCTAGTATTGGGATGGAGTAGGCAGGAGTGAACAAGATGGAATTCTTAGATTGAAATATATGTTTTCACGTACTCTTCTGATGGATCCTTAAATAAGCCTTACTTAGGGTTATTGGAAGTGTGATTTTCTTTATTGTCATGTGGTGTGTCTATTCTTGCAATAAAATAAAAAGTTTGATGGATCATGTTGTTTTCTTCTCCAAAAAATGCAGTGTGTTGTATCTCTGGCTGTCCCACAGAGCTGTAAATTGCTTCCATTAGTTTCCTTGCTTTTTATTTTTGTTGTCTTGGTAACAAAACATAATTTGTTCTTATATGTGTATTATAGTCAAACTCTATAAGTTAGGGTTGCAAAATTTCTTTCGGTAATAAACTCATATTTCCACCTGGACATAACTTTTTGGAGAAGTCTGACATTAAACTAAAACTTTCTTGGCTGAAGTTTACGAGAAATGCATTTTATCTTTAAAAGTTAATAGAAAAAATTTGCTTTATATGAATGATGCACAATGGCAAAAAAATATTTCCTAAGGGAAAAGAAAAAGTAATAAAGATGGTATTCTTCTCCATAAATTTAAACACCTGAAAGTTAGCCATGTAGGTCTAATAACTTAAGGGTCATGCTCAGTGAAGAGAAACAGTCACCTCCAGACATCTATTCATTACAGTCCAAAACAGGATTTTAATATAAGGGAAAGTGAGAAGCTAAATTTCTCTATGGAGGTGTCCATTTCTCTCCTTTTATGGTAAGTAAAATGTTGTGAGATTACTTGAAACTTGTCTGGCTAAATTTTAAATACTTAAACAGGGGCAGACAAATCCTGTTCAAGCATTCTGTCCTTAATAAGGGAAACTCAAATGTATGTGATCTAAGAAGCTTCCTATTTTGTGTATTGCCAATTCTAAACAGGGGTTTTTTTATTCCATGAACTTGATTTCAAATAGTTAAGAAACTGTTCATTAAAGGAGATATTCCTTGAGGCAAGAGGAGTCACACATTTCTGGCTATACACATTTTTTGTGTAGGGCTTCAAATAGGTGTTTTACTCAAAGAACATTGAATGTCAGCAATTCCATTCCAGCCCTTCTACCAAAACCATTTAATGATTTTATAGTGCTTGCTGGATGCTTTTCACATTTGATCATGACAAATATAGAAAATGTTCTAGGAGATGGAAAATGTTCTGCTGAATTTCAGGCCACAGAGTAGTCAGGGATCTTTATGCAATCATTGAGTCTATCCGGCTTTGTCAAATGTATCATCAGACTTGTGGCTGATGAAGAAATTGTATTGAATGCTTTTCAAATTGTTTGCTCTTTCTTCTTTAAATTAACATGCTTATGTGGTTTAAATTGTCTCTTGTCTGTTTCTGTACACCACTCCAAATATTCTGGTCTTCTCCAGAAGAGTTAATAGGAATTTCAACGTTTTATGACCTTTTAAAAGATATTATCTTTCTAAATTTCTACTCCTTGCACAATAATAACAGCATATTAATTGCATTATAGACTAATAAGGCATAAACTCTAGTCACAGACATCCTACACCTTACTCAAAGCAAGTTCTCTGTTTCCTGGCTAGACATATTAGAAATTTTTTATTCTTAACTTTGGTCAAAGGCCAGCCCTGGTCCTGGAGAAAAGACGTTAATTTGGTAGCTTGAGTTTATCTCTTTCTTGTAGAAAAATATGAGATCCTGAGCTTGTGAAGGCAGGTTTAATATTTTTCAGTAAAAAGCTACATTTGCTTTGTATGCAATATTCTTTGGGCACTAAAATTTGAAACCTACCCTTCTCTTAAACCTAACCTTGATAATCTAAACTCTTGATGATCTATGTCTGCCCTTTTTTTAGGCCTTTCAAGGACTGTCTCTTTTGAGATTACCATACAGGCTTCAAACCTCTCTAGAGGTTTCTATAGACACACAATGATATTTTCTACTTTGTTGCTTTATCCTTTTCCAATAATTTTCAAAATGTAATACATCTTCAGTGCAGTAAGTCACTGAGCACTGAGCTTGATAGCTTTATAAATCTATCCATAGTGACTCAAAGCTCTCCTTTCAGAGTAGCAATAGCCAGCTCTTGTTTGCAAACAGAGGACGACTTGTGGGTGATGTGATGGTTAGAGGCTGTCTGGGGCATAGTGATCATGAAATGATCTAGTCTTCAAGTCTTGAAGAACTAAGAAGGGGAACTTCCGAAATGCAGACTTTGGCCTGTGGGGGAGACTGGTTGAGGAAATCCCTTGGGAGGCAGTCCAGAAGGGCAAAGAGTTCCCAGAAAGCTGAGCATTCTTTGAGAAGGAAATCTTAAAGGCTAGGATCAGGCTGTCCACACGTGCCAAAATATGAACCAGTGGGGAAGAAGACCAGCCTGGCTGAACAGAGTATGACTAGAAAAAGGGCAACAGAGCTGGCGAAGCACATGGAGCACAAGTCTTATAAGGAGCGGTTGAGGGAGCTGAGGTTGTTTAGCTTGGAGAAAAGGATGTCAGGAAGAAATTATTGCTCTCTACAACTGCCTGAAAAGAGCTTGTAGCCAGATGCAGCTTTGTCTCTTGTCCCAGTAAACAAGTGATAGGACAAGTGTGGGGGCAGAATCAAACTGCACCAGAGGAGATTTTGATTGAGTATTAGGGAAAGATTTAGTCACTAAAAGATTTATCAAGCTTTAGAATAGGTTGCCCAGGGAAGTGGTTGAGTCACCATCCCTGAAGATACTTAAAAGATGTGCAGATGTGGCTAGGACATAGTTTAATGGTGGGCTTGGCAGTGCTGGGTTAATGGTTGGACTCAACTATCTTAAAGGTCTTTTCCAACGTAAACGATTCTATAATTCTGTAACAGGTGACTTAGAACACATGATTATGCATCAATACCTAATACTGGTTTACTCATGGACTTTTACATGATAATGGTTATTTTACTGTGCTGTGAGATCTCCCTGCATCTCTCTGCAATCAAATTTCACTTTTACCATGCTGCATAACTATGCATACTCAGCAAACTTTTTTCCTCTCAATACTTTCTTTTCAAAGGCTTTTGGAAGTCTAGTGTGTTTAACAAATGGATCATCATCCTGCACTTCTGCAAACTAATTCAGAGAACTCAAATAGGTTTGTAAAACATAGTAAAAGCTTCACTGATTCTTTATCTTTATTTAACGGAATATTTACTTACTCTGTTCTTATTATAATTTTAGACAATTAATCTATTTCTGAAATCAAAACTATTAGTCTGTAATAGTTTGACTGGCCCTGAAGCACTTCTTTTGAGTTGCTGTAATTTTAGCCATTCATTCCTCCAATTCTGTGGCTAATTTGTTAGTTTATATAACACAGTTACTACTTAAAGAAATTTTAATTCTGAGTTCCTTTAATGCTTAGAATTAAACAGTACCTAACTTTAGCAAGAAGTTACTATTTATTTTATTTTCCTGTTCTTACATTCAGCTGAAAATGTAATTTGAGACAGTTGCTCCAAGATACTCTTGTAATGAAGAGCTCTTACATGGAACTCTTCCTAAATTTTTCTGTAGTGAAAAGTGATGTAATTCACTGCTTCAGATTTTTTACCATGGTTCTTTTCCTATATTAACTACACTTCCTTTGGTATATTAAGTGTTATTGACCCTGCAGACTTTGTGTCATGTATTTTGCTTCTAACGTGTTTGAAAACATCTAATTAATAACTTCATGCCTTTGGCAAATTGTTCTTCAAAATAATTTTTTGGCTTATTAAAGTCTCAGAATTAATTTGCCAGAACTTATTTCTTTTTCATTCACCTTATCTGGACACAATGCTCATTTTCTGAAAGATAACTCTTTACTGCTATTATCCATTTTATTTTTACTGTTTAACTGCTGTTATTCTCTACTGTTTCTATTCTTTAGCCAGACTGATTTTATCGTTGTTTTATCCCTTCAATATGGTGTCTTGAAGGAAACTCCATATAGAAGATTTGTTCTTTGGCTGATTCTTTTACGTTACTTTAAGTGTTCTGGTTTTGCATCATTTCTCTTTTTGAAAGTGAACATCTCTGCAGTGGTTTATTTTGTGTGTATGTTTTGCTACAGCCATAGTTTTGAACTAGATTGTATCACCCTTAGAGAGACTCTTTCAGAGATACTTTCTGGAACAAGTCAAACCTACATATCACAAGAATTACTGGTTACTCCCAAGAGTAGTCTTTCTGAGTAACTGTTTCAAGAAGCTGAAGTCTAATAAAGTAACTTTAATCATCTGAAGTTTGATCTGATACCATTTGTTCAGATGTCTGTCTAAATCTTCCCGGAAATAACTACAGCTTCCCATCATTACAGTGTTTATTGCTCTTGCAGATTTTCTGGTCTCTTTTATTCACACTTAGTGACTGAAGGCTGAAAATTAATGAGAGTTTTAACTATCATTCTCATTCTGTTTAAGTATTATTTTTAATTATTATTACTTTTTTAATCATTACTTGTTTGCTCTAGAAAAACCTTTGTCTGGCCTGCTTAAGTAATTTGCAGCCTGACATGACATATTTGAAAGATCAGCTTTCTTTCCCCAAGTTCATAAGTCTTCATAAGTTATTATCCTCATTAAAAATCAGGCAAACAAATTCACCTGTTTTATGCTTTACACTTCAAACATTTAAATAGGTGTGTTCATTTCCTTTTGGGATGGTTGTCTCCTCACTTATGACATCCTGAAAAGGAGGCGGGTTTTTTTAGAAAATAAACTTGACTTTTAAGTTCCTCTTTGTTTTATAAGATCCTCATTCCTCTTTACTTAAAAAGTTTATTTCAATGGAATCTATGTGTTCTTCTGCAGCTCTGAGTTTTCTCATAGTGCTTAGTGTAAAAGTTCCCCATAAACTTTTGAGTTGCAGCATCACCATTCTGTTTGCACTTAGAGGTAGCTCATCTGAAATAACAGACAGCTTTATAAAACAGATGTCCACCTACTTGATGAGATTTTTTCCAGTTTCTATTGAATGTTTGATTACATTTTCCTCACACAACTGTCTACAGATGAAGAGAAACTCAATCCATCCAGACTGGTGCATGACTTTGATCAGTCTTGATCTTTTACTTCTCACCCATTAATTTAACTTTGGCTTTAGAATCTCTATTCTCCTATCCTATGTCATCCTACAAATGTAAACCATATAAGACATATATGACCATTGTTTCCACTGTCTAGTCCATGATGTTGTTTGCTGCATTTAGTCAGCATACTCTCACTGTTTTCATCACAGACCCATCTGTCTATCTACGTGATCTATGTCCTATTATTGTTCACTTCATCACTTCACCAGATTGCTCTAGAAGTTCAGGATATTCCTTTCTATCTAGTTGGATCTTGTTGGCTAAATATTTTCAGCCTTTTATAGAATCAGAGAATCCTAGATCATTTGAGGTGGAAGGGGGCCTCCGTAGACCAGGACCCCATTGCTCACAACAGAGTCCACCAGGAGGTTTCCCAGTACTATGTCCAGTAAGTTTTAATATTTCAAGACTTCACAATGTCTCTGATCACCACGTGGAACTACAGATGTTTGTGTCCTACTTTGCTGTGGGGGCACATCACTGGCTCATGTTCAACTGGCTGTCCAACCAGACTCCCCATTTTCTGCAAAGCTGCTTTTCAGCTGCTTGGTTCCTCAGAATTTACTGGTGCATGGGCTTATTTCTCTCCAGGGTCAGGGCTTGGCATTTCCCCTTATGGAACACAATATCCTCCTGCTAGGAAATGGTTTTCCCCAATGGCAGTATTTGCTAATGGCTTGGAAGTGGGCCTGCTTAGGATGTCTGTGCACTTTGTGGACAATAATGCCACATACAATCTTTTTTTAATTAAAAAAATAAAAATAAAAGGAATAAAAAAGATAATAATGTGGTTTTGACCATGGTCAGTGGTCTGTGGTAGGTATATTCTACATCACCATGCCAATTTCTTTATTTCTAAATTTATGTATATAATTCTGTACCATTGCTGCTCAGATATGTTCTGCTTTGATATTATAGAATTAATTATTTCAGTATGCTGAATTATTCTCATTCAGGTTTTCTTAACATTTCTAATCATCATAATTTGACTTATACCATATGCTAGCCTATGTGGTCAGCTGGTATTGTTCAGTGTCTTCTAGTCACTTCTGCTTAAAGAAGTGACTAACAGTGAATTCTTCCATAAGAATCTCCAACATTTTTTCCCTGATAAGCAAAATCTATATATTTCCTTTTTTTTTTTTTTCCCCACATCCTGCTAGGCCTATTCCTAAACACTGAGCAATAGTCTTGCCACCACAGTACTGCTCAACAGAGCTTGAAATTAGCAAGAGTAGCTCAGGCTGTCTGACAGTCCTACCATGGCCGCCAAGTCTGAACAAACAGCAGCAGCTATTTTACTCACAGGGGAAATAAGGTTAGTGAAAATATTAAAGAAAAGTGAATGCCACTGCTGGCATGGCAACCCTTTGCAGTAATTGGTTCCTTGTGATTCATGCTGGCCTGATTCTGAGAGCTACAGATGGGAAGCTTAGAAGATTTAGGTTGGAAGCCCTAGTTTGGAGCTTATAAGCTCCTCTTAAGAAATGGCAAACAGAACAAAAGTTCACAGAAGTAAGTGTAATTCTGTAAATTCCGAGAACGTTTCTTGCTCATTTGCTTTTCTTTGAGAGAATTCCTTGATTCGAACATGTAGAATAGCAACTACTGCAACCATTCAGCTGCAGGTGTTGTTTTTCATGAAAAACTGCAGTCTTTGATTTTTTTCAGCTAAACTCTATCTCATTCATCAACAGCTGACCCTGACCATTCCTTCTTATAGAAATCAGATTTTTATAACTAGATAATATAATTCATTTTGAAAGACGTTGCTGACATTTTGTTGTAAATATTATTAAAATTACTAATAAAGAAAACTTGTGTTCAAAGGTTAGCTACAAAACCAAAAATCATTAACTAACACAAACAAATGGTGAAAACAGCTTGCAAAAATTAAATTTTCTAGCTCAGATATGCAAATATGAACCATATCTGAGCTGTCCAGCTTAGCAAACTAAACTGGAGTTCTCAAATGAGTTGACTAGACTCACAGTAATGTTGAGCAGATTGTTTGCTTTTGGAACTCTGTTGCCTGGCTAGGAGTGTGGCAGTTGATAAAGTTTATATTTCTCTTCCTTGTTATGCCTTAAACTGTGAAATAGATGAGAAGGATTTAAAAAAAAAAAAAAAAGGAAAAAAGAGTGAATTTCCCAAACCTTTTCCAAACCTTAAGTTTAAATATGACTTAAGTTTAAATTGCAGACTTGTTTGAGTGAATTTACTTCTGTAATTTACAGAGCGCTAATTCTGCTTTCTTGACCTCATCAAACTTGTACTGATTGACAAACATGATAATACTACAGATTCAGGATGATAATTAATAGGTATTCTGGAGAAGTTGTAGCGTCTCCATCCTTGGAGGCACTCAAAACCCAAATGGACACGTTGCTGAGCAACCTGCTCTAGCCGACCCTGGTCTGTGCAGGAGGGATGGACTAGGTAACCTCCAGAGGTCCCTTCCAAACTCAGACTTTCTGTGATAATCTGGGTATAATCCCCCTCAGAAGATCATGATGAATTTAATGACTATGATATTTTTCCTAATATACTTGTTTCCTGCCACGTTACATCACAGCCCTGATCTCTGAGTCAGCGTGGGGTCTTATGAGGAAGATAGTTATTTATACTGAGCTTTTTAATTTGCTCCCAGTTCACTTATATGCAAAAATATGTAATTAGTCTGAAGCTGAGTATACAAAAATATGTCAAGAAAAAGAGTACTTAAAAGAATATTACTGTCTTCTCAAATCCACAAATGTTAATCTGGTAATGTAAATGTAACATTGCATTTTAAGAAAAGCATACAGTGTGAATTATGCATCACAAAACAGCTGCCGTTATAACCCTGGCAATTCAAAAGGAATAGAGAGGGAGAACAGAGTGAAGAAGCGTGTTTCAGTCACTGTATCAGGTAGATGTAACACCACCCATGTGGCTGGCAGCTACTGAGCCAGAAAATCAAGCTTTACCACGAGTGAAACCCTAGATCCCATGAGTCTGTTTTCTATTCTAAATGGTTAGTTGCTTTAGTAGTATTTCATTAGGACTACTCACATCATCACATCCCAGTAATCCCGTTCCATATCTGCTCTACCAGCAGTTTGCAACAAAATTTTTCTGTACTCTGGTTTGATTACCTGCAATAGGAAAACACATTCAAAGACAACTTTTTAGTGAATTATTTTATACATGCTGAGGTCAGTTCTATTTTGGCAGCTGAATAACAATATAGAGAATATAGCTGGTCAAGGCTTCAAGCATTTTATTTTCAGCATAGTAACTACATACAAAAACTGCTTTAATTCTCCACAAATAATTTAACCTTGGAATTAAATATACGTGTAAATGTCATGGTCCCACACCTCAGTTTGTGTAGATTTTTAACTATCCACTGGATTATTTGTGTTTCCAGATGCCTTAGAAATTCAGGTTGCCAGCTCAATTCCTTACAGACTTGTCATGCCTTCCCAGCAAAGCAGCACTACGGTTGTTTGATTAATGTCCTGATATTCCACTCAAATTAGCAGTACCATTTCAAAGTATTTCATCTCCTGAAGGGAAATTGCAGCCTGATATTCAAGGGATTAAGCTGCAGATAAAACAATTATCTTTTAATGACATCTTTCCTCCTCATTTTCATGTTTTTTTCATTATAAAGCAGTAACATAATTTATAAACAGAAGAAGGCTTTGTGGCCTTAAATATTTAGAGATGTTGCATATAAAAGTCTTCATTGTTTGTCTTAGCAATCAAACAAAAGAAAATGTGATAACTCAATCATTCTGCACTTCAGCAAAACCATATTTTATTAGGACTGTAAAATTCAGCAGAAATCTCCATTTTCCTATAGATTCTTTGTCATGTGGCTATTTTAAAATAAAAACCAGACATACTCATGACATATTCTGGCTAATAAGAATCACATTTCTTGTCTAGATTGAACAGTCTGACTGAGCTCTCTTAAATAGGCTAGTACTGTAAATAAACCAGCTTTTATTATGCTATAAAGGGACAATAATATACATAGATAAAAGTAATAGGAGGAAAAAAGCTTCTGAAGAGTGTGCTTAAAAGAAGAACATTACTGGAAACTCAATACGGTGTTATAGTAAACAAAAAACATTGGTACAGAATAACAACTAAATTTATTCAGGGTTTTATTGATCAAAATAAAGACATACATTTTATTTTTATCTCCATCCAGTTAATGTGGGACAACTATATATCAATCCACTGTTCATTCTCTTATTTGAACCTTTTCTGTGTAGCAACCCAGAGGGATGGGTGTCATTTTTATCTGAACAAACAACTTGTCTGGCTTTGTGGCAATGGGGATATTGTACAATAAAACCATTCCAGATACTGCAGTGAATAGGGATCAGGGGGGCTCCCGAACTGTCAGGACACCCAGTGTTTTGGACATGGTAACAGCACTTTGAATACTGGTCTCCTGGTCCTTTCAGAAGAGAAGCATGGGATGACAGGGTTTATCAGCAGGTATTTTCCTGTCCTTTCCTTAGCCAGTGGAGGGGTAAAAAGTTACCTGTAAATTCTTCTTCACTTGCTAATCTCTTCTCATTATGTTTAATGAAAATGATAGGCACAGCTTCTGTAAAACACAGGCCAGCCTTACCACTGAATGCAAGGCCTTTTCTGATCTTCTCTGTGAATTGATCTCTGTTGCAATGAATAAAAGAGTGTCTTTGGAGGATGTTCTACACTTAAGTGATTATTTTGCTCCTTTCCTTCTCTTTGCTCAAACCTGAAACTGGTTTAGGACTGGCTTGTGAGTTGTGTTAGTTTCTGGCCAAGGAAGAATAAAGGTGCAACATCAAGAGTTGTATTTATTCTAAAATATCACAATTCCTTAGTATGAAACAGACAGCTCTAAAATGCTTTCACAGACCATTTGATTTGAAATAGATGTGCATGCAATATGATGAATTTTCTTCTGTGCAGTTTTTGCATTCTTCAAACACTATTTCTTAAACTCACAAGACAGAATGTTACGTGTTTCAAACAGTGTACCAAGAACATTGGTGCGGCTTCCATTTCCTGTTAATATATGTGTGTATGAGGGAAAAATTCACTCCTGTCAATATTTACAGTGAAAAGCCAAACTTAGGAGTACACCCTGAATAAAGAAATCGGTTCATGGTAACTTCAATAGAACATAAGATATACCTTTTAGGAAAATACTACTGCTCCTGGATATATTTTAGTTTTGCATCAGTAACACCTCAAGTGCCTGTTTCTGTACACATAAAAAAAGAAATCTTGATATTTTTTCAAAGAACTAAATAAGTACCAATGTCAAATACGCAGCGCAATCACACAGACACTCTTGTGTGTATATGCTCACTATCACACATATAAAGACAAGACATTAGAGAACATACGGCAAAATCTAGCACTGCAGAGTGTGGAAATGTAGAGCAGTTTCCCTTCCTTCCTTTTTTCTTTGTAGAACAGAATACCTCTGAAACTTTTGCAAGCTTTTTTTTCGTTTCCCCAAACCCACAGCAGTCTGACTTCACTCTGATGGATTTTTAACAGCAGTAAAGACACACCTCAGACACAAAGATCATCTCCATCAGTTAGCAATGCATACCTTGCCACCCTGAAATAAGAATTGCTAAACATTCTCAAGAAATATCTTCCAGAGTATTTTTAACATAGGCAAAGAAAATATTTTTACTTCACGTGTTCTTAGAAATGTCTGAATGATTTTGGCTGAAATTTTTTGGTTGTTTCTTCAGCGACAGATGGAGTAAAGATCTGACAGATGAGCTAAACTTTCTACTAGAGAAGAAAATTCTCATGTGCATGCCTTTTGGGTATTCAATCTGTCTGCATAAAAAGTTAAAATACATATTTCCATGTCTTTACATATGTATTTCTCACTCAACCAAGCCACCTTTGGATGTGACTTTTGTTGTTGTTGTTTAGTTATTCATTTATTTCTTTTCCCCCTTATTTTTATCCATAAGTCATTAGACAGTTCACTTCCTCGTGTTCTAAGACTGTACTTTTCACTCTTTTTTAAAAATAAAGAAGATTCTAAGACAGGGATTTCAAGGCAGGCAACAACGCAAAGAACCTTTTTTTTACATATGAAGAAAGATATTTTGTAGAAATAGGGTAATTGTGCAAAAGAAGAGGAGAAGAAGGAATAGAGGAATGAATTTTGTGTTTTGCTGAGCCAGTACATGGAGCATATATCAATGGCACTCCGAAATACCTTATTCAGACCTGCTCAGGTCCCTATTTTATGTGTGACCTTGGTTTCTCTGCTGCTCAACTCCTGTGTGTAAGTTGGGGACACTGTTTCTCCAGTATAACTAGGTCATTAGAGAGAGAGGCACCTCTGGAGGCCATTTCATCCTATTCTAAAACAGCTGTTTAAAACAGAAGAAATAAATCAGCAGAGGAAATGGCTGCCTCTCTCCACTGTCTTAGAAGGAATTGGGAGAAGTAACTTGGACTGGCTACCAAATTTATGAATAGATAAAAGAAAATAAAACATATCACAATATTTAGGAACAAACTGCTTTTTCTGGTTAAAGAATTGCTTGAATTTTGATGTAAATACTTAGAAGTAAAAATATTTGAGAAGCTTCTATGTTTTCAAGCAGTAAGGTAGATTGCTTTTCTCTCTGTGCTTCCGTTGGATACCTACCATAGGACTCATTATCATTAATTTATGTGTTAATATCTTTTTGTACATTCTGTGTCCTGAGTTTTAGTCAGTAGCCTTGAATCTTTGCAGCCCTTTAATCTGAGTATCTGGTACCACCAGTGTGAAAAGCAAATGATGTATACACATGCTCTCAAAGTTAAATGTACACTGTCTTCTGTATATAATTAAAACCAGATCTTCATCAGACTTC
The DNA here is from genome assembly GCA_013397175.1 of Platysteira castanea. NCBI lineage: Eukaryota > Metazoa > Chordata > Aves > Passeriformes > Platysteira > Platysteira castanea. The sequence goes on from VYXC01005982.1 coordinate 1,448,405, forward strand.
TTGTCTTTTTCTGTTATTTTTTTACTTCTTCCTTTCTTGTTCTTCTTTTTAAAAACTATTTTTTTACCTAAACTGTGTCTGGCAATGTAAGGAATGTCTCTTAAACTGAATAAGAAATTAACATCTAGCAAGAAATAGGTTTTTTTAAAACAGGAATTTTTCATATACACCCTTAGATAGGAAAACAATTCCTAAATGCACAGCGTACGAGGTCATAAAGATTCAGTTATTTCCTCTAGAAATTATAATTTAAAACCGTTGAATCTCTCCAAAAGAACATTGTTCATTTTAGGGACTATCATGCTTACTTAGCCCCCAGAATAATTTTATATCAGTCATGGCTTTACAATACACCATTATAAGTGGAAAAAGAGGAAAGAACTGCCTTGTTGAATGCAATTTTTCAAGAAAGACATCCCTTTTTCACTTAAAAATATCTGTCTAAACAGCTATTAAAAGCTGACTACAAAGATTTTACTGCCAGAATTCAAAATACAGAATGTTTATGGTAAACATAAGCAAAGTTTTGTATTGTATTTAAATAGTTCTCCTTCATAAACATAATAGACTTCTGCAAATAGATTTTTAAAGCCAGATGACGTCTTGGGCCCACTGATTTTGGGCTTTGCATATGGTGGGCCACAGAATATCATCAGATTAGGCCAAACTACTTACAGTTGCCTAAAACAGATGCCCTAGACATTTCTTAATCTTCCCCTGAACATTTTGGGAATTGGAAAGTCTGAACAAAACCAGAATTGTCTATCTATTTTCACTGGATTAACTGACTTTTGACCAAATGAAAACCTTTGTAAAAGTAGTACAAGTTATCTAGTGGGCTTGATCAGGAATTGTGGCACATCTACATTATATTGCTGGTCCAGGGCAAGATCGCAACTGATTAATTTCTTGATCTTCCACCTTTGTAAGTACTTGTGAGTTTCTACATGCACATCTGAAAGGTTAAAGAAATAAAGTTCAGAGAACAGCTGAAGGTTAGCTCCGCTAACAACAAACCTTAACAAATCTGTATCATCGGTCTTTCTCCATAGCATGATTTGGGAAGTGCAGCTATTAGAATTACCTTACTGAGTTTTCTGTCTTCCGACTGATGCATGATCTCAGAGTCCTTGCTCTTATTTTGTTTCTCCAATTAGAAATCTAACAGATTAGTTGAAACCACTAGTGAAATTAGTTTTAGCAAATAAATAACTTCATTGGAAAGGGCAAGTAAAGGTCACATAATCAATCTGAAAACAGGTATCTTCCTCTGGATCAGTCTACAGCAGTAGAAAAGGTTACTTTGTTCAACTGTCTCTGCCTTCCTGAAAAGTTCTGGCCTTCATTGATCTGTCAGTTACATAACTTGTATGAATACTCTCTACTTTGCTGAAACAATTTAATACCACCTATTTTTTGTCAAAAACAATGGAGCTGGTGTTCATAGTGCTGCAGTGATGGTAAGTTTGCAAGAGACTCATGTGCTTTATGAAAGTGTTGAGGAGAAATATCAGATACTGAGCCAGCTGGATCAAAGAAAGACATCTGTCCAACAGCATCATTTGCATCTTAAAGGCAGTTTAAGAAGCAGCTGACTGCTTTCTCTAAGAAAATGAGATACTGATGGTAACTTCTTGTTACGAATCATGCTAAGATATTAAACTGGATGATAGATATGCACACAGATGAGATGAGGATAGTGAAATATTTTAACAACTTTGCAGTCATCAGTTTCAGTATTTGTCTGTCTATGGTTTTAAGGAAGAGAAATAATTTTTGCATTAATAGTTTTCTGCTTTGTTCCATTTCCCTCCCTTACCCCCGCACCCCCCCCAGTAAAAAGGTATATTTGCTTGAAGAAGTCTTGATGCTCGATTCCTCTCATGGTGTTGTGTTCCATGATGTGATCTGACTGACTCCAATTGAGTATGAAGCACATTCTGTTATACACGTTTTTGAACAGTGAATTCGACTGCAATTTCTTGATACATGCATTTTTAGCTTTGGGTCCACTACTGTTTGCTGCTGACTACTTGTCAGACTTTTCCTCATTTTAAAAAAATGATGATAAATCTGACATATGTTTAAAACACTTGCTGGCTCTTATTTTTCATGGCTATTTGTAAAGGATTGTGATTTTTACATTAAAAGAAAATGCTCTTACTAGAGCGTAAATACAGTATTCCATCCAGCACAATTTAAATTGTATGTATTTTCCATTTTTCATGGAGTCACTAAGTGTTATAACTATTCATTTTGTTGGTCACCTCTTCTGCTTCAAAGATCAAAAGAGAAATGAACATTAGTTTTAGCACATTTCATTATCACTCTGGTGATGTGTAAAAGATTTGCTAGAATTTTTTTCTGGAAAACTTCAAACCAAGATTTTAAAAAATGACATCACCTCCCTTTCCCATCTGAATTTAACACAGTGTGGGTTGAGAAGGAAGTTAGTGCCTCAGTTGGCCACATTTGATTTGATGGTAGTGATTATTAGACTTGTTTCAAGTTCATTGCTCATTGTTAAGTAGGGTTCCTACATCATACTGCAATTAAAAAGAAAATTGCAGATGTAGCCAATAGACTACTTTGTTATCACAAAGGAACAACATAGAAAGATTTATTTCCACTTTTAAACTTAACTAGATTATAATTTTTCCATACAATCTATACTTTGCTTACATTTCTCAGGAAATTCATAAATTCCAATTGAGCAATGTGATGTCTGACTGTTATTTATGTATTTATTTATTGATTGATTCAAGAGAATCAGCATAATGAACATTAGGAAAAGAAGTTCTTGCCATTTCACTGATATGTGGATACATATCTATGAGATTTATAAGGTGGGACTGTAACGCCTGATTTTGCTAAATCTGAAAAAGAGACAGCTAAATAAGGACCCTAATGTTCTTTAACACTTTATGGCAGAGCATAGTGAAGATGGAGTTAGGCTTTTCCTGGAGCTGTGCAGCAAAAGAAACGTCTGTCTGAAGTCAGTAAATCTGCTGAAAAAACTCTCAAAGTACTAGTTGCTAGGAAAAAAAGGGAAAAAAAGAGGGAAAAAAAAACATCCCAAAGAGAGTCAAAGATGAAAGGTGCATGTGTGAAATGATCTTTCCCAAATTTGTGGCCTTATACTATAAAATAATCAAATAATGATTACTTGTAACATGGCATCATAAAATATTTTGCTGGACTGAAATGTAGAAGGTGAATTCTTAAAACCTTACATGTTCATAGTCCTAGTTAATATGCATAGAAAGAAACCATGCTGGAATGGCTGAGTAGAATATTATAAAATTACTGTTTTATGTGCATGAGTTTTTTGAAGAGAATCTTCTCTTAAGAGGAATAACGCTTTTTAAGTCTACTCTTTAAACAGAAAAACTTTCCATTCTTGCTGTTATATAACTACTCGTACCTGTTCAGAGACAACTTCAGAGACAAAGGAATAGGATAACATTAGAATTTCATGGTACTGGCTCTCTTAGAAGCCCTTCTAGAAAAATGGGGAAAAAAAAGTTTTGACAGATACTGTTTTCAAACCAACTAGCAAGTATTCATGAAGTCCGACAAATTCTAATTATTTCTGTTTTATCTCCCACTTCATCCTGGCACCATAAAAGTATATGGGTTCAATATCTTCTGCCAAGAGTATATACAGTCACTTATATAATTTATGCTTATCTCTCAACTCCGTAAGTTACCATAAAATTCATAAAGTGCAAACATGTTATTAAATTTTGTGCATGGCATACTCTGTGGAATGAAAAACTGAATGTGAATCTTGGTCTCCAAAACAATTGTTTCATTCTCAGTGCTGACACAACCTTTAGGTAATTTTCCTCTTGTTTTTAAGTCCACCATATCAACAAAGTGTTCTCCTTTTTCTGTGTCAAAATATCTATTGATAACGCTTTTTAAAAATTCACAGTACTGTGTAAGTATTGATTATTTTTTCTACTGTGGACATTATCATAATGAATCATCTCAGTCAGATGAAATAAGGTACAACATCACTTGGTAGTCTTAGTGACTGGCAAATTAACCTAGTAATTTTCTTTAATAAACTTATTTTCTAAATTAAAGAAACAGAGGAGATGCCATGCTTCTGGACCTTTAGTAACAGGCCAGTTCCATAGTAGTGATAACTAAAATAATTAATTAAACCAGAAAAATGCATAAGAAAGAACTAGCTAAAATGAAAAATTGAAATAGACAGTGATATTAGGAACATTATATTACTGTCAGAACTCCTTAAGGATCAAAATAGCATAAATATTAACATCAGTGAAGAAATGTGTTGTTCAAATTTGCTAATCTAAAATTCAGAGATATCACTACAATGAAAGCTTGATGGAGTATCAAAAGAAATTGAAAAAAAAATTTCTAAAGCTTATGAATGAAATTTAGTAGAAAGAATTTCAGAAAACTCTTAGGAACTAATAATAATAACCTAAGTGTTACTCTGTAAATATCAGCAATTGGAATCTACTGTGGAAGAGAAAGAATTTTTCACATGAATTGATTACAGGTTGACTGTGAGCCACACGTATCATATAGCTGTGAAAATGGAAATGTGATCCTAGATAATGTCAGTCTAAATATTTCCAGTTTTGGAAAATTTTAACAAAATATAGAGCCAACAATTTAACAGATACTGTGAGCAGTTCTGTCATGCAAGTCACCCATGCTGAAGAAGAGTAAATTTAACCTCAATGAATGCAAACAACAACTGCTATGATGATCTAGTCCCTAAAAGTCAAGGGTATAAGCATGGAGTACAAAATGTGAATCTGGCTAGCAAAAGTCTAGACAAAGGAAGGAAGGAAGGACAGAAGGAAGGAAGGAAAGACGGACAGGGTATATCTGTATATATGTATACATATATAGGGGTGTGGGAAATGAGGGATATTGAGTGAACCAGAAGCATAGCTGATTTCATTAGTGGACAGTGGTGGTACTAAATTAAGTTGTCCTGTATCTCAAACTTCCAAAGGGAAGAAGCAGGACGAAGAGTAATTCATAAATGGTATTTGATTCATTAAGAAGTAACTTGTGATGTAATAGCCTTTACAGGACTGAATTCAATAGTCCAGAACTATCCCTTCCTATAAAAAGTGCTCTTTTGTATGAGAAGCAATCATGAAGTCAGTTGCTGCAAAAATGATCTACCTTAGGACCTTCCTTAGCATTCACAGGGCAGAGAAGGGGAACTACAGAGTTGCAAATTTCCCTATATGTAAATGGAAGAGATGCCTCTGCTGCGAGACAGAGTAGCTTTAGAGTAGCTCATCAGTTTGGATAAAGAGCATGTATTTGCTTTCACTGGTAACACGTGAAGATCTTGGGCACATAATTTTGACTTCTTTCTGCTGAAACTAAAATAGATTATTCACTTTGGGAGCCACCTAATACACTTCACGCCAAGTTGACTGCTCAGTCCACAAAGCAGCAAGTCAGAAGTAAAATTTCCTGAGATGTGCTGTGCGCACTGGATCCTTAGCACCAGCTCCTCCTCTGTGTGGATCTGCTCCCCTTGGGTAGATGCTTGCTAATGCAGATGTAACCTATGTTACAAGTAGCAAGCCCCACACTGACTCTGGAAATCTGCCAGTGGATGGCAAATGACATGGCTACCACTCATGGGTATCAAGGACAACTGGTCTTGTCACAAATCTGTCTGTATCTTTAAGAGTCGATGTGCCCACGGGAGTGAATCATGGTAATGTTTCATTTGGTCCTTGGTGTGGGTTCCCAGTATAGTAACCATTTTCTCAAACTGTAATGAATGAAATGAGCTAAATTCCATCCTGCTGTAAGCTGTCCCAGCAAGATATTTGACTTGGGCTTGGATGTGCGTGTTAGAGAAGCACTGGTAATCTTACGATGGATATTTTCAATGTGCACCTTTTTTTTTTGTGTGAGTGGTTTTCTGGCATCTTTAAAAATAATAACATTAAAATCATAACATAAATCATATTTGGATTTTATTTACTGTCCTTTTCTCTTAACAGTCGTCTATGTCTTTTTTTTTTAGAGATGAAAAAAGCTGCAAGCTCTGCTTAATTTGCTTTCTGCACGGTGCAAGACTGTATGAACAGTACACATGTGAGCTCATTATGCGATAAGGAAGAATTTATTGTGGTAGTAGCATGCTTTCCTACTAAAGATGAGCTGTTAAACACTGTCTGACTTACACATGGATTGCCTGTGATGAGTGATACCAGATATAGATAAAAGTAAAGCGACTGGTGTAGATAATCTACTTTCATAACTGTAAATTATATAATGTGTTTGCATTTACTTTAGAGTCCATCAGAAGTAACAGAAAATAATGATGACAGGTGGTAGAAAACATGTTGACCTTTTCCTTCATCTTCATACACCTGTGACTAACTCAATAGTGTTTGCTATATGAGAATTCCTATTGGAACATGTAATCTCCATTACTCTGCTGAGGGAGATAAACATCCAAACCAGGTGAGATCTTCTTAGGCAAAAGACAGTCTCAGAAAAGGATTTATGCTGGAACCCTATTTTCCCCTGTTTCATTTTAGTGAGCATGTAATTTTAGTAAGAATTTGGTTTTATACTCCCTGAGGGAACCAGTTTTCAAATTAGGAAAGCTTTAACTCATTCCAAGGCTAGACTGCCGTAGCTGTGTACGACTGTATGTACTTCAGTCTCTTCTGTGGAGTCACTGCGTATTGTGAAGTTAATGAAATATCCACTGGCGTAAAGAAAGATTGAATGGATACCTAGTGGATCTCTAAATTTTCTGTTTGTTTCTCCCAGTAAATATTTACTTTATTCACACAAATATGGGGAGCTTCCATAGCAGGAATAGACAGAGACTTTTTAGCCCCAGGCTGACTTCTTGGTGGAATGGCTATTATATGTAGAAAATGTTCGGGTGTGACTTCCCCAGAGAGCAAAAGATATTGGGGCCTCATGTTCTTAGAATTTTAATTGTCCAGCCGACGTCTACTGGATAAAATAGGGCTGGTAGAAACATACTGTCTTGGTGTTTCCTTTCTGATATAGTTTGTGTATCATTCTCAAACTAGCGAGGACAGACTGAATTGCCTAAACACAGGCTATTTTACATACTCTGGGTTATTCAAGACATCTGCTTGGAATTTACACATCCCACATCCTTCTGGGGTGGCAGCTGAAGATATTTATTTAGACAACTCATTACTAGTACTTCAACATTTTCTAATTCTCTGTTGGGTTATGTTCAGACACTGTGATTGTGGAACCTACAAGAGTTGGGGTAATATCAGTGCATGTTCACTGACAGAAGTAAAGGACCATAGGAAGCGTATGGATATAATTTGTGGAAATATGGGCAACTATTATACTTCAAGACATTTCTAGGCTTTGAAATCTGAAACTAGCATTGTGAAGGTGCTGTTTGAACTGATTCTACATCTGAATATGACTTCAAGGGGCAGAGGAGCAAGCTTCTTGGGCATCCATACAAAGGATAGTGACTAAACTTAGCCAGGTTATCACAAGATTTTCCTTAAGCTAGTGTTTCCTCATTTAGACAGCTCAAGAGAGAGTTAGACTAGAACAGCTTGAAAATCATCAATTATTTCTCATGTGATAAAGAAATAAAAAAACACCCCCCTAAATCAGAAGACATTAAGAAAAATGGGGTTGTTCTTGTTCTTTTCTAGCAAAACAAAACCCCACCAAATCCTTAAGTTTATTTTTAAGATTCCACCCCCCTGTTTCATGGTTTAACCTCTGCCAGCAGCCAAGCTTCATGCAGCCGTTGGCGCACTCCCCCACCAGCAAGAGCAGGGAGAGAATCAGAAAGGTAAAAGGTAGAGAACTTGTGGGTTGAGATAAAGACAGGTTAATAGGGAAAGAAAAAGTCATGCACACAAGCAAAGGAAAACAAGGAATTAATTTACTGCTTCCCATGGGCTGGTGGGTGTTCAGCCATCTCCAGGAGAGCAGGGCCCCATCTCAGGTAACAGTGACTTGGGAAGACAAACACCATCACTCCAGATATTCCCTCCTTCTTCCTTCCTCTCCCCCCACTGTATGTGCTGAGCATGATGTCCTATGGTCTGGAATGTCCCTTTGGTCAGTTTGGATCACCTGTCCTGGCTGTGTCTCCTCCCAACCTCCCAAGCACCCCCAGACTCCTCCCCACCTTGGCAGTATGAGAGGCAGAAAAGGCCTTGGATCTGTGTAAGCCCTGCTCAGTAATTAAAAAAAAAAATCCCTGTATTATCAACCCTATGTTCAGCACAAATTCAAAACATAGCCCCACACCAGCCACCGTGAAAAAATTGACTCTAACCCAGGTGAAACCAGCACACTCCCATTTTGACTTTTTTTTCTCCACTTCCTTTCATTAGAATAATCTTCTTGATTCTCCAACACAAATAGTTTTGGTGTTTGAATTCTTTCTGCTTAAACAGGAATTATAAAATAAAGTAAAATTTCAAAGAAAATGGATTTTAAGGAATTTAGACAAAAATAATTTTTCTTCACGGTATATGTTCATGCGAAAATTTTGTCTTCTCTATTTAAACCGTGTGATGTGGCTGAAATTATTTCTACTATTTTTGTATCCTTTAACACTTATGTTGTCTACATATATGTATTTAATGAACTAATTCCATACTAGTTATGAAAATTGAAGGGACAGCTAAGAAATAACTATTATTTTTTCTGTAGAAGTTTCACAGAATTGTTAGGGAATGCTCTGTATTTTCTAGAGGATATGCAAAAAACCCCAACCCAAACTTCAAACTTAGGGAAAGTTTAACTTAAGCAAAAGTGTTATTGAAGTACATGTAAAGACAAACTTTACTTCTAACAGTTCTGTAAAATTATCATTCTGGTACAAAATATTACTTTTCACCACTGATATGAATAGCTTTTATTTTTTTTTTCTATTAAGATCTTGATAAACATTATACTTTTTGTAAGTTTTAAGTGAACATGCCATGAATACCTTGTCTTTTTATTACCCTAAAAGAGAGTACTGTTTTTCTCTGATGAAGACCAGTTATTTTTATTTCAGTAATTTTGTTCAATATTAAAGAAGGAGGCCTATAGTTCACGGCTGACAGTTTCTAAATCCAGGACACCACTTCAAAGGAAACAGCTATGCTCCTTCTGTCACAATTCTGACTTATATGGAATCTGTAAGTCCTCTTGAGACCTAGAATGTAAAAAAAAATTGCTGATATTGTAAGAATGAAAAATAAGAATCATTACTGTGAGTTCAAAAATAAGCAAATAAATTTGAGGGGAACAACTCTGAATTTGTATACAGCTGAACATGTAGACAGCGCAAGAGCTTCAGGGTTCAATATTTCACTTGTGGCTTTGTAGTAATTATTTTCTCAACTGGCTAAGGAAGACAGGAAAGGAGACATGTGAGACTGTTGAGAAAAGTGCTGCATTACCCTTCAAGAAGGTAGGGCACTGTCATCCAGCACTAGGAGGACAGGTACTCATTCATACAGCTCTGTTCCAAACTCTTAACATGTGATACACACATGGTTGTGGCTCAGATGGGTCATTGTGGGATTTAAATATCTTCTTTATCACTTATCTTCCTCCCTTTAATATCCAAGAAGTTTTATGCACACAAGTAAAAGAACAGTTTGGACGTATGTATGTCTTAGTGAAGTCCTGGTGCTTAACTTAGTTTTTCATGCTTATATGGGATTGGAGCTAATGCAAATGGGACTCATTATTGTCACAACTCACAGACAAACAGTCAGATCATTATGTTTTTTATGACAGTCGTACAGTATTGTGAAACAAGGAAAGCAGCTGCCTCACAGTTGCAGCAGTATAGCACAGATTTATCAAATGAGTAATATAAAAAATCATTTTGAAATAGTTTTGGTAACAAGTTAAATTCATTTATTAATAGATTCTATAACACTTAATTTTGTCACATCCTTAGAGTCTTTAAATTTCCCTCCCTTTTATAAATTAATTTCTAGTGTCTAATAAAAACCAATATTTGCATTTAAGCTAGGGTTGTGTTTTGCACACCTGTAGTTGAAACTTACTTGATTGGTATAAAGCTTGAGTAGCAGCCTTTTTGTCTTTTAGATTATAGGGGAATGAATCAGAACCTTTATGTTTAACCTCACAACTTTATGCAATCTGACCTCTCTTTGGTTTGGAAAAATATCTACCAGGCATAAAGCAGCCTGATGTTTTCCCATATAAATTTCTCGTTTTATTTTTAAAGTTTACCAAAGCCCACTCTTACCACTTTATTAAAAAGGTCTTACCCTGGAGAGGGCAAGTGTGCTTGGAACAATTTAAGATGCAAAAAGGACCAGATATACTCATGATTTTTGTGAGGAGATAACTTATTTTTCCTGTTGATCGTCTCCAGTTTTATTATTTCCCACCTGGTAAGTCCATATAAGAAAATTTTGTTGACCCTTGGGTCTTATGACTAACGACTTGAATGTAGACAGGCAACTTATACTCTAATACTGATGGCACCTGGCACTGAATAGGTATCCTGAGATCCAAATTCTATTTTTATTGATCCATAAAAGATCTGTAATTTTGGTAATTTCTCCTTCTACGTTTGTAGTTTTCTAACTACTGTGTCCTTTGTGTGCGTTGAGATAATTTAATTCATTGAGACATGAGCAACTTATAAAGTGGTTGGGACATTGGATCCCTTATTTCATTGAGACACTCAAAACACTGGTGCATTAATAAAAACAGCTGAGAGGTGAGTGGATAGAAAAGCTCACCTACAAAACTGGTAAGTGTAGACCCACTGGAAACGCAGAAGTTTTATGGATCAGCATGTCATTTCTTCACTAAAGACGCAGTAGGAGAATCAAGACCAGGTGGACTAAGAAAAGGCAAAAAGAACTGTCTAAAAATTGATCGTCTGTGAGTACAATAGCATGCCACCAGTGGTGTACTGTTCATGAAGAAGCTTTGGTTTGTAAATAACATCATTCTTTGGATTAGATAAGATAAAGACATACAAAACTGTGTCATAGGTTTGTTTGGGTTTTCTCCCCTTCGTCTTTAGAGGAATAGAAAAGAGAGGACTTCACTCAGGATGGGTCCTTTTTGCTTATTGACACAATAGATACCTGCTAGCTTGCTATAATTAAAGTTTCATTAAGACATTTAAAATGTCAGTGTATGTTTTGAATCGGTTTGGAGGAAGGAAACTGCTATTGTACAACTATTTAACATTGAAAAGATAGTTATTTCGAAGGCTGTAATATAATGAGAGGAAAAAGAGGTTCTGAAAACCTGTGAAGACTTGTTGAAGTTTTATTATTGTTCAGCAATTTTTCTGCTAAGAAAGGATCCAAACTACACAGAGGCTACAAAAATTTTTTTTTTTATGCTATTTATAAAGTCCCATCACCTCTCTGTGTAGCTGATTAGAATCACTTGTAGCTATGAGAATGATTGTGTAATCAAAGACACATAAACATGGAGGGTTTTTAATTATTCACACCTGCACACACTCTAAACAGCACACCCTGCTGTATCTTTCAGATGCTCTAAAAACAAACATTCTGTTCTGATTCAGTGTGCTATTTTAAACACCCACAATTTGTTAGTTAAAACAGAATTTTCACATGTTTGGGGGTTTTTTTTCCTTAAATATAACAAAAAGCTCTGTTTATCATTCAGGAGATGTAAAATTTTGTTTCATTTCATATTAAATGCATTGTTTCATCAGAACTGAAAATAAAATGTTTGGTGTTGGGCTCTTGTAAGAAATCTAAAGGTAAAGAAAAGTGGATTAATCAAATATATATTTTATCCATCAATTTGGGAATTACAGAATTCCTCAAAACTGTGAGACATTAATTCAATTATTTGAAGAGATCCCTTTGTTTGAAGAGAGCTGAAGACATACCAACACCTGTAGTGTTACCTGTAACTCTGTGTTAAGGCTAAAAATTGTGGGATGGTGGAAAGAAACTGATTCTTGTCATATAAATAATTGGACAGTTCTAACACCTAATTGAAATCACCACCTTTTCTAGTGAATATATCAGATAAAATGTAAAGGAACATTCCAGTGCATGAGTTCCTGACTCACAGAATATATAAACAGTCCTTACAGAGGATGTAGAGAAGCCACTCTAACAGGAAATATAGCCATTACGGTGCTTAATAAGCAAGTACTTAGCTTCACGCTGATATCTAGACCAACTCTGATTCTGTAATTTGTCTTCGTCTGATTCAGATCAGGGGTCTGACTTGTGTCTTCCACTCTCTGCTTGTAAATGTTAACTACACTGGGATACCAGCCCACTGGTGTCTCATAAGAGTAATATATCTAGAGAAGAGATGCTGATATTTTGTTTTGACTGTGATTTTATATGAACTGTCCATTGCTTCTGTTTTTCCTCTATGTCTCATATAATCAAGGAACCCCTGGGAGTCTGCTTGGACTGTCCAGGCACAGCAAGGTTTACTATTTGAACTTACTGAGCCCTAAGGAGGCTGCTGGACATGCTCCAAGACAGTTGTCATAGCCACAGAATCTTGATGCTCTTTATTTGTGTATGTTCCCCTATGTCATTCCCCCTACAGTGATAATTCACATTAGACCTCCAGGATGTTGCTGTTTCTGTGCCTTAAACTCTGTCTACATCACCTATCATTATTTTCAGGTCAAGCTAGAGCCAGACCTTTTTCTTTTATGGTTAGCTGGTGCTGCTGCTTTTCACATTACCTCATCTGGCTCCCTTTCTGTGAGAAAAAGCAGAGAAGAAACTCATAGCCTAATACTTTACTTGCTCTTTGCTTTCCCTTTTCCATCTTCCCTCTGGGTGGGCATCTTTTCTGACTGTTTTTTTCTTTTCCATTCCTGTCCAAATAGTGATAAAAAAGAAAAACCTGCCCAACAACAGCACAACTCTGCCCCTAGATTTCTCCCCCCTCCCTCAATATTTATAACCAATTTTTGAACAATCCCTCTACCCAAACAAATACATACATTACTTTAAAATCAGTCTGTGAAGTACACTCTGTGTAACTGCTGACAGCAATTCAGCCCTGAGCAGGCAGCATCCCCAAACAGAGCCGGACTGAGCTACCAGACAGAAAAAATTCCCTCCTGCTGTGGAAAAGAAGGAAGAGGGAGGTAGTCTGAGTCACATGGAGGGGCTGTGGGCTCCAGGGTGCATGGTCACCCATTTTGTTCTACACCAGGTTACTTATCTCAGTTCACCAGTCAAAGCCCAAAGGCTGCCAGTTTGGCCAGGTTTGTGGCCTTGCTCGCAGAGGCAGTCAGCACGAGGGCTGTTCACAAGTGCTTGTGTAAGACTTTGGCTGATGTATCTGCCTAGAAGCTGGTGGATTTAGCCCAAGAACAAGTAACCCTTTACAAGCTTTCCATAAGCAGCAATATCTGTTTAAATTTTTATTCCCTTATACCTAATGCCTAAGGGAGAAAAGTAAAAAAGGGTATTGATAAGTTCTGTACAACATTTTAATGATTTCCTAATTAATTCTAGCATAAAAGATTGTGTGACTTCATTTCTTCATTAAGCCCTCACTGGTGGAAAGCTGAATTCCGCTCACATGTGAGGAGGCCCACAGAAGGTTTTGGTTCTGACCTGCTCAGGCTCCTCTGCTTCTCCCTCTTCTGAAATGCACAGGCTGCAATTTCACCCACGGAACATTTACTGCAGATAAAGCTGTTGATTGTGAGGTTGTCGACCCGAGTCCACTGCTGGCTCTTGCTCTCCCTGCCCGTGGCACAGCAGGACCTGTCTCCAGCTCCCCACAGCTCTGTCCTGCCTGGCCACAGTCCCCCTGCACCAGGCCCGCTCATGGGCCCCACGTCTGAGCCTGACCTTTACCTGTCCCCATCCCCAGTGAGGTGCCCAGTGGCTCCTGGCTGCCCTGCCCCTGGGAGTGGCACGGGCTGGTGGCCCTCCAGGAGACCCTGGCTCTGACTGCAAACAGAAAACTGAAGGCAACTTCATGAGAAGGCATTGTACAAAAGTAGTAAATTTAAAATCATGAAATGCTCCCTTAAAAGTCTCTTATCTTGAATTTCATATAGCTTTACATAAAAATCTGCAACGACCTTATTGAACTACCATAATTCTGCTGTGGAGCAGGCATGGAAGTGTCCACCCAAGTCTTTCCCAGTTAATTTTTACCCTGACTGTGTGTTTCTATTGCTTTCATTACACTGACAACTTCTTAATTTTTAATTTTTTTTTTCAGGAGGCAAGGACTGGGAGGCAAGCATGGCTGAGGGAAAATGCAGGACGTGGGTGGTCTATCTTTAGCTGCAGCAGCATGTTTTTAAAATGACTTAATCTTCTGGAGACATTCTAAGAAACTCTAGGTTCACCCCTGCTTCTACTAATACTTAGTGATCGTGATGGTACAAATATAAACCTTCATGGGAAGATTCATAGGTGACTTAAATAGGGAGCTATATCACCTCGTGGATGGAAATCACAACATGAAAACAGCTGAGAAGGGTCGTGTGAATGAGATGATGCATCATACTTACTAAACGCTGGAAATAAATACTGGGCTGTACTTGGACGTGCAGAGCACCCAGCACTGAATATGCTTTCCCTTCTTAATGAATAAGGGAGTAACTACTTAGTTGTACAATAACCTATGTTATTATCAGCTTATGTTTTGCTTGGAGTTTTTTGGTTTTTTGTTTTTTTTAATCTACAGAGTTATTTCCAGACTTGTCAAACGCATGTGGATAAAGGTAATTTATGGTGCATGGAGATGTAAGTCCCAACTTCCAAGCAGCAATGCGGAATCAAGATACCCTTAATACTGATGGGATTCCTATCTTAGCCTTAATGTAGTCTAAAACTAACAAATCCCTGTCACCTATACTCCATGGTATCCCTGGTATGTATATATGGACAAAATAATGAGAAACCTGAATGTTAATATGGAATTGTGAAAATTGAGAAATATTAGAAGATGTGTGCAGTTTAACATGAGACACACATACAAACCGCAACAGAGATCACTCCTAAAAACCTTAATTAGAGTTTCCAGAACATATCAGAGGATAGTGCAAATAAAAATATTAGTGAGTTTCTTCATTGGTGGCCATTGAAAAGAGCTAAAAATCACTAAGTTATATAGAGACCAAGATTAAAAAATAGGGCAGGGATGATGGGGGCAAGTGCAACAGTACTTGACACATTCAGGACAAAAGACTCCTGATGGACTGTTGCTGTAGTGCCATTGCCAGGTCAGAAGTATCTGCTCCAGATACCAGTCAGGAAATATGTCTAATTTCTATCTGTCTATTTAAGTGCATTTACCATACTTGGTCAGATGGCTTGCGGAGTACCAGCTGAAACCTACTGACTTTTGAAGTGGTCTCATATCTGTTCAAAAAGAAAATCCAGCTTTCTATGGTGCATACTACTGTCCATATGGACTATAAATCTGGTACGTATTAGTGTCCTTTGTCTTCACCCTCACCAGTTATCCCCAGAATCACTAGTGCAGCAGGTTCTCTTTTTGTCTTTGCTTGCAGAAATTGAAGATTTACTACAGAGAGTAAGAGAACAGGTTTTTTATTGATAAGAGAAAATGTGTTATTTACACATCAGATGATAGACACTGTTTTGATTTAATTTGATAATGCCTGAATTTCTTTGTTTTTTAGTTATCGGCTAGGAAGACCTAGACAGATCATCAGAACTGAAGTAACACATCTCTCCTCTCTGCTTCCTCCAGTCCTCTACTTTTAGAGTCCTTGGAGTTATTGCAGCTTCTCCCTGGACATTTTGAACCTTAAAGAGGGTCCTACGTCCCATTGCTCCCTGTTGTCCTGATGGAAGCCATCTGGGTTAAAACCTGTCTTCTCTCCCCTGGCATCTCTTTAGAGGTACATGAGAGAAGGATTTACCTTTCCCTCAAGTTACCACCACTCTGCTAGTCAGTAAGTGCAGCACAGGGAACTCAACTGGTCATATTTGCAAGAAGTGTTACTAATGTTATTTCTGATAACTTGGCATCTTGGCTTTCTTCTTTGTATTGAGTGTTTTTTTACCTCGATACGCTGTTCACTTCTGCAGAACAGCCATAAAAGCAAGTTAACACATTTATAGAAGAAAAAAAATAATCCTCTCTAATGGGCTGTGGTGATGCATTTGGCTGCTTTTTTT
>VYXC01005982.1:1475781-1512368 GCA_013397175.1 Platysteira castanea
AAACAGAAAAAACCTATACCTGAGACAGGGAAAAGCCAGGATACTTTTAGTCTGTGGCAAACACTTTAATCACACCAGTCCATCTCTCACTAAGGAACTGGCAAAATGGAATTGAGGTTCACCAGGTCTAGGTGTAGATTCAAAGAGCAGAGGCTGTACAGCCAGCAGGTGACTCTTAGCCTAAAAAGTTTGTGCTGGGATAGGGGAAGATTCTGTTATTTAAAAATCCTTGGACCATATTTATTCTCAAAGTTATAGCTGCTGTGTGAAAGGCCACTCAGTCTTATTGCAGCATGTGGTGCATGTGGCATTTTAGGTTACTGTAGAATAAAAGTTATTTGTTGTATTCAGTTTTCTTAAGGACCATCAAGGAATGTTCCTCATACTTTTGCCAGAGAAGGCCTCTAACAGTTTCTTTTGGTCACTGGGTTTATTCCTCTGCATTTTACAAAATCCACTATGTCTGAAAGAAAAGGCTTCCATAATTACAATGTCCAATTTTTCAGTTTATATGGAAAGCTTTATTTAAATTTTTTGTCACTGCTAATGAGTGATCTGGTACATTCTAATTAGATTTCCCAGTCTAGGGAATTACCATAATTAGACTTCGCAATATAATTCTTGTCACTTTACCATGAATCCCAAATTCCTGGTAGAACGTTATTATCACAGGTTCCAAAAATTCATCAAAAATTTGCGCCCATATTACACCTTCATTAGCAAATCTAATTAGTCGAACAGCTACAAGAAAGGAAGAGGAAAGAAAGCTTTAGTTAAGCATTAGTCAACTAAGTATTTGACAGACTTAACAAAAATCTGTTAAGAAGATTCATAAAGCAAGAATGCTGAGTGAAAGTCAGCAAAATATTCAGCAGAGGATTTGAAATCATTGAGCAGATCATACAGGCAAGTAAGAAATGTTTCTGTCACATCCGATGTGCTAAGCAATGCTTCTGATACTATAATGATTAGAGACCTGCTTGGGGCTTACCTGTTGAAACCAAAGTTTTCAAAAGTATCAAAAATATGTCTTGATCTCTTATCTAAAAGTGTCATGATTTCTTATCTTCGCCCTTTGATAAAGTTATGAAGCCTGCTTGGTCTTCTCCTTTGTGTAACCTTCATCTGAAGATTATGCAAATATTATTGGTAAAGGTAGAAACTTAGAAATATAATTTCTTTTTAAAACCTTGTTTTAAAAAAAGACTTTCAAAGACTAAAGAGGAAGTTATATAGCAAAGTCTCTTTGATTTCCTTTGGGAACTGACTGTGCCCTTGAAAAAGTTCCACTGAGAATCAGTCAAAATTGGAGAACATCCCAGAGTATCATCTCACTAAAATCCTTTGGCTGCCCTATATCAGATTATGAGGCCATTAGGGTGTGAATATGTTACGTGTAAAGAAAAGGACAGAATTGGTTTTTGAGGTCATCCAAAACTGTAAAGGTTGCTGCTGACTGAAGGGAAAAAATGTCTCAATTTAATTATTTATTGGGACTGTATTGAACTAAAAATTATGTATGAGTTTGGTACGACTGCATGTAGAATGGGTTCATCCAAAAAAGCAACATATGAGACAGATAAAATCTAACATCTCAAAATGTCCATATAGTTCCAGATTTGTCAGCTGGTCTAAATTCATATCATTCCACTGAAGTCTGAGGGGTTATTCCTGTTCATCCCTGCTGAGCATTTATGCAATTAAGTATCAGAAGTCTGGGCAGTCATGTCAGATGTCAAGGAAGATGCCAGTTTGAATGAAAACATAGAGTTAGTGAAATCCTCCACATGCAGTTAAAAAGTGGGCTGCCAAATGGTTAAATCAAAAAAAAAAAAAAGGCGAGAAAAAAAGAAGCACTTCATAGTTCAACACTCAAGGAGTTAAAAGTGAATCAAGAGCTCATGAAAGGTCGAAATGCTAAGGTTGGGGAAGTGCCAGAGAGAGGTACTTGGGAAGTTGTTCCCGCTGCAGGACTATCAAGGGGCTGATTAAGCTTCCCACAGTCTCCACTTCCTCAGATGGTTTGTAACCTCTGTTATATCTAAAACCTTAAAATGTCTCAAAGGTCAAAACAGTTCAGGTCAGATGCCTTCAGCATCTAAGAGCGACAGTTTATAAAGGGAATCTAGTGCTAAAGTCAGGTCTGAACAACAGTACTCTAAGCATGTCAGTCTGTTTGGATTACAAAGAATTTTTGGGATTTGGTTGGATAGGAAATTTATACCTATGGGAGGAGATGACTGTCCTATGAATAATGTTGAGAACATTCATCATGCTTTTTAGTGAGCACTTTTGATAGCTGTGTCTCATGAAACTCTTCAAGCCAGGTAAAAATTCATGACCAACAAAAAAACCTGAAACCAAAAACCCTGTGGGAGAGTTGCTTTCAAATGGGAAAGTTAGGAATGAGAATGACTTAAAATACAGATTAGAGAGGATCAGCAGCTGCTGTCAGGATGCTGCAGTAGATGAACACAGGCCCGTAAACAAGAAGTGAATTGTTAACACGTCTAAGAGCAGCAAGTGACAGAACTAATTCCACTCCGACATGTGCATGTGCTGATTCTGCTGCACCCTGTTGCTTTACAGGAGGTAGATGTGTGAGAACCAAAGACTAATTAGGGAAAACAGATTAGCCTTTTAAGTTGGCCACCTGGTATCCACCCAGTTCCTGCACAGCTATGGACCCATGCTGCTCATTGTAAGAAATGTGTAGAATTCTTTTCCATTTTCTTTTCTTTCCTATTAATTTTATTTCTTTCAAAGATATCTCCTCAACACTAAGCTTCACTAGGACTGTCAGATCAAAATAATATCAAAATCTAATTAATCAAGGCAGACTCAATATAAAATTAAAATTAAAATATTAGATTAATTATAAAAATGATTAATCTTTATAAATTTTAAGAAGTTTTCTATCTTCTTGGATATAAGTTCTAATTAGATAATTTGGTCAAGTCAATCAATACAATAATTTGAATGCTTAATGCTGAAACCAAATTAATATCTAATTTTTAAGCCAAAATTTCAAGAGAAATACTAAATTTTCTTACTTAAAATTCTACTCTTATATGAAAGCTAACTGTTTCCTGCCTAAGAGAAGATACTGACTAAAACTTCAATAATCACCACTTGTAAGAAATTGTGGAGGAAAACTTTAATCTTGGTAGGGCTTTAAACATGGAAAATAGAACATAGTTTTATGGTTCATTTTGGGAGACAAATTCTAAGTGAGATTGAATCTAAAACTGTTGGATTTCTGTGCTTTCTCCAACATAAAAATTAAAGAGGTCAATGAAGGTGCCTTCAGAAACAATAATTGGAGTTTCAAGCCAGCTACTTAGCACTTACTAACAATCTGCAAAATGGAAAATAAGCTCAAATTTATGGTTAATAGAGTGACATCAAACAGCATGTTTCAGCTGTTCTGAAACAGCATTTTATGTTGATCTTTCCCTTTTGGAGCTGTCAAATACCTTATCTCTGGGAACAGGACTATCCAACATTGTAACGAGTGCAACTGTTCACTCTATGTTGCTCAATGTCTGATAGAAAATATGCCTAATAATATAATGCGATACTGGCAAAAATGTGGGTTATGGAGAGTAAATAATTTTACTAATAAAAATGTCATTTTAAAATGAAAAATAAGTAATTTTTGCTTAATAAGATATTTTAATGTTACAATATTTATATTTTCTATTTTTATGTCATGTTAGACCTCAATTTGATCAAAATTTATAAATGTACTTTTCTCCTACCCTGCAAAATATTTTATTTCCTACTTTTTGAGAAGAGGTTACAAATTTCTTGTTTATAAAAAGTTCTGTCTCAGCTTTAATTTGACATTTGGAACTACTTGAATTATTTCATAAGGAAAAAAGAAGTATTTTGGTGTTTGTTGTTGTTGTTTTTGTTATGTTTTATTTTATTGTTTTGGTTATTTCAGTGTTAAAATTATGGAAAGCAGCTACTTTGTACTTGAAAACTAGAAAACAATTTTCTGGTGCACTGACCTTGTCCCAGAACTAATGTTTTGGAGACAAATAGCACAAGAAACTTAAGATACATTTTCAGAATCTGAAAATACAAGGAAAGTTCTGTAGTCGTTTGTATATTTGAGACTCTGAATGTGCGTGTTCACACAGACGTGTGTATATATATACATGTATATTTTTACTCATGACACAAAAGTCTTTGAAAGTAGTGGAACTGTTCATACTTTCATATCCTAATTTGAAAATTCAGTATTTTCCAATAGATCTCTAAGGCACTATTCTAAAAATCTCGTAAGTTGTTTCTAGTTTATCCCAGTTTCTTCGATGGTGCTGTTTCAGTTGCTTCCTTATTCTACTGAAATGTGAAAGGAGGAATAAAATTCCTTCAGTCAAGATAAAGGGAATATTAGTGATGATAAATAAGAATGTCTTGTATGTAACCAACAGACATTCCTTCCTACCCCTTTCATCATAAGCCAGAGAAATAAAAGCCAGCTCCTTAATAAACTCTAAGAAAGGTTAACGAGTCTGCCTTCAGTGAATCATGAGAGGGAGTAGAGAATGGCTTTCTCTGTGAAGGATCACTCGCAGAAAATGCCTTGCTTCTGCTACTAACTTCTTTTAAAATGAGCAGGCAGAAGTTCAAACCCCTGCACTAAATACAGTAGTGGAGCTACCACAGGCAGCAAGAGAAAATCTGTCAGCCAGCCATAACATTAAGCCTAAAATATTCTACCTCTAATCTAACTTTAGAATTTAACGCCATCACTCAAGCAATAATCACTTACAATTAGTAACTAAATTGAATGATATTTTCTACAACTTTTGACTCACATTGCAATGTGTAGGTAATTTTATTTGGATCAGTCTTTCTAACTTGATTTAAGACTTTAATTATGGAAATATTATTTGCCCTCCATTTCCCCTTTAAAAATGTACTGCATTCCCTGGAAGCTTTATTTTCTTGGTAATAGAATTTAATCTGAGGTTAATGACACATAAATTCTACCTGAGTACTTAATTCCATGTTTAATTCACTTTTTTTTTGGTTGTTTTGGTTTTTTTTGTTTTTCTTTTTTTGTTTGGTTTTTGTTGTTGTTGTTGTTGTTGTTGTTGTTTTTTGGGGGGTTTTTTTGTTGTTTAATTTGGTTACAAAAGACAGTGGTAGAACTGAATTTAGCCCCTGTGCTTTTTAATGATACTTTATCTTTTGGTCTACTTCAAAAATATTCTCCAATATTTTTCTGAAAGCAAGGGGCTTTATTCATAGTAATTCCAAATTCATAGGTAAACTTGAGGGGCTCACTACAGATGTTTAGCAGGATTGTGTTGGTCTCTATCCCTTGGTTATGTGAGAAGCTCACCACAGAAAAGTTATGGTAGGGAAAATGGAACAGTTGGAATTTTTTGTGTTTGGGAATGCATAGCTCTAGCTCATTTTTTCTGTTCATATGCTGATATAAAGCAGATGAAAGTCTAAGTGTTTTGTCTGGAATGGAGAGTTACAGTGAAGACAAGCTCCTTTTCCCAAGAAAACACCAACTTGTATTTGTCAGAGACAAATGCAGATCAATGCCATGCAAGGCCACCTTACACAAGGGCAGGAGACACAGCTAGGATGGACAGAGCCGTGTTCTGATGGGAATGTGAACACACTTGCCACATAATAAGTAAGTGGAAAAACAAAACAGGGATTAAATATGTAGACAAAGCCATGCTTAGCTTTCCGGTGGGCAGACAGCCTAGCAGGTCATTGCTCTCTAAGTCTCTGTTGTACGTTTGTATCTACCTCTTGTCCCAAGCCTCCTATATTGTTAGAAACTCTCTGGTGGATTTTTGCTGCCTAAATATGTTCAATGTCTATAACAGAAGTGTTCCTTGATCTTCACCTTACTCCTGATTTTTCACATATTAAAAAAAAAAACCCACATTAATAATAATAAGCAGAGACAGGTGTACTACAGGAGGAACTGCTGCCTGAGGCAGCAGGATGATTGGATCACAGCAAAATCACATCTTTAAGAGAGAGAAGTAGAAGGAGTGAGCCCTTTCAAGCAGAGTTCTGCAGGAATTTCAAGGGTTGTAGTTGATCCTCCAGAGCTGATGCTTCCTGGAATGCTGCAGGCTCCCATAATGCCGAAACAGGAGTCTATGGGAGCTGCAGGCTCCCAGAATCCCAGCAACAGGAGTCAGAGCAGAACCTATGGGGTTCTGCTCTGAACCCCACTCTGGCTGCTGCTGCTGAGTGTGGAGGGGACACACACTGGTTTACTTAAAGAGAAGAGTAAATGCTCAACTGGCCATACTCTGTCTTAATTTTTTCTTGGTTACTGGCTATAGCATTTCTTTTCAAGAGGGGTCAGGCAAGTTTTTTGAAAGGGACTGGGGAGTGAGCCAAATAGCCCCCAAACAGCCCCAGTCAGTCGGTCAGTATAGTTACTCGCTGAGGACAGTGCCTGGGACAGTCACTGTCTGATCTGCCTTGCTGAGAAGCCTAAAACCAGCTCTGCACAAAGAAAGGAAAAACCCAGGAATCCCCAAATTCAGTCAAGGTCAGTGTCTGACAGGAGGAGTCTGGTACTGCTACAACTGCTCAGGAAGTCTCTGAAATGATGTTGAATTCATCAGCTTGACTCTTTCCTTGAGAAACACCAGCAGCCTACTCAGAGAACAGAAAATATATCTGCAACCGAAACTCTTGGGAGGTATGGTGAAGAGGTGTGTGTAGAGGTTAAATCAAATTCAATCTATTTGCAGAAGTGATAACATCAGAAACAAGGAGGAAATGCTCAAAATGAAATGGGAGTCAGATCAGAAAACATTAATGGAATAACTAGAACAAGTCACCATGTCAGGAAAAAAAAGGCAGGCTAAAAGAATTAAATTAGTAGTCTGCAGTGCTAGCCAAAATAGATTATTTCAAGAAATCTCTTGAAGATCAGTCATGAAAAACCTCAGCTCACCAACCCAAAATACATTATCAAGATCTGGAGAAGCATGTAGGAGAATCCAGCTGAACTGCACAACTTCAAATGAATTCAGCTGGAGATTCAATAACAGGAAAATGCAAACACAAATAACAAAAATTACTAAGACAACCTTTAAAAACAAAGAACTGGAAAGCTCAAAGACCAGATGTCATCCGTGGTTTGGGATAAATTGTTTTGCTCTGCTACAGTCACTGTTTCTACGTGTTTCATAAGAAGAAAAATCATTCAAAGGATGACACACAGAGAAGAGCACCAGTACTGAAAACCAAAGGCAATCAAGTGTTTTGTAACTATGAATAAGTCATATGTCTCCCTTCCTTTTACCTTCCTCAGAAACTGTTAAGGCTGGTTTTATAATGTCAGATCTTGAACTGTGATTGACATTTAACATAGGATCAAAATGTAGACAAATGAAAAGCAAAAGACATGAAAGCTCTACTTCTGATTGACTTCTGATTTCAAAGACTGTTCAGTCCAAGTCAAGAAACTGTAGCTGGGACAGAATTTTCAGAGACCCCTGCAAAAGATTTGGTTCAGCAGCCACCAGGACTGTTGTGACTGTTCCAGCTTGCACCTGGGTGTGTATAATTCACCAGGGAGCAAAAAGAGCTGCAAGATGTCTTTTCTCACCAAATTAGAAAATGTCTTTTAGGGAAATGTTGCCTTGTAAGCTGTCACTTTGTCCTTAAACTGACCCCTGGAGCAAAACAGGAAACATAAATCTTGATATTCCTAGATTCATCTCGGCTTTTGGGCTTCTGAGACTTTGTCAGGGCGTCTCATTACATGTACATCTTTTTTTCTGCAGAAAGCAAGTGTCTCATATTTCTCAGCCTCCCCAACTTCAGTCTTAAAAAATGAATAAATTTAAAGTTGAAAGCAGACAAGTTTGATCTAGAGATGCAAACACTGAAACTCTTGATTAGAAAGCCAAAAATAATGCTACTAAATTGGGAAATTAAACCAGTAAAATGTGTTCCTTATTATCTTGTTCGCACCAAAGATACCTGCTATTTAAGCTACTTGATAAATATATGGGCTGTAAAAAACAAAAACACAGTTCAGCTGAGCATTCATCCATCTTCCAGATGCCAGCATTCAGAATAGGAACTAAAATTATTTCAGCAACCAGTACATTTATGTCCTTTCTCAGTTCCTGCTTGTTTTTTTTTCTGAACTCACTGTGTTCAAGAATTTTCTCTCTCATTTTAGTTTTTATATGGACCAAACTGTAGCTGCACTGAACTGCAGTTCAGTACTTTACCTACCTTCATAAGCATTGCCACAGTTTAATTTTTAAATTTTTTTGTACTTTCCAATTTACATGTCCTTCTATCAGCAGCGATTTCGTGATGCTATAGGACATATAACATAAAATGTATTTCCTGAATAGATGTCTCATAAAATATATAGCCTCTAAGTTTGCCTTGAACTTTTTATAGCATCATGACATAATAATAATTGAACAACAACCTAGTCCTCAGAAACAATTTTTAAATCACCTTTTCCAAAAATTTCAGAATTCATGAGAATAATATGAAAGACCAGATAGAAAATTTTAGGGTATTTATCTAGCGGCATCACTGATAAGAAAACCATATCAGAAATTAAGAAAAGGCTGCATCAGCCAGCTCATGACATTGAAGTGGATACTAAATTATTTGGCAGAATCAGGCCTTTTCAGCTGCATCATAAAACTGGGCTCAGGAGACTGAGAGCACTAAAGAGGATGACAGGCAATCAGCACACATAGTCTTTTCCTTTGTATATTGTACCAGCTGAAGATCAGCTTTAGAGATGATAGGCAAAACCCTCTTAGATGGGCAAAAGTGTTAGGAAGCTGATGGCTGTTCTGTTAAATGATCCAGAACACACTATTTAAAACTGTTCATTTGTTACAGACTCACAAAGCCTGTCTCCACATAGATTCACTAGCACATCAGGTTTTGAACCAGCACACAAATGACAGAGATCCAGTATATAGTGAGATTATTTCTGAATGGCGCTGGCAGATTCAGAACAAAATATTGGGGTAGTAAAAACACTGGGACCTACATGGCTAATGCTACCTCCCTACAGAAGTGAGGTGATGGAAACACTGGCATGGAAGCAGGAAACCCTACAAGAAACTTTCACCTAGTGACCAGCCAAAGTATTAAACTATGCACTCTGTGAAGAAGAAGACAAAAGAATACACACGTAAGACACTGTGTAAAAGATTTGCCTGCCTGAACATAGTGGTTGTGTGTGATTTTAGACAGCCTAAGATATTTTACCTCACTGGTTGCTGAAACTCCCAAGCTGCATTAGATGATAGTGTTTAGACATCTTAATCTCCCTCACATCCCAGCACACAGGCTTTCCCCCAGAATGAACACCTGTCAGATAAGAAAAACAAATAAATTAATGAAATAAAACAGTAAAATAAATAGAAATAAATTTTTAAAAAATCTTCTTCCAAGCATTGATCTTTAAGAAGGGGAAAATAGTCAACATTTAAAGAAAGCAAAGATTTAGGATCATCAGCAACACCTGTCAAAAGTAACCATGCCATGGTTATTTCTATCAGAAATGAACTTTAAAAGTGGTGTTATTATGAAGAGATTTTCTATACTGGTAGATCTCACTAGCAGTTGCTTTAGCATCTAATGAAAAATTGCACGACAACACTTTGTGGTACATGAAGGTGTGATTTGGCATAACAGGGATCGTGGTGTAATAAAACTGCTCTGATTACACTTGAAACATTTATTTAAAAGCTTTGGATATATATCAGTTTATAAAAGAGTGTCATAACTCCAATATTTAGAATGTGCTGACTACATTTAAATCTTAAATGTCTTTTCTTAGTGCTACTCATTCATGCAAAACTGATTGATTTCAAAAGGTATTTTGGCCGAGTTAGAAGCTATGGATTCTGTAAACATGTAGCCCAACCAAGGTGAGGAGGCAGATTGCTACAGCAAACATAATTAAAATCTCAAAACAAAGATTAATTCAGCTAGTGAATTCTAACTTCTCACTAGAACCATAGCAGGAAAAATGAAACAAACCCTCTTTGTTGTATATGAGTATACTCTCAACCCAGTTAAATAAAAAAGGTCATTCAACCAAGTTTCCCTGCTGCCAGTCACTGGAAAAGAAGAGGAGAAATCCTGTGAAATGAATTCTCAGAGGATAAAGTTTTTCATGAAAACAAAAATAAATTGAATTCAACAGTTTGCTAACTGCAACCTGCTAAACTTATAAAAATATATCAATGATGTTAAAAATAAAAAATGCAGCCAAGGGAAACAGCCAGATTCCTGAGGGAACAGATTGAATTCTCACTGGTAGTGGTTAGCCACTCACCTTTCTTATCCTGATAAGCAATTAAGATGCTATTCTGTTAAAGCCCAATACCAGCTACTCTTAGTTTGTCTCAGCTTAGATGGATAAATGAGCATGGACTATTCCTTCAGTTCCCTGCCTTTTTTTATTAACTGCCTATGCACAGCAGGTTGGCAGATCTTGTGCAAGAAGTGTTAATTAAGACTGTTTATTTCTCTTTTCTTTTTTTTTTCCTACAGAAGTATTAGAATTCTCTATACTCTTTAGCAGCCAAAATCTTCAAAGAGGTACATATGCAGTATTCACACTAAAGGAATTGGAAGTTTTGAGTATCAGTATGCTGCAGAAACATATGTTCTTAAATGTGGCTGACAGGAATAGCTTGAGTCTTGGATTTTCTTTTCCCTCCCTAATTTCATCCTCAGATAAAACACATTTTCTTTGTAGAATTTTTAATAACTATGGTTAAAGCCTTAATAGTGACTACAGTCTGACAGTAAAAGCATTAATAATGAAGATAATTGTCCAGTTCTCTCTACTACTGAATGCTTATTTGCACAAAATGAATAGGCCAAGCATGAGCAATACCCACACCACAGTGGTTTGGGGGTTAAACAGTCACCTGTCACTGAGAGGGAAAACAAAGCCAAAACCTGAACTTCTTTCACTTACTTTTCAACAGAATATCATCATAACACCCTAGTATTTCTCTCTGTATGCTGTCCTTGATTCACACCCACTAACCAGCTGGCTTAAGAAAAAGCTTTCTTTTCAAAAATTTCAACAGAACTGGTATGTTTGTGTTTGTGTGTAAAAAAAATTTAGCTATGATGCATATTCTTCTATAAGAAGAAAAAAAACCCAACCCCAAAAAACAACTGAGAAAGAGATATTTAGATAATATTTCTTAGGGATTATCCTAACCCTGGCTTATCTGGTTTAGTATTGAGCACAGAAGCATTTTATACTTCACTCATATCTCGACAGTAAAATAATTTCTGACTTTTCTAAGCCCACCACTGGATTTAAGCAGGCTGCAGCTTTTTGTCATTCATAGAAAGAAATAAATGATTTGGAACTTTCATCAGAGCTGAGAGCCAGACTCACCTAGCCAAGGACAGTGTGAGGCTTGTGTCAACACAGACGACTCAGAAATTGTCACCACCCTAACAAAAGCTGTGACGGCACCGTTTCCAACTGACAGCAGAGAACAGAATGCATTTTCAAGCTTCTATTGCTCTCAGAAAAAAAGCTCTATTGAATGTTCCAGAGACAGCTGACAGGATTATTTTCCTGCAAATGTTTGCCCTGCCCACCTTCTGCTTCACATTGCTTTCTAACGTATTAGAGCAAATAGCTGATGAGCACAGGTTGGTGGTGGGAGAATGTCGTGTGAACGGGATGGATGAGAATCAGGAGGATTTGCTATTCTTTGCAGGCTACTAAGAGGTTGTTTGTGTTGCTTTTGCACCAGATGCAGTACAGGTCTGAAGACGAAAAGGATGGTCTAAAGCATTCTAGAAAGAGAATAATAAGAGTCGAAGTTACGTATCTTTCATTCTGTGCATGTCAGCACTTCCTAAAACTCTTATGAATTCAGTTGTGAGAAACTAAATGGTGCCAGGATTTGGGTACAAGCCTGACAGAAACTGAGGTGCTAGCTGCAAAGAGGAGATGGAGAGAATCTGTACTTTGTTCATAAATCAGGTTAGGTGACCAGAGAGCCTTGAACAGAGTTTCTGGAAGTATAACTGACTCTTCAGAAGGTCCCCTCTCATGTCTCTGTATTTATACTTCTCTGTAACTACCATAACAATGTTATTTTATTCTGATATGTGTTTAATTAATTCATATTAGATCCAAGGAGGAAAAATACTGTTGACATACACACTGCAACTCTATCTGACATAAAATTATAATTCTGACATGAATTATTAATGCTGATTCTGATTTTAGGATTAATAAAACTTAATTTTTATTATGGTGACAACATTTTCTTTTTGGATATTATGATTAGACTACATTCAAATAAAATAAGGATTTAAGAATTGGAATTAGAAAAATAACCCCTTTCAAATTTTCAGCCAATTTGAGCGTTTTAGAGACTTTTTAAATCTACATATTATAGAAGCAAAAGTGATAATCAACTATAGCTTGAGCTTCCTCAGAGGCTTATGTCATTTTGTTTAATTCAGTTGTTCAAGGAAATGGGTGTTCTATGCAGACTCCAAAAGAATATTTTTTATTCCTAAGAGCTAGGTTCAAACTTTGTGGAAGACTCAGTCCACATTTTGCCACCACTAAATTTCATTTCAGAGCAGTCCTTGCTCTGGAACTGCAAAAAAATTGACTCCAGAACCATGGAATGGCATCAAAAAGGTGTTTTCATTGTCTATGTTCTTCATAGGGCAGCAGAATAAGGAACAAAACTGACAAGTAAGCCTTGTGGTTCTTACTGAATTGTGCTTTTGACTTTAGGCCCACAGGTGTTCACCTAAATGCAGAAACCTAGAACAGCACAATGACCAGGAATAGTGTTTCAGTTGCTAATGTCTATCTCTTGGAGGCTGAGAAGCTTTGGATGAGTGCCTAATAGAGCTGCTGTCTGGTTGCCAGACACATTTCTTCCTACCTTTTGGCGCTGCTTTTATGGCATTCACTTGAAGATAGGATCTTCACTGTAGTTCAGCTGAAATCAGTTATCCACTAATGCATAATATACTTATACAAAACCACTTTCAGAATATGCCACTGTGTTTACATGTATTCCCATAAAATCCACACAGTAAACTACTTCGAAATACCTAATGACCATATTAGTCTTCTGAATAGCTGTTGTATAATGCGCGGTGAATATTGAGGATTTGTGCTCTGAGAAATGAAAGAAAATAGAAAACAACCAGATTTTTTTAAAAAGAGATAGAAGACAAAAAAATCCTCTATAGTTACTTTTATAGTAAAAAATAAAAGCATTCTGAAAACTGTAATACACCCATGAATTAAATAACCTTTGTAATAAATATTCCACTCACACTGAGATAAGATTCATGACTTTTCACCAATCAGAGGATAATTATTTTATTCTTTATTAATAAGGGATGCATATCTACAAATTCCATTCATCATTTCTGTTTAAGAATATAATGTTACTTAATATTTCAATCTTTTTCATTTTATTCAATGCAAATTCTGGTAATTTGTAATAAAATACTGTGATAACAGCTATATGAACACTTGAAAGGTTTTATTTGAGTATCAACTAAATTAAGGTAAGCGTTGTAGCCTTGTTTCTTTTTTCTTCTTTTTTTTCCTTCTAATAATATCAAGGCCTGTAAAGCATTAGTAGTCTAAACATGCTTGAGTTTATTATTAGCAATGTCCACATTTTTCTTAAAGGTGCAAATAGGTATTAAATGTTCCTTATTTCTCTAAGTCTTCATATGTACTTTTTAGATTGAGGTTATATCCATTTTTTGACTGTGAATGCAAACTTTGTCAGCTCTGTAGACTACTTAATCCTTTCATGTAACATATTACAATTTTAAGTTTCAGAACTGCCTTACTATTTGTTGTTAATATTTTAGGCAGCACAGAACATGCACTTCACACATGCACTTGCCATGAAGGCAACTTGATTTGCGTACTGACTGCAAGAAGTACCAGTTCCGTTTCTTTTTGGGGAAAAAAAGTTAAAAATCTGATCTCATCTCCAGAAATTTAGCCTCCTTTAGGTTCCATAAGCATGCAAAGGTATTTTGTTGATGCCAGTCAGATTCCAGTCTTGTAGTATTAGCAGAAATGAAACAATAGATTATTTTAGTATAACGATTTAATAATTAATAATTTAGTATAATTTTCACATTTTCAATTAATTCCTTTTTTGCACTATAATGTTACCATAGAAAGCGCTTACAAATTAATATTTCAGAAATGAAAAATAATGAGACAAATAAGGAATAAATAATGGAGAAAAAATATTCGAGAATCAGTTACATTATTTGTGACCTATTGGCGTCAAAACACTTGTAATTATTTTACTAATTAATTCGTGTTTCCACCAGGCATGAGCTCATGCTACATTTCAGATGCAATATTTGTTTTCCAAATTTAATCACTTTCTTTCTTTTTTTTTTCAAAAAGGATTGCACAGTCAAGTGGTGCAGTTGGGCTAGACAAGCAATACTTATCCTAGGCTGTGCTGTGAAGCAGTGAGCAGAGCTGGGAAGCTGGGAGTAATAATGGAGATCAGAAGTGACCTATCCGAACTTTACTGAGGGAATAGTGGATGTTGTTAAATAAAGCTAATTTCCTTTGGCTAATGTATTGTAAGAGGCTGTGTGAATTCCTGCGTGGATGCGACAGTGACACAAGGGTCTTGAAACTGTAAAATCTAAATAATGGAAAATAGCATTCATTTGATATGAGTGGCCCAAGCATTTAATGGAGTAATGACTAGTGGTTTATTTTCATAATTTGGTACAAAAGATGCATGTGAACGGGATCAAATAAAATACTTCCATGATTCCTTCATTTATCTCATTACAAGGAAACTAACCATAGTTAGTGATTTAAGATATCTGTTTCATTTATTTGGCAGACTTGTTTCTTTGGAACCATAAGAAGTCTTGCGTATTGAAATCTTTTAGACCAGAACATGATATATATAAAATATATATTTTAGATGTATGGCTCTTATGATTTCCATTTAAATATCCTGACCTTATAAACATTTCCTGATCTATAAAAAAATTTGGGGTCTTTTAAGTTTTTGAGTGGGGGATTTGAAAGGAAGATACCAGGATTTATGTTCTTGACATGTAAACAAAATGTCCTGAATGCAGTATATGGAGATTTAAATGTGAAGATTCTTCTTACCTGACTTTGACTCCCTAAAACTTTGCTGTCTACTTTACACTTAAAATCTGGACGGACTCTATGGTCAGTGGCTGAATTCTTCCCACTCTAAGGTGGTAGTTGTTTTTTCTTTATTGATTATGGGAGTAATTTCAATTGTTAGTTGTGATGTCTGAAATTGAGCAACATGAAGCCATGTAATTATTATTTGATTAGTTCATAGCAATTAAATAATTACTTTCATGAGTATTTAATCAGAATATAGTACTGATATGGACTAATTTTAATGACTATCTAAAATTATGTAAAGAAGGGAGTGGATTTCAAATTATCTGCAGCACATGTAGTCCTGGGATTTCTGGTTCATGAACCTTGGCATGTAATAGAACTAGTTGCATTTCATCCTTTTGACTGTTTTTCTGTGAAAGAAAAAAGAAGGAAGAAGTCATTACACTGCTGCCTTCACAGCCATCTACTGTCCATCAGATCCAAAGCCCTCCAACGCTGTAACAGTTAGTTTCTCAACTGGTTTAATCTCCCTGCCCCACGGGAAGCTTCTACTGGTGAAGATAAGCTGCCAGTTCCTACCTTTGGGCGACAGAAAATGTCTATCTTGCCTTAATCCTCTACCTCACAGCATTATCTGGAGTTTAAGGAGCTCTCATGACATCTGGCACAGTAAGAAGAGAAAAGCAGTGAAGTCAGGGACTGAAAGGCATTGCAAGAGTTTGTAAGAGTAAATGGGAGTTTGGAGGATGAGTGAACGAGGGAGAGCAATGGCACTCAGCCACGTGCTCTTTCTGCTGCAGTGGCCTCATTGGGATCAACTCCTCCCTGCCAAGGGCACGATGCTCTGCTGTTTGCTGTTGGATCAGACATGTAGGATCCCAGAACAGATGCTTGAAATACACACACATTTTATTCTAAAAAATTATAGAGATGAAACCCACATGGGTTAAATGGGTTTAAATGGTTATTTTTGGTTCTTCAATGTAATCTAAACTCAATTTCAGAGGTGCTTTCTTAGCTCTACAGATAAGCCTTTGGAAAAAAAAAAACAACCAACCCCAACAATGAAGATTTAAGAGGTGCTCAAAAATCAGCCTCAAAGAGTTGTTTTAATGCGCAGTGTACTCTGCAAGCACAACTGTCCCTACAGATTAAGCACTGCATTATGTGCTCTTATCATGTGCTCCTCTCCAGTTGTTCAAACCGGTACAGACAACGCAATCCTTTTCGTGAGATTTTCTGTGAGTATCCTTCCAGACTTTTCTGTTCTGTACATTATTTTGTTAACGTTCACCGTGCAGTCTTCTATTCTAGACTAAAACCCCCTTCTCATCCTGTATCTGAAACAAACAGATTAAAAACAAAAAACCAAAAACAAACAAAGAACCAAAATCAAAATAAAACACCCCACAAACCACAAAAAACTTGTGTATGTTTCAGGAAATGTAAAACAAACCAAACAAATGGAAACAAAGATCTTTGGATCATAAGAAGAGAAACTAAACCTCACAAGTATTTAAAGACAGCTTTGCAACAATCTTATATGGTTAGATATAGCTCATCAAAACCATAACATGCTGAATGAAGTTAGCTGCTTCTCAATCTCCCTCCTTCGGGAGAAAAGAAAGGGATGTAGTCATCTAATACTCCTTCACATGGAGCAGGAGAATTTGAAAGAAGAAAGGATTAATAAATGCCATTCAACACAGATTTCCTCAAGAAAGGTCCAGAGCAATCAATTATTAAATATAAAAGCATAGCACCTGCTGCAACCAAGCTAATGGTGAAAATATTTTAAAAACAAGAACTATCCTGGGGTATAATCCATTAATATATTCTGCATCTAGAATTTTTATTGTAATTCTTCAGAAGTCACAGATTGGGCAGCAAATGCATTCATTACAATAAAATGCTTATACCTGTATAAGGGATAGGCCTCGCTGTGATTCTGTAATTCTGCCAGTCCTGTTTATCTTTGTTCTTGCTGTGTGGCTCTAAATCAAGATAAAAACCAACTCAACATGAAGGAAAATAAAAGGAAGGTCATTTAATCACCACGTTAGCTTAAAATGATTATTGATTCCTGGAGGTGATGTCTAATTCTGCCAGAAAATCCATTTCAGTAATGATTACTGCCCTCTGCCTTATCTATTATACTGGAGGTTATTAAAAGTGGGAGTCTCTAGGGAAGTATATAGCTTTAGCCCACTAATATAATATTTAATATGGTTTTAACAGAACAGAGTTTCAGACTGTGACCTTTAACCTACAAGCGAATCAAGGAGAGTGTAGGTCTAATTATTATATATACTCCACTGGGATCTAGTCACACACTGCATGATAGATAAATATCAGCTGGGACAAAGATGTATTGAACTCTTCATCACTCTAAATTACCAGGTGCACACAGCTCTAGAAATAACATACTCAGAAAACTTGGAGTACCCTCTTGAAATAGTTACTCAACTTGCTCCTGCACTTTACCAAATAATGTTCCCATCCTATGACACTTGTATCATGTTTTCCTCCTGGCTGCTCTTTCGAAATCACAGTGATATAAACTACCGTGGGAGTAAAGAATTGTCTGCATGCTGAGACCTCTGTCCTGCCGTTATGTACACACAGGGACTCCAGTGTGCCCCAATTCAACCAGATTACATAACTAAATGCAAATGAGGGTAACCTGATAAAAATGGAAGATTAAATATTCAGAAAATTAAACTAGATCATCCAATCTAGTTACCTTTTGTGATCCTAATTTCTTTCCTTTTGTGCATCTCTAATTTAAAGAAAAAAAAAACAGGTAAAATAAGATATGAAATAGCATATTAAAATTATGTTGCTTAGTATTCCATAGACCAACTGGTGTTAATCCTTGAACCTTTTTGAACCAAAGGATCAATATTAACGCTTGCAAATTTTCATAGATCATAATTTTTTTCTCATTATATTTAAAATTAGAAAAAATATATTATGTCATGGATCCGTTGCAGATCTTTTCCCATAAAGTTTTGGACCACCAGTAATGAGAATGTGAGACTCTTTACCACATAGTCTATTGAAAATAATTTTTTTTTAGTGCCAGAGAAGCTATATAAAAAGTTATTTTAAATAAAAATGTTTGGAAAAATAAATTACAGAACTCAGTTTCTGGAATAATTCACCTGACAGTATTTACAATATGAAAAATAGCTTAATAACAATAAATAAAAACCATATAGCAAAACTCATGACTGCCTCTTTATTATAACATTATTTTATTATCTGCCATGACCAAGAGATACTGTAGATCATATCAGTGGAATTATATTTGATCCAAAGAGATTTCCAGTATCAATGAATTAAAAAAAAAGTATAAGGAAATTGCAGTTCCAAACTATTACACATATTTTCAGCATTACAGAGCATGAGGCACAACTACTTTGATTCTCTGGTATCTACTCCCTATAGCCTTGTTTGAATTAGTATAATATTTTTATATATTATTAATATATACATACTATACACAATGATAAAAATTTATAAAAATATATTTTCCAGAAATTTGTGAGATTTTTAATATTGCTATTTAGCCATAAAGAATACATGGAAGATTGCATGAATCTGTCTTTGCTCTGATCTCATTCCACTTCACAAAGGAAAAAGAAATCTGAAGAGTGAGTTTTCTTATCAAGGCATCCCAACAACAGTAAATACGTGCAAATAAACTGCAGTTTAAGACCCTGGTCAGACGAAGTGCCAGTCACACAAGGAACAAGCCCCAAAATTATGCAAACAGTAATAATACCATGCTTTTAAAATGATTTGTATACAGAGTTGTGCTATGCTACTACATCTGTCAACTCAGCAAAAAGTAATTTTAATAAATATTTCTCAGAAAATATATTTTTTCATCTTATTGTTCTTGGCAGGGCAATTTTCTTTTGCTACTCTTGATATTATTATGGCTTTCATACTTTTGTTAACTGACACAGACCCAGAGAAGTTGCTGGAGAACTTATCACTGGTTTTAAAAAACTTTTGTATTAGTCCAACAACTTATTAGACCCTAACAGAGGCAGAGAAGGCCTGATGATTACATTTTGAGATTCAGTGTTCAGATTAGTGGCCAGACAGAGAACATACTACTAATTATTAAAAATATCCTAGAAATTTGGTTTAAAATTTCCACGTCAGTTGTTTTCTACGTTAAACACAATTGATAGATGTGATCCAAACTTTATAAATTCAGTGCATGAAATACTGTCAAGTATTTATGTAATGGGTGTTCTGTCATTAACTTTAATGGGGACTATACACACTATATGGTAAAATTAAGAAAGGTATGTATGCTCTTTAACACCCTGTGACTCACAGTTTGATGGTTAATTATTTCATTCTTGAATTGCTGTTCACTTTGAAGGATCTGTGGCCCAATAAATTGCTTATTTCAACTGTGCCTGTGGATGTTTTGATATTTTGACATTTTTGTAATAATGTATATAATTCAATTATTTTTATGTAGTGTCAGTAATTCATTATAATGTAGACAGATATGTCAGCTATGCCACTTGTAGGATAGTACTGCATTTCCTTGCTTCATTGAGTGATGACTCATTCATTTATTTTGAGCCATTATAAGTGGACTCGTATTGCTCACCATTAGGACATTTAGCAGAAAACCTGCTGTTGCTTATCATAGGGACCTCTGGAAGAAAAAAACCTGCAAAACCAATCCTAGATTAATGTCCTCAATGTGTCACTGTCAGAGAAGTCAGCCAAACCACAAAGTACTTTTTAATGGGAGAAATATCAGTTATTTTCTCTTTAAAATGCAGACATAAATATAATCATAAAAATGAGGGGAAAAAAATACTAATTCATTGACCAAAGCTGGGGTCAGATTCTCAGCTGGCATGAATTTGCATGCTCCATTACTGTTAATTGGATTTATGCTCCCTGAAGACCAGATGTTCTGTTTCTTGGTGTATAGTGCTTTCAGAATCATAGTAGGTTTTTGCTTCAGTATTCTTGTGGTTTTTTATGGACTGGGTGCCTTGTATTTGTTCCGGTCAGTCTTTTGCCATATTTAAACTCTGATATGGCTTAGACAGTTAGTTATCAGATTGCAGACTTAAGTTTTATTAAATATTTTGGGTCTAAACCATTTTTAGTTAAGCAATTCTTCTGTTTGTCAAAGTAGATTATTTATTTACATTTTATTCAGCTGTGAGTGCAAACAAGATTTTAACTCTCTCTGATAGTTTTAACACTCGTAGTTTCTCCTTCCTCCCATCTCTGCTAACACCTTCATTCTCCCTATTCCCTATCAGAAAAAAAAAATTATTACAGCCATATACTTAAAGTAACCCCTTTTCATAAGGTCTTAAAGTCTTATATACTACTTATTGAGACCAAGAGGTGGTGGTTTTTGTTTTGTTTTTTCATTTTCCTGAGGATAAAATGAAGATTGAATTGAAACAAACAGGCAAACACCCTAATACATGTTATTTAACGTAGTCCACCAACGAGATTGCCTTTTCTGACCATTTCATATTGAACATTTTGTTCAAGATTTTGATAATCCGAAGTTCTGTGGTTTAGTAAAAAAACTTGCAACTAATCATCTTCAATCCTGTAAGTCTCATGAAGCATACGCTACTAAAATTAATAACATAGATGGTGAGAGTTATTCGTAGCTCCCTTCTTATATCTGTTTTACCTCTAAATCCACCCATTACCAGTGGCTAATATGGAACAAATTTGTTTTTCCATAGCTCCTGACTATCAACAATTGACCCATCAAATTTTCATTGACTGGTTTTCTTGCAGGGGGGAAGAGGTGTCAAAACTAGCTTCTTTTTCTTCTTGTCACTTCCAGACAGCACAATGAAGACTAGAAAAACTTATATATGATGGGAAACCTGGTGCCTGTTGAGCTGTGAAAAGAGCTGCCATTAGGAACCCGAAATATTTCTGCCAGGTCAGCAAAGTATGAGAAAAGTTCCCATTAAGCAGTTTATAACTATACACCTCTCTTTTCTTCCCTTCCCTCTCTCCTCCTCCTCCAAGCCTTTGATAGCCAGCAATTCACTTTTCTGGCACACAGTGTGGCCTTTCTCAGAGTATAATTCACAATGTTTATAACTGTCATTTCAGTCTCTGTACTTTGTATTTTTTCATCTCATAGCCTTTCTCTTTTTCAGGTTCTTGTCACCATGGAAAAATACTAGTGTTTATAACCTCTCTGGCT
Source organism: Platysteira castanea (assembly GCA_013397175.1). Taxonomy (NCBI): domain Eukaryota; kingdom Metazoa; phylum Chordata; class Aves; order Passeriformes; genus Platysteira; species Platysteira castanea. The sequence goes on from VYXC01005982.1 coordinate 1,497,195, forward strand.
ACACTGACTGGCTTTGTCATCAGAGGTTTTTGTAGCACCCTTAATGACCTGTTAGGAAGAGTCTTGTAAACATTCTGTCATAGTAAGTATTAGGCTGAAAATCTGTTACCTTAACTTGTATCCTCAAAATATTGGCATATTAAGTGTTTGGCAATTGGCCAATGTGATGGGCTGTCTCCATTTGAGACAAGTATAGGGGGAAATGCCCTGGAAGGGACATATCCTCCACAGAAGGGAGGTTTCAGCACTCCCTCACCCAACAATATGAAAGAAATTTCTTGGATGAAAGTGAAAAAAAAAAAAATTATTTAACAAGCAGAGTGTCGGCAGGGCAAAGAAAAAAAAAATGAGTAATGTTAGCTAATAAACCTCCTTGATGCAGAGAAAGCTGGTGGGTTTAGAGTTCTGTCTGTAGCTGGCTTGGCCCCTCCTGAGGCCCAAGGCAAGGATGCGGCATCCCCGCAGCCTTCCTGCTGGTCCACGGGGTTTGATGATCTGGTTCTTGGATCACAGCTAGGCCAAACAGTTCCAGACAAAGAAGAAGAAGAAGGAGTTCCGGAGGATTTTGATATGCAGTCCTGGGAAAATTTCTTGTCTCAGCTAACAGGCTAGTTAAAAGCAGGAAGGTGCTCCCTCGGCTCTGCAGCGGTGAGAACGCAGGGGAGTGTGTGTGAGTCCTTCCGTGAACACAAACCACGTCGAAGAATTTGCCTGGCTTCTCTCCTGCCTCTCCTGGACCCAGCTTAAAGCTGTGGGACCCATTTCTGGGCAATAAGCAGACAATAGGGAAATACAGTATTATCATAAAATCACCTCAAGAAATGGGCACAGTATAGTAAATTCTTCAGATACTTCTTTTTCTTAGTGGTATTCCTTTTTGCCAGAAAGTGACCATGATAATGAAAGAATGGGTGTGCTATTAGTCTGTGAATTCTTGGGACCTTCTTTGCTAAATACTTATAACTAAAAACATTTTCCAAAAATGGCAATATACATCTAGAATAAAAAGCAAAACACTTTTTGTGAGATTTTGAGCAATATCCTAAATGAGATATCCAGGAAATTCCAAGTATTATGTTTTTATATATATTGCCATGGGAGAATGTAGAGAAGCCCCAATTCTGCTCTGTTATTTCAGCCACAAGAAGTGTCTGAGTCATCTAGAAAGCTTAGCAGAAAGTTGTATTTTCTAGCACTAGCAGATTTTGTATAATCAGTGGTGCTTGTCTTGTAATAGCTAAACTTCCCAAATCCTTTGCAATAGTTATATGATCTTTTGTACTCATACTTTACAGGTGAGAACTAGGTATTGTTTAACTCAAAAAAAAGGCACTGAAAGTTAAGATGGTATATTTACTGCTTGTTTCAATTTCTGTTTCTGTCTCAATTTTTAATTTCTGTTTTAGAAATCTGCAAGAAAATTCAAATTGAAGTGTAATACTGGAAAAATGTGAACCTTTAGTTATAGTGTCTCCAAGGTGCCACAATTTATGTATTAAAATCTATCTTAAATAATATCCATATGTATATAAATAGATATACATATAAATAAATACAACATAAATATATGGTGAGGCTCAAACATTATGAAACAATGCCAATTTTGACTTATGCATTATGTTATAAAAATTTAGACTTATATCAAGAAAGTAGGTTGAAGTTAACCTCTTGTCCCAAAGAGGCACTAGGCTGCCTGTCTTTAATGGCTTCAATACACATGAAGTTGTGAAGAGTATGAAAACCTCAGCTATTATTTTGGCAGAAAATTGTGAGGCAAATAAAATAAATTAAATAATTCTTTTCACTGTACAGATTTATATTTCCCATGGATTTGGAAGTCAGAAAGACAAGTATGTGTTCTGGCAAATGTTTCTTTTCCCTTGGAATGATGCAAAGGACTTGCTGCAAATTGATCACCAATCACTGCTGCCAGGATTGCACACTGGGTGAAATGGAGAAGCGCTTTGAGAAAAGACTTGGATTTGTTTGAGTGAAATTGTAAGTGCATGGGTATTAGTGACACTGGAAAACTCAGTCATCTGGAAATCGGGAAATATGTATCACCACTTTATTCAATCCTTTTATCCATGCTTAGAGGTAGAAAGGCATATTGCTCCATTTTGTAGGGATCAAACAATGCTTATGAACAATAGCATCACAGTCATGGTGTTCATGTCAAACAAGCACATACTGAAATACTTGAATACCAGGAAAACACAGTGAATATTAGAATCCATCCTGGATAGTGTTAAATAATTCCAGCCAAAAAATTCTTAGATTTATTTCGGGAACCACTTCATGCTTATCAACAAAAATGCAGAAAGCCTATCACAGTGGTCTCTTTAATGAAGTACTAATGGGACAAAGCGATCTGAAATAATTAAATTTTTCAGATAATGTACAAAACATAGCTGAATGGATAGTACTGTAACAGTATCCCTTGGTCTCCACCAGTTCTGTATTCCTACACATAAAGAAAACACTCACCTACAAAAGAGGGATATATTTTCAGATATTAGTATTCAGGTATAGTATGGGCATAAATGTACTCTGAATAGACCAAACGCCTGAACTGATCATTTGTATGTAGCTGCTTTTTGTGCTGTCAGTGATAGAATCAATCCTCTGACTGGAAGAGAAGGTCGTATATACCTCAGCATCAGTAGGAGAATCAGCTGATAGTAGAACTGGTAATGACATTTTTTAATTTGAGATATGAAACAAGATAGATATTTTGTAATAAAAATGGTATAAACATTAATCAATCAAAAAAGAGAGTAGTTTTGTGCTGACCCAGTTTGGGAAAGCTCTGGAATTAAGACACTGTTAGTAGTAAAATTCAGTTATACACCCAAGCTGGTGAAAGGACTGACAAGAATGCTTTCAGGGGAAGTAGGATTCAACTGCTTTCATGTTAGCTGTAAATTATGCATTTTTTTTCCAGATTAATCATCTAAACTATTCCATAATCAGCGAAAGTTCTTGCATTGGTTAGCTGTAGGTGAGTGGTGCAGATTTGTAGTATAAGATTTCTAATATCTTAATATCTGAGATATGAAGCTGTCTTAAAGCCTACTTATTGTCTCTCTCTCTCTCTCTCTTTTTTTTTTTAATTGTTAAAATCACCAAATTATTGACTAATTTAGGTTTAAAGGCTTCTCTGGAGGCAACATGGTCCAGACCTTTTATCATAACTGGGGCACATTACCTGCTGCTCATCAGCATCCTCACTTCACCTGAAGCAGTGAGATTGATATCCATGATGGGGGTCTCTAATGGGGCTTATTTGGTATATTTCCTTTAAATTAATTTCCAGTTTAAGTTTCAAAGTTCCACACCTCCCTCATTCAGTAAAAGCTGCTTCCAGATACAAAAAACCCAACACAAACCACACTTCACGTATCTGCTTAGTGCAATACCTTTTTCATCAGAACTCTTCCTGATTTGTGTTAAAGTTATCACTGGGCATGAGAACTGCAATTAAGATATAATGTTTCTTTTTCTTCCTAAACTGAAATTTTTAACTGGCTACCAGAGAATGAATATGTGCATGCAAAAGTTAAAAACACATACACACACATATTTCTAATGCATTTATTTACACATTTTTCTAATGCATTTGTTTGAATATAGAAATTTACAGATTACTTGAGAACTAATAGAATTTTCAAAGTCTGGCTGAAACCAGAGTCTGACTTTTTTGTCACGCAGTATCACCGTCACACAAGTTAAAGGAAAGAAAATTTGTGTAATATGTGATTCTGTTTCTCATTTATATTTATTCTACATGAGAGGGATAGAGGAACACACAGCAAATATTTTTAACCCATCAGATAACCTCACTTATTTTGATGCTCTGGAATGCTTTTTGCAACATTCCTGCAAATCATCAGGCAGAAAAAGGAGGAGATATTATTTCAATGCTTAATTAAGGTTTTAAAGATGGAGAAAGGTTGGGTTGGGTTTGAGGGGATAAAGAAAGACTGGTGAAATAAAATTACAGGAAAAAGAATACAGTTCATTAGTGTCAGTATAAACCTGTTCCACCAAGTTCAAAGGGCCTTAAAACCCTCTGTTGAATGAGGATTTAGCTCTATTTTCCCTTAGTGATACAAAATAAGTCACTTGAGAGGACCATGAAACTTGTTTGCTTCTTTTGGTATTATTCTAGCCCCCTTAAATTATTCTTAATAGCTCTTTAAAACCACTAAAACTGCAACAGTATATACAGAACTTTAATCTGGAAGTATGTGATGATGTAACAATCAAGAAGAAGTGTAATAGGAAGTATTTATATTCCGTTTCTACCCCTGATTACTCATTATTGCTGACACCCTTTAAACACATTCTGTGAACGTGGCAAAAGGTAGTTAACATGGGTTTCTAAGTGAGTCCTCCTAATTTCAGCAAGGCAGTACATTTTGTCAGGAACACTGACATTAAAGATCTAATTCATAAAACCTCAGCTTCTTAAGGATATCCCACTCCATTGCGCTCACCCATGTTTATTCCAACATCTCTTCCCCTCCAAGATTCTTTAAATTTTTTCCGATTATCTACCAATCATCCTTTCTCCTCTTGTTGCTCGTTGAAGCCTTAGCCCCTAATGGCCATGATCTCCTTTAACTCTGGCTCTGGTAAGCTCTTGAATCATCCTCCATTCTTAAGGGCTTCCTTCCCTTCTGAATTGCTGCTGAATATCCCTTGCTCTTCTCTTACCATTTTCTTTTTCTAATGGTCTGTGCACCATTGTCCCACCACAAATTGAAATTCAGTTCTGTGTGTCCCTCGCCTTCCTCCGTGAACTGAGGCCCTTTGCTTCTGTTTAATAAAAATTTTGACATCTGTCTCTTTCTGGGGGTAATATTCTCCCTCAGTTCTCATCTTAATCTCTTCCGATTAACCGTGTTATAAAGCCTGTTAATATAGCTACAAATCTAATTCTATATTTATATATAAATTTATGCATGTATATGAATTATACATATATCTATAAATTAAACACACATTAAAACACTATTTTTTGTCTTTATTCTCTTTGCAGGCTAAACAGTAAAGAAAATAAAGGATTATTAGTGCCACTTAATCTGAAATATATATTATTAAACTAATTAAAAGAAGAAATAAGTCTGAATTTTGCAATCATAAAGTATATGAATTACCAGCTAACACAAAATTTAGGTTATAGCTGTTGACTGACTCATAAAACGAGCAGAACACTTAAGGTCTTAGGACTGTGTCTTCTGGAGTGTGGTGGGGGGCAGTCTCACTCATTTCATTATACCACAGGTAGGACAAGAGGATAAAGGACTGAGGGAAGGGCAGGCAGATTACATGCAGCTAGAGAAATATGAAAAGGTTGACCTGAACCAGGTCTCTCATCAGACTAAAAGAAAATTGTAAAAAGTGATGTCTTCTGGAAATCTGAAGAAATTAGGGGGATAAGTATGGTGAGATTATTTGACTTAAACTTTGATTACATGAACAATTAACACAAATATAAAATTTTAAAAGAACAAGGATCTAAGGGATTTCATTATCCAAAGAAATATTAAGACACATACAGAATAAATATGGTTGTACTCAGATTTTCGTATCAGAAAATATACCTCATTAAATTGCTCAACATCTCATTTCCATTTATAAGTGTCTCCCATTATTCCTTCATCTCTTAAAAGCAAACATTTTTTTTTTGATTCATTGGAAAATTAATAATTTTTTAACATGAACTAACATAATCTGAATTATTCTGGGAGAAATGAACAATTATTCCTTATGATGTGAGAAATATTTTTTATTTCTTCAAATATATTACTCAAAATCATATGCACAAGTAATTTTATGGAATGAAAAATAAAAGCAAAGATATCAGTGTAATAGATCTTTAAATTCATAGGCTGCAAGTCAAAAACTATGACTGTTCATCATGATATGGACAGATGCATAAAGCATAATTCTTATATAATGGTGATGCTGTCATTTGTTCTGAATTTCAGTATCCTTTTCATCCTTGCCAGACCTCTAATGAGAGGAAATCAAACCAGAAAGGGAGACACAGAAAACGTATAACGCATATACAGAACAAGTTTATGGACATGTTTTGGGATAAAGTATTTTACATAATGCCTGTCTAGTGCTTCTACTAGGAGTATCCAGCATTACCTTCCTTTTTTTTTTTTTTTTTTCCAGTGAACATAGCATTTCTGGTTAGTCTGCAGACGAACTTGTTCTTCTCAAATATGTCTGCTTAGTGTACAAAAATAGAATAACTTTGAATTGGTTAAAAAAGGGACAGTCAAATGTAGCAGGTAAACCAATAAAACTAAATCCCCTTGACACCCATCTATCAATTTTTATAACATTTCTTAGGTTAATATCTACCTATTAATCTATTTTTCCATTTAAATATGGATCTATAGTATTTCTGCTCCAAATATCTTCCCTCTTCCTGAAAACAGTAGTATATAAATCCATCTTTTTGTACACCAAATGTAGTTTACTCCATGTATAAAACCAAAGAAATGTAGCTTTGCATGGCTTGTAAAAAAATGAAAATTAATCTCTCCACCTGCAAGCATTACACAGAGCAGTCATATTCTCACTTGTGAGGATAAGTGCAGTTAATCAACACACGCAAGAGACATGGAGCTTGTTGTTGAGTGAACACAATGCCAGTCAGGTGTATAGGAAATTTCTGTGCTCATAAAGAAATTTGCACTGATGATTTGTATAACTTGAAGATGCAAATGAAGCGGTTGTTTGAATTTATATATACTGACTTTGAAAATTACATGTTCACTTTAAAATAGCTTTCTGACTAACAGTGTAGCAGTACCACTCAGTCACTTTAAACTCTTCTTGAAAGCATTGTTCTGATTTTGGAGGCCAGACACTGCTAAATGACTGACTTCACCAGCAATGGAGAGTACTCTTAACTCAGGCTTTATATTAAAGTAAGAAAAAATTATTTTCTGTATTCCTACTGAGAAAAGTATATACTTTTTGGTCTGTGTATATGCAGAAAGATAAAAACCTTTCTATTTTCCTATTCCATTATGTAAAAAACTACTTTTTTAGTTCCACTAATACAATGTCTTTCAAAAGAGGGGGTTTTTTTATGACTGATACATTAGCATATTATTTTTAGTACATGTAAACAACTGCATTAATTTCCATTTCTTCTTACAGGAAGAATGAATTGAGAAATCAGATTTGCAGAATTCTTATTTCCATTCTTGGGAATAGTTTATTAACTTTACAAATTAATTTCCAAGACTAACATCATTAGCTGGGACCCAAAATCCAGGCTGAACTCCATTGAGTTAACACTGCAAAGCAGAAGAGTCCCTCACATCACTGTTAGGACTGAATTTCTCTGCTTCCATCTTGCCCAGGGGTTGGATTAATTAGAGCACAGGGCTTTTAGGGGTATGCACTTTCTTCCAGAATGCTCCTTTTGATGGTATTGATAATCTATACCCAAGATCAACCTACTTGGAAGCACCCCAACCTCTCAACACGTATCTTACAAGACTGCTTATGCTGTCTTACTCATACTGCACTCTTGCAGAACTTTCCTTTAAAAATTTCTGTGCCAAAAAAGTGAGTGTATAATAATCGTAAGACTGACAATTTTTTTCTTGCATGAATTGAAATGATTTATTGATGTAAGCAGGTGAACCTGTGCAATTTTAAAAATGTTATGAAGAATGTTACTAAAATGCAAAATTCAGACTCAAAAAAGTTCCTGGCAGTATCAAAAAAAATATTTATTAACTGGATTACAACTACTGCCTGAACTTTGTCACCAAAAAACAGTGGGGTGCTCCCAAGCAAGAGGGACATCATAGAGTTATTGGACTTCTGAGACACTGATGTGACTGTCTAGAATATAAAATACTTGCAGTATAAAAATGCAGAAAACAACAAAATATAAGCAATCATAGGGAATGCAAATGGGTTTTATTTGCAAGATAGACCTACATTCAGAATGTTTTTAAATAGCAAAGTTTAATATTACCACAGCAACACATATAGATCTGCCCACAGAAGTCAACTTTAGGATAACTCATTCAAGACTGACAGTTGAATGAATGAAATGCCAAAAAAGATTTGTGCATTTGTCAGAAGTATAAATCAAAGATTAAGGGTGAGAAGTTGAGTCCACATTTGTACAGCATTGATGACACTGATACTGAGATGCTGAATGTAGCTCTGTTGCCTAAACTGGGAAAGTGGGACAAAGAAAGAAAGAACTACAGATTTAGCTCAATTGATAGAAAAAAATCCTTTATAGAGAGCTCAATAAGAGAATCACAGAAGGGGTAATGTTGGAAGGGACCACAGTGAGTCATCTGGTGCAAGCTCCTTGTTCAAGCACAGTCACCCTACAGCACAGGGCACAGGATTGTGCCCAGATGGTTCTTGAATATTTCCGTGAGTGAGGGAGCCTCCACACCCTCTCTAAGCAACCTGTTCCAGTGCTCAGTCACTTGCACAGTACAGAAGTTCTTCCTCACATTCAGGTGGAACTTCCTGTGTATCACCTTCTTCCTATTGCCTCTGGCCCCATTGCTTGGCACCACTGAGAAGAGCCTGGCTCCAGTCTCTTGGCACCATCCTTCAGATACTGACAGACATTGATGAGGTCCTCCTCTCAGTCGTCTCTTTTGGAAACAGAACAGGTCCAGTTCCCTCAGCCTTTCTTTATGAGAGAGGTGCTTCAGTCTCCTCATCATCCTTGTAGCCCTCCACCGGACCTGCTCTGGGAGGTCCATGTCTCTCTTGTCCTGAGGAGCCCAGAACTGGACACAACACTCCAGACGTGGCCTCACCAGGGCTGAGTGGAGGGAGCTCCTTCAAGCTGCTGGCAATGCTCTTCCTAATGCACTCCAGGACACTATTGGCCTTCTAGGCCACAAGGACACACTGCTGGCTCATGGACAGCTTGCTGTCAACCAGGAGCCCCAGGTCCTTCTCCACAGAGCTGCTTTCCAGCAGTTCCAGCAGGTCAGCCCCAGCCTCTGCTGGTAACTGGCGTTATTTTTCCCCAGGTGCAGGACCCTGCATTTGCATTTGTTGAACTTTAGGCAGTTCTTTTCTGCCCGTCTCTTCAATCTGCATCTGGCTTTTCTGAAGAGAGCTGAATTAAGAATATGCAAGGGCCTTTATGGTGGTTGTGCATACTGAATGCAAGACCATTCTTTAACTTAGTGCAGAAAGGCATCACGGAAACAATTGCTAGGAAGTTGAAGAAAAATAATAGAAAACAAGCATAGCATTTTGTTTCTGTATTTTGAAGTAATTATTTATTATTTTTGGTTTAGTGGTGTCTAGGAATCCTAGCCACAACACAGAACAAAAAGATTTTGGTTTCATTTGTCTTTTTTGCTTTAAGTATCTTTCAGTTATAGCATTAGGCAAATGATGACAACTGAATGTAGGCAAGTTTGTAAAGCATAATGGCTGGCAAATTGTGAAAAACCGTCTTAGATGATATGTGATTAAAGTCTCATGGTTGTCAGGTTTAAAATGACATGAACTTAATTTTGTGATTGTGCAAGGCCCAGAATTTAGCTGACATACTGCAAAAAAAAAAAAAAGGAAGTGTAAATGATAGTACTTGGAGAAAGGAAGATAAAGTTCTTTGGGTTTATCTCAAAAGATCAAAGAATTTCTCCCAACATGTGATTTACAGAATAGCAGTTACACTTACTTTTGCTTTTCAGGGTTTATTATAAAACAACTAAAGCCAGTGATCACCCATCTTCTTCCCTTGCCCTCTTATTTTTCTCCCAAATCCCAGTTTAAAGATCGAACTCTCCCTGAATGGTTGAGGTGAGCAGTTTATCCGTCTCCCCTAGCAGTTGTGAGGTGGTAAGAGAACGCAGATAAAGGTTCAGTCATCTCCATATCTGAGCTCTGACTATGAGTGTATGTTAAATGTAGAAATGAACAGGGGAAATGAGTGTTCTAGCCTTGCATGCTTGCTTGCTTTCTTTCTTTATGAGCAGCATTGCTCAGATGCTTTTCATAAGCAATATTTTTACTGAAGGAAACTGCCAAGTCTGCAGAGTTCAAAATAGAAATGATTCTTGCAAACTCACACACAAGCACACATATATTTATAAATGTATATTTAAAAAGCATCAGGAACAATTTAGTCATGAAAGATGAGAGGAAAATTCTGAGCAGACAAAAATACGACATTATCAGGAAGTTTTATTAGAACAATTTGCAGAACTGTAGCTAGCATTGGGTCAGGAACTAAAACATGAAAATACATGTTCTGAAAGGTGAGGGGATCACACCACTGTAATAGCGGTCTGAATAACTACAGAAGTGAAGTAGATTTACACTGACTGCTAAATAAAATTATCTCCATAACCAGCATAAGGAACCTGTGAACCCCAAACTGAGATGAAAATTGCATTTTAGCGAGTAGATTATAGGCACAGTATAAAAAGATAGAAAATCTTCAGAAAATCTACAACCTAAGGTCTCAGCAACATCGATAAACTGAAAATGAATGTGTCATGTGGTAGTATGTGATCAGAAAGCCTGGATAAGAGTCAGGTTTGATTGATTCCTTTTAGTGGTTTGAATAGACTTCATGGTCACACCTGATTCCTGGAGTAACCAAGGATAATGGTAACAAATGAACGAAATTTAATTTTATTATAAAGTACTTCTGCATTGGTCACTGCTCTTGGTGACTCTATGGTACTATTTTAATAGTGACAATTGTGCTGATATCTCAGACTTTTTGTCTGAGGTATCACAGATGTAATTTAATTAGATTTCCTTTAATGCATAGAGTTGAGATGGATCCAAGTTAAAAGAAAAAACCTATGATAATTTAAAATTCAATAATACCATAAGGTGAGCTTCTGTTTTCAAAGATTTGATCAAATATCCACTCATTTTCTATATCTTATTGTAATATTCAGTCAGCCTGAATTAATTATTGTATGTTTGAATTTTTTCTTTTGTCATGCTTCACTATAGATATTCTTATTTTTCATTATCTTCATCACTGAAGATACTCTTTTAAGTAAAGCAATTTAACTTTATATGACAGAATTGAAAAACACTTTTCAAATAGACTGTAATGAAACATTAGATCTGATACGAAGTATGACCTCAGTTGAGGATTCGGATTGGTGTTTTAAAGTATCTGGCATATTTTAGAGATATTAGTGTGTTCAGCCTCTGTATTTCCATAATAACTATTAAGTACTGTTTTGACTGTGATGCTCTCTATTTTAAAGTTAGTTTAATAACAAATGTTTGGACTACTGAAACATCTCTGTGGAGAAAATCTGACCTAATCTTCAGTTTAGGACAGTAAAAGATGGTCTGTGAATTCTAAATTAAGTGGTCATTCTTATTTCTATTTGATTTCTAATCCCCTGATGCATAAAGCTGAGGTAAAAATGATCAAATTGTAAGAGGTACTAATCTATTTTCAGGTTTAACTATGACAAAAGCAGGAGTTCAACATAATATTCAATAACATAAAAATTCAACCTATTGAAAGATACAGCTTTCAGACAAGAGAATGATTGTTCATCATGATTAAGCAATCAGATTGAATATCTTGATCATCAGAGATTTCTGCAAAAGTAACATTACACTCTTATACCTGGGGCTCAATTTACCATAAAAACTTTCCTGGGGCTGCAACAAGATCTCAGGCTAAATCGTTCCTCCATATTCACTCTGAAAGAAGCTTGAGGCCTCCCAAGGTTGCCTGTTATTTAGCACGAAGGTTGACGAAAAGGGGATATATTGGGTAAGAAGGAAGTTGTTATGAATGACTGAAGCACCAGCAACCAGCTGGTGCTGGTGCCAGTGCCCGGTGGTTTTACCGTAAGGAGATATACCAGACCTACTGAAAGCAATCCAGTTTTTGCCAAAGCCAGATGGGAATTAACTGTCCCTCACATCCTCGAAGGGAATCTGTTTCATGCCCAGGGTGATGTCGCTAACAGCTTTAATGGCATTCTAGCTACATCAACTGCAAATGTAATCTGTGCATGCTGGCGTTTGGCTAGGGCATACGTTCCCTTCCCATTCGTGAATACTGCAGTATACCAGCATGGGGAGAAGGAAATGCACTATTTCCACTTCCCAAGTGCTCATCAGTCAGACAAAAAAGAAAAAAATCTTTTTCCTGAAAATTTTCTGCCAGTGGCTTCTACATCTTAATGAATGGATAGGCATAAACTACACAAGGAAGTAGTATTAGTGTCAGAAGTAAGAAAGAAAAGTGAAAAGTGAATTCACTGGTTGAAATGCAAAAAATTAGCATGCATTAATTTAGAAGTGCTAATATCATCCCATGTATGGTTCAGAGATGGTTCCTGAAATAACTTCATACTGGGAAAACCAAATTTGTAAGGTCTTCTCCAGTGAGGATGAAGTGCCTCAAGCATCATCTTGTTACTAAGTAAAACCTTTTCCTCAGGTAATACCATGCAAATGGGAATGTAAAATTACCACTAGTGGGAGCATGTGAAGATCAGCAGATTCTGAATAATCTGGCGTATTCCTGATGCAACACAGTACAAAGAGATATTGGAAGATAAACAGATGAACAGATACCCTACAACTCATGCAAAAACAGATCTTCATATTTGAAAATAGGTCTATGGATAGCTTAAATTCCCAGCTAACAAATGCAGGAACAGGGGTGGATGAATGGCCAGAAATAAAGCTGGAAGGCATAAAGTCTGAAGAAGAGCCTGGAAAATTCATAGATATAGTGGGGCTGAGGAAAGACATTAGGAGATCATGCATGGGGATATAGGAGGAGATTAGGTTTTCAGAATGGATTTCAGGAAAAAAAAAATGAACCAAGAAAGGAAAGAATAATAGCTTGTTTTGGTTTGTCTTTAATAGCTGTTTTAACGAGCTACAAACATGAAAATCAGTTGTAGGCAGTTGAAACTGTTCTGTGATACTATGCTATGCACACACGTTGCTAGAGGCAATGTAGCTCCAGTTCGAGTGAATTCTATATTCAGCTCAGATTTGCTGGAATGTGCAGACAGTGCCTATAGAGAATCACAAAGCATCTATACCTTTCTCCTACACTCACTAGCTCCATACTTAATGGCATGTAGAACTAGGATCAATGGAATTTTTAGGATGTTTTTGCAGTTGAAAAAAAGGTACGAAAAAATAACATATTTAAATTTTGTTCTGCTGTTCTTTACAACAATTTGTAGCTTGTGTTCTTTTAAATACATTTGTATTTTCAAAAGCAACTTTAACATGGCTTAATCAATACATTTGTTTATGCAAGAAAAGATTTCTTTACAAATCACTACAAACTTTTCATTTAAAATAATTTTGTAGTCAAAGTGGGAGGAATTAACAAAAACATTGAAATCAACAAAAAACTGTATGTCTTGTCCATATCCAGTGATTTGTTTACATTTTCTCATGTGTATTTGAGTTAACTGATTATTTTTTTCTCCAGATGCCATAATCATTAACATGAGAGGTTTTGAGCTTTGTATCACTACTTTTTTTGTAGGAAAATCACGAATTATCTCTCTTTTTTTTGAAAGATAATAAAAGCTTAAATATTGTTTTCATTGTTTACTCTGTGGATACATAATAGTGACTATTAAGCATTGCAAAATACTTAACAAAATGCAAGAAAAAAAACTTTTTGAGGCAAAATAGGCACTCACTGATAACAATAGGTAATAGCATATACAATTAAACATGTAAAATAAACTTCTTGAACCTGCAAGCCAGAAAAAATTAAGTTCTGAAGATGGCAATTTAGCTAATAATTCAAATAGCAAGGTTGGATAAGGGAGGAATTAGTAATGGCTGCCCACCCCCGCTTCCTATGCTATTATCACAGTTGGGTGTTCCAGTCAGTGAATGATGTGACATCTACATAAAAGCTGCCTTGTAGTCTTTTACCACTGGGTACTAAAGCAAAAAGCACAGTGAAGGTATATCTCATCTGGCCTCTGACTTCCTGCAGATAATTTGCTTTTGCCCTCTGACAGGGTTCAATCCTTTAATAACACAGGCAAACATTGGGTGAACACCTCAAGTAGTGCAGGCACAGGAAGAATTACTCTACATTTAAAAGCCGCTCTGACACTAACGGCCGATTCAACAGTGCAGAAGGAGACGCCCTTCTTCTTCCTAATCATGCCTGAACTGCTTGGCTTCACTGCTTTGTTCGTCCACTTACCTAGAGATTTCCATCCTCTCTTATTTGGTTGTGTTTGTGTGCAATTTCTGGCCCAGGAAATATAGTCAGCAAGAAAATCCTGATGAGTTCCTGGGGTGGGATTTTGTCTCTGCTGAAATCAGAAAGAAAATGTTGTGGGTTTCAGTGTAGCTAGAAGCCCACCTTAGTCTTACATGCATACATGTTTTGGTGTGTGTGTGTGCATGTAGGTGTATGTATGCGTGCTCAAACCATAGAGATAAAAGAGCTCCTACTATTTAGTCAAAGAACTGAAGGATTTTCCTTAGAAATAATGAATTGGTAATTCAGCCTAGAGAAGAGAGGTGGTGGGGAACTAACTCAAACTGTTTAAATGACAGGAATCTGCTAACAGCTGACACTCATTAGAGCATAATTTCTCACACACACAAGCTCACAATTCCCTCTTTCCTTTTTACAATGCGCTTTCAGACTCTGCTCTGCAGCACAAAGCTGCTGTACTTCAGCTTCTAAGTGCTGTCTGCTACTCTTATGCCACGCCATGGTATTTTTCCACAATGGCTCTTCAGCTGGTTTGTTCCTAAGGTGACTGTTCAGGAGGGTGCAGTATAATTTTCAATCTGGTGTCAGGGAATGTGAGTATAACTACATGTGCATCTATGTAGTTACAATGCCAACATGTCATGCGATTCCAACAGTGCTGGAAACTTTCTGTGCTGGTGAGTTAAAACTGAGGTGTATGCACCCGTTAAATGCCATCGTCCCATTGCTCAATCTGGGTGTTGGAGGTGGGTAAAACTGGATGTGAAATACATTAAAAAACCCAAAAAACGTAAGATAGCAAAAAAGAAAGCAGGAAATATAGGTGCAAAACCTGTATGTGACACTTATTTTCAGGATAAGTTCCACCTTGCCTGTTTTTTCTCTTAAGAAGAATAATTTAATTTTTCTTTCTCCCAAAAAAAAAAAAA
>VYXC01005982.1:1512382-1567024 GCA_013397175.1 Platysteira castanea
AAAAAAGTAAAGAAAAAGAATGGAAGTACAGTAGAAAATTATAGGTATTTTAATTGTTTCTTGGCAACATGTTTTCAAATCCTCCTAGGGTTCTGTACTGCTTTGCTTGTCATTTCATCTTGAATTTAGATGTTTTGGGCTGGTGAAACATGAAAAATCTCTCGTCTCTTTTGAAATAATTGAGTCCTTATAACTCCAGGGAAAGTACCAGGAGCTGGGGTGGTGTTTTCCTCTTCTTCAGTAGCAGGTAGCTGTCTGAACAAATAGCCGAGACTCCTTAGAAAGGCTCCTTGGACACCTGCTATCCACTGCAGAAACGGAACCCTTCCCTGGATGAGCGAAGGTTTAGGCAAAGGGGGGTTCCCTGCGGGGGATGGGGAGGTGTCTCCACTAGGTGGCACTGATGAAATGCGTGAAGATTGGCAATTTGGCAGTTTTGGTATCCAGTTTTATTTTAATTTCTTTTTTGAGAATTCTTTTAAAAGAGAACATTATTTTTCCATGCTTGAAAACAAAACGTGGTTATCAATAACAAAGGTATGGTTTTTTTCAAATGTTACACATGAAAAGATAGATACATCTATGCAGAGGTTACTTTGAGATTTGCATCCACATACAGGGAATAATATTCTAAAGGAGGAAAAAAATAGTGATACCTGTATTAAATTCTAAATTTGAGGTTTTTCTAGTTGCATCCTTTTAAATAATTATTTATTTAGGTCTTGTTGACCTTCACTTGAAATCACAAATCTGTCTTGTGAGTTACTTGCACTGAATAAATCCTGTCTTTGAAATTTTTCTTCAGTGAGTTTGCAACCTCAGTGGACAGAGGAGGACAGAATTAAGTGCCTGTGTTGTAGACGAGAAATTGAAGGCACACCTGTATGTGTTTCCACCAGCAAATCCAGGTCTTCTGAGTCCTGCTCCATTGACAAATCTTAGTTCGTTTTCTCCATGGTATCACTGTGAACTTTTATTCACTATTAATCAATCAGTGAAACATCTGTGATCTGCTCTGCTCTCTGGGTGTAAACTATATGTGGCAACAGAAAAATCTGACTATATTTTGGGGTCAGAGATGGTTTGCTTTATGAAAGCAGTAAAATGTATCACAGCACCATGCTTCAGTAATATGTCCCTGACCCTAATGAAATACTTGTCATCAATGCCTTGTACTATGGTATTGCTCAGAAAAACTTTATTTCTGGATGTAAATGGTGAACAATTGATTCAGCACTGCTTAAGATGAAAGGAACTATAGACATCCAAAACAACACAAACTGAGAAATAAATGTCCCCATTTTCTTTTCAATGAAAAGAAATCTTGTGCTTGTGATTACTGATCACTAGCTAGACCTACTCTAATCAATGCTTATTGGGGTATCCGAGCAGTACTTAATCACTTACTAAAACAAAAGTTCAGAAAAGTTGTTGTGGTTTATTTGGAGATATCTTACACTTTGCTGAAGTCTCCAGGGTTTGCTGACATTCCTGACTCTTTGTGAATGAGGTGCTTTTTTTTGTTTTCCCTTCATTTGTGTAGCTCTTTACCTAATTGATTTTCTGTGCTAATACACTAAAGGTCTGAAGAAGGCAGAGCCTCAGGTGTGACAGATGAAATAAGGTGCTTTTAGTTATTGCTTTTATCTTCCATGTCTAATGTGTTGGTTACATCTGTGCAGTTTAACAGCAAAATCAATACATCATTTACTGCCAGTATCTGAAAGAATTTGGAAGCCTATTGGTACTTTAACTACTAAGTTTCCCCTGAAAGGCCTTCCTTACCCTGCTCCCCGCCCCTGCCTTGTACCTCCTGAAGTCAAATGTTGCAGCAAAACACGATCCTTTTCTATCTCCTGTTGTTCGTTTATACATTTAAGTTTATTAAACATCCACCCTTACTGCCAGTTACCTAAACTGCCTTCTTGGCAATTTCATCTAATAGTTGATTTACGAACTTCGCATTTACCTCTAATACAAATGCTATTCAGGACATATTTACTGCTAATGTTTTGAGAGTACAGTTCCTGAACATGAGAAATATTAAGGACAAGTAGGGAAATATTTGCATGACAAGAAGTAAATAAAATTCCTGGTTCTGTATGCAGTCCTGGTTTGCTGATGTAGCCACAGATGTAGTGCTATTTGTCCCCATTGTTTGAGTAAGCACATTTTGACCTCAGAAAATGACAAGAAAACAGGACTCTGCCAAAGAAAAGACAAAATGGTGTTTTTTAATTAATTTGTGGACTCACAGATCAGTTCAATTCCTTTTCATGTGGTGTATGTTGCGATATTTTTTCCTCGTCTCCTGATTGTGCTTTAATTTGGGTGAACTTAATCCCTTCCATATCAGTGCAGTGTCATTTACGTCTTGTTTTCCTCTGACTTCCATTGTTATTTCTGTGATCTTTCACACTGTGACACGTATTGCCATTTGCTGAGGAAACCCTCAAACACAAAAATTGCCCTCTAAATAACATGATTGGCTTATTATTGATTTATTTTTAGTTTGCTGTAAGTGTTTGTGGTGTTACACTCTGGGAGATCTGTGACAAACAAATAACTATTTCCTGCCCGGAGAGGATGTACAGAACAGCACAGTCCTGCAAAGAGCTCAGTCATACCTGTGAAGTATTGTGCAGCCTGGCCTGAATTTTGGCCTGGCCTGAATTTTGGCCTGGCCTGCTTTGGTCACACCCTGCACCCTGACTGATCTCACTATGATGAACTAGATCTGTGACTTTATTTTGAAAAATTTCTAAGAACTTACCTGAATAAAATAATCATCTGAGAAGGACTCACCCACTCATTATTAAAAGACAATAAACTGCTATTATGATTATAATTAAAGTTATTGTTATTATGACTAAATTTTTATGCATTAAAAAGTTTTCAGCCTGAATATTCATCTCAGTAATGAAACAAGTTTCAGGTTCATGATAATGTGAATTTTCTCTGCTTTTTCTCTCTACAGGTACTTTCTAGACTTGCTCTAAACTGGCATAACAAAGTATTAAAAGTAACAGTTTGAATGGTGCATCCAGCATATCTGAATCCAATGGAATTATATTTATTCCTGCTGTTTAGATATCATCAACAAAATCCTCAGCAATCTCCAACTGTACATGAAGATAGCACAATTGTACTGAAGAGATCTTTTCAAATGTAGCAGAATTATTTTTAGAAATTTTACTGCTGGGTATATGCTCAGTTTAGAAAACTGATATTTCATAGTAAATCAAATTGTTACAACTTTGTTAGTGCTAAACCATTACTTGAATAACACCACCACTTCCCCTCCCCCCGATTTCTGACTGTTACTTATTATTTCTGACTTTTACTTATTATTTCTGACTTTTACTGAATGCAGGTTATGTTTATACCAATTTTCACCAAAACAAGTCTTTATCTTCAGTGCAGCTAAGAGTTTCCCTGGTATATTTCTAAGGCCAAAAGATATTGTCATGTTCAGGTTGACTGTCCATGCAATTCAATTCACATAATTTTACTGACTGGTTTTGGGACCAACTTCCTGACTTCTTGCTATCTTAGAATATAACTCTTGGAAAAACTCTCTGTCCAGTAAAATTGTTAGCACTTTGGACTGTCATAAGCTCTAGAAATTGTGCCAACTTTAATTGCCTTTAGATTTTAAAATGTGATTTTGGATGTTATTGGCTTCCAGTCTTTAGGGCTTATTATGACTTTGTTTGCTTCTTTAAACATCACTCTTACCTAATTTCTGTGCCTCCTGGAAGTGCTCTTGGATAGTGATCAAACCTTTTCCTCTTTTGGATAAAAAATAGACTCCAGGCCGCAGAATAATTTTATATAGATTTAAAATTTTTTTCAAGCTATTAACATGCTTTTCAACCTGTAGGCAACAGATCCGGGTGTGGTGTCCAACTAATAGTCTTGCCAGTTAATAATCTCATTAAAACTGCCAACAGGACCTTTTGTTTTGATTTGCCTTACTCCTGTACTTATTATACCAGAGTGGGAAATCATATGGATTTTGATGTTCACCGTGATACCCAAGCCCTCTCCAAAATCACTGTTTTCAGAAATAATCCATAAAATATTATATGAAAAATCTATGTTAGTCTAAAGATAGTGAACATACCTTGATTTTTGGTCCATGACCTTGGGGTTGTCTGTGTTAAGTTCAGGACTGAGAACTTCAGTGCCAGACACCTTTGCAAAAGTATTTTTAAATACAATACCTTTGTACAGTTTACAAGCTTTATTTTGTTGGGGTTTTTTTTAATCTAGTATGAAACTCCTTGAATCTAAGATGGCCCAAAGAAGGTCCATTACATCCTTTTCAATAGTCTGGAAAAAATTGGAGAGGTCCAATTATAGCCCATCATAGAGTCAGGGCATTGTATGACACACTAATGAATGCTCTCCTGTTGTAGCATTATGTTCTATTTTTCAGTCTTTTCTGGCCAGCTAGAGACCCTCACCATATGGATGTGTTGGATACTTTCGCACCAAGATAGTTTTTCCCTCTCAGAGTACATTATTCCACTATTAGTGACCCTTTGTTTCCTGAGAGGAGGAAAGGTGAGGACAATGATGTAGAGAGCATGCGTTTGGTACCATGCAGCCACACACAGAGGCAAAAAAGCAATCTTTCACTTCAGAGGGTAGGTTTAGATGGTGCAGGTACTAATCTCACTGTACCAGGATGCATAGTAAATAAGATGCACGTTTTGAGATTACTGCACTAGAAAGTAATACATTCATGTAATTCTTCAAAAAATGTGAACTTGTTATTCACAGATATAGCAGGCTCTAGTACAAAGTTAAGCCTCAGGTACTTACATTGCAATTATCTTTTCATCTGATACATACCAAAGCAATACTTCTCAAATGCTGGGATGAAGAACTCTATAGCATATTTACAGCAGGATCACATCCCTGTTCAGCTGGCTACTGTCAGAGCGCAGCCGAGGCCGTCTGTGGGACCACCAGCCACAGCCCATCACACTGCTCCAGCCAGTCCTGGCTACTCCCTGTGCAGCACAGCGTCTGCCCTGTGAGCAAATTGCACACAAACCTGTTGCAGCTCCTGCCACACGTCGTACAGGGGCTCATACTTTCCGTGCTTGGACGCCAAAACACAGAGTCTGCTGCTGCTTGGCCCTGGTTTGTAAACACAAAATAAATGAAAGTGCCATGTTTATTCACAGGTGTCTTTACTGGTTTACGGTAGGTGTTGAGAGGAAAGGATTAAATCAGATTTTTTTGGCTGTAGCTTCTTAGAAAAAAAAAATCATCTTTTTTGGAGAAAAATTGCATTAAAAAGAAGAAAAAATCGGCCCTATTTATGAATGTGTCCCATTTTCACCATCAATGCAAATAAGGAAGAAGAACTTTAAATTTGCTCAATACAGGCACAGATGAAATGGAAGGTGTTGTCTTTGAAGTTTGATTTAGACAAAGTAGTTTTCCTCCTTTTTATTTGTTTATGAGACATTCTAGGATATTATTCTGTGCATTCCATGGCTTGAAGCCAGGCTTGAGGTAATTTACTGTTGGTCTTGTTCTGAAACAGTTTTTAAAAAGGATAAAAAAGAAAAACATGTTAATTTATGTGTTATACCCACCCCTCCCCTTATACTTCACCTCACGTTCTGCAGTCAGTGAGCTTCAGACCAATTAAAGACCAACTTTTATCTTAAAAAGCTGAGAGTATCCTCTGGGATGAAGAAGGTGTATATTATTAAAATTCTGTGATATCATGCTTCATGAAGAAGGCTTCAAAAGCTGCCACCCTCTATTTTGGGAATTTTTTTAATGTGGATGAAAACCAGAAATATTTTGCTGAAAACTTGTTTCATGGTCATACATTTTCATAACAGTTTTTTTAAGTTTATTTGGGGTTTGCAATCAGACTTTTTATTTATAACTAATAAATATCTCTTGGAAAAGGAAAGCCACTGCAACCAGCTGGAGTTATGTGACTCCTTCTGCCAAGGCTGGCAGAACTCCCTGACATACCACACAGTTTAGCTCCTCTGGGCCAGATGCTTCTCTCTGCTGCCTAAATATGGAGGAGGTGTGAAGGGGTAGGGGAAAAGACAAGCACAAAGCTCAGTCTCCCAAACAAGAAAGAAGGGTGGATCTTTCAGAAAACACTTGTCCCTGATCCAGAAATCTCCATCACACAAGCACAGAGTAAGAAGAGATTAATCCTCAGAACCCATAAGGGAAATGATTGGTAGATGTGGGGTTCACTCAAGCAGTAGCTACTCTGTAAAAGAAACTTTATATACCATAGCTCAGTGGAACACTATAGTGCCCTTTGCAAGTTCTGTTCTTCTTTTTTTAAGAAGTTTTTTTTTTTAATTATAAAACTTTCATCCAAGATATATTAACAGTGTTAAAAACCAAGACTAGCATCCCCCCCTTTTTCTGAGCAAGCTTAGAAGCACACACTAAATGCCTGCTTGCTTTCCTTCTGTGATAGGAATATTGCATTCTAGCTTTGCTATGGCCCAAATAGAGCTGAAAAAGTGAAGAGAGAGGGAGAGAGAGAGAGGGAGGAGGAGAGAGAGAGAGAGGGAATGTCTTAGTCCATACCATGCTTTTTTGGAGTGCTTCTCTGAAATATGGAAATCTAAATTCTTATCTTTGGTTTTAAGCCAATGGTGGGAAAAGTGACAAAAAGAGTAGTTTAGCCATGGTTATTGCAATATGTAGCTTGTAATAATTTATACCTTTTTATCACATCTGTCCTTTACTGATAATAAGGCAACTATGGACTTTATTTTAAGCACTTTTTCCTTTGGCTGCAATAACATTACAAGACTCAGGGAAAACAAAGAAAAAAAATCTCCCACTTTAGTATACAAATTTCCCAGAAGAAATCAAAGTGCTTATCCTCTTGGACCCAAAATCAGACATATTCTCCAACTAGGCATATCTTCCTTCCTTGTATCTGAATAATATTTACCACAGATAAGCCATAAATAGCTCTTTTCCTTCTTCCCACAAAAATGAAAACAGGTGATTCAAGCTGACGTGTCAAATGTGAGTATGCCTGTTTGAAAATAATAGTTCATATTTTTAAGAATTTCTAATTAAACTGTCAATCTGTACTTCTTCCTTTTTATTTTCTGAAAGCACAGACATTGATTCCTTATCACTTCAAAAATTTTTCATTCCAAACATGTATTCTCAAAATAAATAAGCAAGAACTTTTGGCCAAAAGACTTTTACTCTTGAGACATTCTCCAGTGATCTAATTTGTCTTTCTTTGAAAACACATGCCAGATTCCAAACCCCATGGAGACAATTGCTTCCATACCATCCTCTGCAGCTCACAGGAGTCAGAGGAGACAAAAATAGAAGAAATAAGCAAAAAGATGAACAAAATACCTTTTTTTGTTAATCAGAAAATGTTTAAAACTTAGTAACTTATTGAAAACTTAAGTGCTTGTCACTGTTCAGCTAAGTTCAAGAATAAGTTGCTTGGAGACTTTGTTCAAAATGAGATTTCTACTACTATTCCTTCTTCTATTAAGAATTCTCTCTGCCATGTGTGCCCTGTGTAAAACAAGAATTCTCGTCCTTGTGCTTCAATTTTGACATCAGTCTTAAGCAGAGTTGCCTGTTCATCCCCAGTCAAAGCTAAGATTTGCTGCACATCCTTTAGCCTATGTACATGTTTTTGACAGTGATTTTGTTTCTACAGCTGAGCAAATGAGAGAATCATCCTTTTGCTTTCTTTCTGCATCGACCCTCCAGATTGTGGTTTCATAAGAATGTTTTGTTCAGTCATGTTATTGCTGTCTCTGTGTCTCACTTGTTTTCACTCTGTGTGAACATTCAGGTGCTCAATCTTCATTAGTGCAAATAATCAGGGAAAGGACATGTTAATCTCCAGTTTGTCAAAAGCAATTTTCAAATTGTCTGTTTAACTATAATACTGAGCTCACTCTTCTTTTGTTAATTAGATGTGGTAACAGAGGCAAAGAAAAATATATAATAGAAGCCTAGCAGTGTAACTGTGTGCAAACTGAGAACTGTGAACCTTTATTCAGCACATTTTTACATACTTCAGTACTTCTAAAATAAGATAAAAAATATATAGATATAAAGTGCTTTTCCCGATGGTTTTGGTGCTGAAATACTTATTTTTTGTATTAAGATGAAAGTTTTCATGACTGAAACTGTCCTCAAAAGAGAAATATCTATTTGCATTATTAAGTTTTCTTTTCTGGATGAGAATACTCATTTTTCCCAATCTTTTACTGTATATGTCTGTAATGAATGCTAAAGTCACTGGGTTCCAGAAGTACAATGTTTAGTTTTCTGTAGTTTGAAGATGTTTTAAGAAAAACTGCATTTAAAAATTTGAACAGCGGGTGTGTTATTTCAGCTTGCAGCAAGCTCCTTGCAGTCCGGTGCTCCAGTCTACTGTCCAGACAAACAGGGATATGATGAAAAGTAAAAAGAAGAAAAAGAAGAAGAAAATGATAAGAAAGAGATTACGAGGGAAAGAAACAAACTAATGTTCCTCAGCAAAAAGAAACCCTGTGGTTTTCCCTCCTCTGAAGAGTCTGTCCTCAATATTCCCTCAAGGCAAAATTCAGTTCCTAAGGTTTAAGTCTCTCTTAGGTAATTGACGAGTGTCTTGCATCTGTACTCCAGTAATAAATGCCAGTCACTTAGGTACTTCAAAAGAATGCTAACCATAATTATGCCAGAAACTTTAAACTAATTCCCCTTTTTGAAATAGAAAATAATCACTAATTTCTGTGGGGCAAAGTTTCTCCTCTTGTTTCTAATAACTTCTTCATGCTTATTTATGTGAAAGTTTCCACCAACAGAGAACTAAATTTCAGTTCCATATTTCCCTTTGGGGTTGAAACAGGATGCAGAATAAGGTTTGTCATAATATATTAGGGGTACTTCAACTTTTCAATGATACAATAAAAATTAAATAGTAGATGTGAGAGCAGAGAGTAATTGTGTTTGTGCAGCAATATTTCACAGTGATTTTTCATTTATTAATTTGTTTCATTGATTTGATAAATCAATATTAATTCTATGTATGAGAGAACAAAAGGAAATAAACAATTGATATTTACAAGTATGAAATTAACATGAAGTTCGAGGTTTATCAAGAAGTGATGGTCTGGTTGAACAAACAAAATAGAATCGTTATCAGAAGAAATTGTCTTATGTCTTACAGTAAAGTTTTTGAATTATTAATGTTTTTATCTTGGCTTACAAATGTTTTAAAGTCAGAAATCTATAGAACATTAATTTATGATTATAACTTTAGATAATAATTTCTGTGATATTTTAGGAAGAATATAAAATTTTGGCCATAATTGACAATCAAATATGAGAAAGAAATTTCTACCAGCCAGTTATGACAACCTCTTGAATCATATGATAATATTTGTACACATCATTAATATACTAGAACGTGATATAATTGAAATCAATTTAATAGATCATGGATATTACTACACTTTAATTTTACCTTTTCATTTTTTTCACTCCATCTCAACATATTACTTAGTTTCATAATGGTAAGTTTATCTATGATATCAGTAAATATTTTCATTATTGTTTCTATCATTTTAAATTTCTTTCTGAAAAATTAAAAAGTACAATATTTACCAAAAAATAGAGGGGGAAAAGTACACATTTTAGCCTATTTGCAAATAATGGCTTTTTTGCTGTGAGAATGCATTGCTGGCTCAAGAATGTCTACCATGAGCCCCTGGTCTTCCCTTGCCAAGCTGACTTCTGGCCAGTCAGCCCCCAACATGTACTGGTCCATGAGCTTGTTCCTTCCCAGATACAGAGCTGTGCTCTTCTTCTTCTTAGAGCTCAGGGGGTCAATCTTTGCCCCATTCTCCAGTCCACCGAGTTACCTGAGGAAAATGATCTGACATACTCACCACTCCTCTCAATTTTGTGTCACCTGTAAACTTACTGAGGGTGGACTCTTCCCGTGAGCCATGTCATTCATGAATATGTTAAACAGTGCTGATCCCAGCATTAACCCCTGGGGCAGAAATACTGCTGGCCACTGGCCTGCAGCTAGACTTTGTGCCACTGGCCACAAATGCTTGAGCCCATCAGTACAGAAGGCTTTCAATTTACCTTACTGTCCTTTTACCTATCCTGTACTTCATCAGTCTATGTCTCTAAGGACATTTTAGAAGAAAACATCAAAATACTTTTGTCAAAAGTCAAGATCAACCACATTTGTTGCTCTCCCCTCATCTACCAAAGCTGCTGTTTCACTGTGGGATTCTATCAGTGTAGCCAAGCAGAAGTTCTGCTTCATAAAACCACTCTGACTACTCCCAATGTTCTTTATGTATTTAAAAACTATTTGCAGGAATATCAGTTTCTCTATCACTCTCTCAGAGATCAAGGTGAAGCTGGTCAGTGTACAGTTTTCTGAATCTTCCTTCTTCCCCTGCTTGAAGATAGGAGTGACATCTGCTGTCTTCCATGGCCAGGAATCTCCACCAATCACCCTAACGTTTCAGGGATAATTAATAATGTCCCCAAAATAACATTTTGTAGGTACTTCACCCCTTGTGTGTGTATCCTATCCAACCCAATGACTTTACTTCACCCACTTTGTTTAAATATATCTTAACCTGAAACTCTTAAATCAAAGATAAGTCTTTTTTGTTCCAGACTTTCCCACTGGTCTCAGTGGCCTGAAATTCCTGAAGGTAAACTTTACCAGTAAAGACAGACGTGAAAAAAACCTTGAGAAATTCTGGCTTTTTCATATCCTTTTCACAGTTCCCCTGCCCCATTCAGCAATAAACCCAGATATTCTCTAACCTTCCTTTTTGTTGCTAATATATTTGTAGCAGTCCATCTTGTTTTTAATATACTTTGTGAGATTCCTCTTTCGTCTGGACTTGGCTTTCTAATCCTATCTCTGCATGATCAGATTTAAATGTCTGTCTAAGTTGATCAGACGATATCTCTTTATTCCTTCCGTGTCACCTTTCCTTCCCTCTTTTGTACACTTCCTTTTCAGTCAAGATCAACTTGATTGTCCATGCAGGTCTCCTGAAATTGTCTTTGCTTGACCTGTGTATTGGGATGGACTGTTCTTGAGCTTGGAGGACATGAACCAGCTAGAGGACAATCCTTGGATGTGAGTTCTCTCCAGTAGTTTCTCTAAAGGGATTCTTCCAAGGGGATCCCTGAAAAGGCCAGAGTGCTCTCCTGAAGTCCAGGGTTGTGATCCCTCCTCTCAGTGTCTTGAACTCCACTGTCCCATGGTCATTGCATTTAAGGTTTTTACCCCCCTGATCAGTCCTTCCCTGTTTGTAAGTGTGAACTATGCCAGAACATGTCCTTTCATGGGACCTTGGTTCACCCATGCCAGGAAATCATCGGCATGCTCCAGAAACCTTCTGGATTGCTCCTATGTTGTACCTCCAGCAGATATGGGGTAGCTGAATTTCCCCATGAGGACCAAAGCCTGCAGTCCTGCAGACTCAGTTGCAAGGCATAGCAAAATTCTTCTGTCAGAAAATACTACAAAAATCCCTAAACTAAACCTTTATCAGAGTGCATTTATCTCCTAGACAATCTTAATCGTTTTTTCTGAATGCCAGTATCTCATCATACAATAATTATACCTGTAATGAAAACATTGTTATCAGAAATATCTGAGGGGTTTTTTTCCATGTGAAGCTTGCACTGGGGGGCTCCTGTGGTCTTCTTTCCACTTAGGGCCTCTTGCAGAACCTGGACTTTCTTAGGTCTGCTTTCAACAATTTCCAGAATCAATCTGTAACATTTTTAAAAATGTAATCTGGAAATAAATTGTAGAGAAAGGTTCCCATGCCTTCAGAAAGTGTTAGCAAGTGTGTGGGTGGTGTAATGTGGGAGATATATTAGTTGCTATACATAGGAATGAAGTATGCACAACAAGAATAAAAGGAAGGAATGTGATCAATGCCGCTACCCACACTGTTATGGATTTTGGATGGGTTGTAATCAGCTTGACCTCTATACTTTAAATGGAGAATTCTGGAAGGTGTAACTTGCTATTATTAGCATAATTAAAACTGAAAAAAAATTGAAAAAACCCATTATATTACAGATTAAAAATTACACTCTATTCAATACTCTCATCTATACCTAAACACCCCCCTGCTCAAATCAATACATGATGCTATACCATCATGACATTTTTGATCATGTATACATTTCCTCACATTTAAAAAGGAGAGAGTAGGTATTTTATTGCTTTGATAAAGCATCTGAGTTTTATCACTCAGAAGTCTGTGAAAAATAAGTACAAAATATGTGTTGAACTGAGATTGTACTTTCAACAACAACAAAAAAATCAATAAAAAAGCAACAAAAAATCCTACCCAAATAGGCATCACCTAGTGAGTAATAACTTCATTTCTGTATAGCTCAGGGGGGTTGCAAGGGGAGTGTGAAAAGTTCATTATTATCAACCAGAAAAAATAGCGAGTGCTAAGAAGAAAGAATCGTATTTCCTATTGGGATTTCTCTCAGACTACATGATTTGCATGAAGGGCGCCACATCAAACACATTGGGTGCCCTTTTTCAAATATTAATGTGAAGCTTGTTTCAAGTTCTTTCTTGACTTTGTACCACCTTGTATCAAAGGAACTTAAAAGCAGGACTTGGGAGAAAAAAATACTTTTCCAACTGTTTCAGCACTTAGCAAAATTCTTTCTGTATTTGATCAGTTCTACTTCAAACTTTTATTATTTTGACAAATAGGCACATTTTTATAGCTGCGCATTCTATTGCAATATGATTTGGACTTTCTTCTCTTCTTTTTTTGAAGTTTTCCATTTTTCAACAATGGGTGTCATAACTGACTCACTCAAAACATTTATGCACTACATATTTTAATTATCTGCCTTAGTCTTTTCTCCTACATGATAATTTCTATTAAATATTTATTTTTATGAGGAAGATTATATGAAAGTATGCCACAGAAAATGGAACCCTTAAGATTAAATGTGTGTAATCTGAGCTGTCCTAATCTTACCGTACTGAACTTTGCTTCCCTTTTGCTTCTCTGGGGGGAAATAGGCACCTCTCCAGGATGGTTTGGCTAAATTAGTTGACTGAGAGAGACAACATGAATTTTGCTCCAACAGAAACAGGTTTTTTCAACTGATAATAAAAAGAGAATAAAATGCTTAGCTTTTGTGTAAATTACTAATATTTAGACCTAAAGGGTTAGGTAATTCCCACTGAGTGTAAATCAGTAGCAGCACCAAAAAGAGAATACAAAGCAAACATAATTTCTTTTTCCCCTCTCCCCTCAGAAACAAAGAAATCAGGAGAAAAGTGGTAGGAATTTTTGTTGAGGAATCCAAGCATAAATAAATTTCTCATAAAAATACAAGAGATGAAATGTATTGTATAGCATGAGAGCAGTTA
Source organism: Platysteira castanea (assembly GCA_013397175.1). Lineage (NCBI taxonomy): Eukaryota > Metazoa > Chordata > Aves > Passeriformes > Platysteira > Platysteira castanea. The sequence continues at coordinate 1,525,827 of VYXC01005982.1, forward strand.
TTAGAGATAAGAAATGAAATTGTGAAAATTTACAGAACAACAATTTTAGGAGAAGTTGGTCTTTTTACAATGCACAACCCACAGTCTGAAGGATAAAAATATAAAATGCAAGTTGTAATGGGTAACAGGAGCTAGTGGTATCCTAGAACTAAATTTTGTCCACAAAGCCAGGGAAGAAATCTTCCCTGAGATCTCACAGGATACTATAGAAAAAATTTTAAATTTGCAATTATCATCCAGAAACAATCACCATGGTGGTGGTACATCTAAAGCTCCTGTTGTATTTTATCAAAAAAGTCTTAAGTGCTCTGGAGGGTAAAGGTAAACAGCTTGTTTGGTCTGTAAGACACATAATTTCTAAAATTTTTTCCTTACTATTTTTCATAAAAAAGAAGTTAGAGAAAGATTAAAGTGAACTAGTGTAAACAAACATGAAAAGCCTAACAGTGTTACTAAAACCTAGTAAAATTTAGACCTAATATATTCTTTAATGCTTATTACACAAAAATATCTTCACATTGAAGTTAATGGGATGATTGTTTTTCTTCTAAGTCACAGAGAAGCAAAGATTTATAGGAATTTCCTGATGATGTTTTCATAAAAAAAGTAAAGTTATTAACGTTTTGCTGACCAGTCTTATCTATGGCCATAAGCAAAATTAAATATAATGATGCTGCCTTTAAAAACATTAACGAACACACTAAACAGTGGAAGAACAATCTGATTGTTAAGAATGGATGATATGGATATGTTTTTTCCCTTTTGTATAGAGATGAAAACATCTGATTTTAATATATTTTTCTTTATTTTGTCCTTTCCCTCAGGACGAGTTTGCTGTCACGTGTAAGCTGGATGTCTTTAACATGGGTATTTATTACCATTTTCCTTGGGTTTTTTTCCCCTTGACTCAGTTAAATTCATGGGCATTTTGCACATTTTAAAGCATTGGGGCTAAAATCATTCATAATAAGAAAAAAGCTAAACAATAGTATCATATTGTAACCCTATATTATGCTAATTTCTAATTTTAGAATTAGATTTAGGCGAGTAGATTCTGATGTACAACTTTGGCAGCTCCATACATATGGAAGTAGTCTATATTCTACTGGAGTATATAAAAGCAGAATGCATATCTATAATAGTAGTGCTAGAAAGTCTTATTAGATTGTTTTGCTGATAATACAACAGATCACTATTAGTATTCTAAGCTGGTAATAACAGTCAGAAGACCTTTTACCACTTAGCAGTGAACTATCTGTGTATTTGCTGCAGTCATAAATGACAAACCTGCACTATCAGAGGAAATCCACACTAGTAGTTTTTGTTTGATGTTTTCCAAGAAATATGGGTGAAGTATTTGGTTATTGGTTTCCACCATTATCAGTAAAATGAAGTTCAGGAAAGAAAATCAACATTGCATACACAACTACCCTCACACTCTTCCTACTGTACCACTGTTTCCTACAAATCGTAGATCATTCACACAGAAAAGATTAGCTAGGGTCGACTGTGTTCCACAGCTGGAACAAAAGCTGTTTGATTTTCCAAGCTTCCTCCTAAGTCACACGGAAAGGCAGCAGACATTGCTCACCTGGATCTAGTGGGGTAATTATAAGATTTTTATTTAAAAAAAAGGGAGAAATGTTCTCTTCTTTTCTTGATTTAGTGACAGCCTGGAACAAAGGTAAGCAGAAGAACAGGATCACTGTAGTTGGATATCTCAATCCATTCATCTTTAAGCTACATTTTCTACCTGGCTTAATCATGCTTTAATTTCCCATCAGCTTGTCTTTATGGACTCTACTGAGCATCAACATCCAGAGCTATTATAGAGTATGTTGAAAGGATAAATCTCTTTGTAGGAGAGGTCTTCCTGGAAAAGACACAGTCTAAGTAGTGGTAAGCAGTAATTTCTTTCCATCAATCTACAAAGACTGTGAGTTTATTGAGTTATATTTAAGATTCTGTCATGAATGTTACCCCACCAAAAAAAAATTATGATATATACATCACATCATCTAAAATCACTGTAAAACAGTGCATTACCAAATAGTTCTTAACAAAGGCATACACTTAAGATTTCTGTACCTTTTCTCATGTCATTTGCAACATACCTGCATCAGGAAAAATCTTATGACCACTCCCTTACCCATTCCAGCTAGACCTTATCTTTCAAAGGCACCAATGTATGAGGCAGTGTACCCCTGCCCACTATCAAGGAGTAGGCTTCAATAACTTTCCCTTACTACAAAGTTAGAGATCCGTGTGCAGAAACATTTCTTGAATTTACTGCTGTTCTTCTGCTATGAAAAGCCCTAGGAATGTCCCATTTTGGGTAGCTCTGTTTACAGAATACCAGAGCAGCTCTTAGTTCTCTGCTTGAAAACAAAACTGAAATGGTGTCATTTTACACAATTGCTAAAAACCCTGTCTGGTTTTCAAACTCTATTCTCTTTGCTTCTGCTTTTTCTTTAGGAGAACTTTCTGCCATTTCAGCCTTTATAAAAACAGGAAGGGGAAAGAACAACTAATTTTCTCTCTGCCGTCAGAGCATAGCAGTTTATAAAGACTTAGTTGACAGTTTATTTTTCCTAAGTATTCAAAAATTAATACACATCTTTTCAAAAAGCATACATCCCTAGGTGGCCAAAACTCAAATTATCATTAAAAATAATTTCCTGTTCAAGATCTCTAAAATTACATAATACAATGCACTGTGACTGCCAAACTCTGAATTATCATTTTAAGAAAGGGAAAGAACCCCAATTTACCTTCATAAAATACAGCTTTGCATCTGTCTTTCCAACTAACTCCAGCCTCAGTACACATCTGATCAGAGATTTTCTTTCCTGGACTGAATAAGTGCTATTCAGGAATCTACCAGGCAGTGGTTCTGGGTAATACGAGAAAATGTCAGTTTTTTATTGTTAGGCACTGGTTCCATGTGGCTCTGTAATCTTACGTTTCTGACTGGCTTCACAACCATGACATGTATATTGTACTGCACAACTTGGTATTTATATTATGCTAAATCTTGTAACTTGACAAAATTGCACTCATAAAATAATGCAATTCACTCTCAGGAAGTGTATTAAAAGCTTATGTGAAATAATTTTCTGTCTTAACTATTATATTGGATCAAGCCCCTGATGTGTTTGAGAGCTGCACTTTCCCACATTTTTGCCTCAAATCACATTTTTAGAAATCAAAAGTGTTTCAAGTCTGTGTGGAAATATTATGAAAGCTCAATTTTCTGTGAAAAAACAATAGAAAAGGCATCTTAGAGAATATATCCAAGTCACTAGGTACTGTTTTCAGTAATTTAAGTTGGAATTTATCCCTTGGTATATAGAGTTATGATTTCTTCAAACTAAGGACTAATACAAAATGTACTAACTGCAAATGGGGAGCTATAAAAGTCCTGAAAGCCAGTGTTTTAACACATTAATTTCCAACTCAGCTGATACTGTATGAAGTGTTAACAGTAGACACAGGACCACAAGGGCATTACAGGTCAGATTGTATATTCACTGTAAGATCTCAACCATGTTTCTCTTTGATGCTTTTGATGCTATAATTTCCCTGCTCATCCTGGAAGAGAGTAGCACAACCCATTAGGTATTTTTCATGATTGTCTCTTTTTGTGAGCAGTACTTTATAAACTGACAGTGCATGTGGACAAAAGAAAATTTTAAAGACTTTCTTAGAATTAAAGAAAATAGAAATATGCTTTGAGATTACCCTAACACTTCTTAGACATCTTTGATATATTCACATATTTAAAGAAAAGAAACATAACTATGAAAGTTCTCTAAACACTTAACAATTAAACTGGCAGAATATACTGTGTAAAGAAAAATATCCTAGACGTATCTTAGATTCACAGGAAGTGTGGTAAAATATATACAATTATGGAAAATTAAATTATAATATAGTTTTTTATGTTTTAAGGAGGAGTGTAACTCCAGAATGTGAGGCCAAGGTCCTTTAATTACATGTTGTTTATTCAAGTAGTTTTAAGCAGACACCTTATTCCTGAAAATGGATAGTTTTATAGGTATGTCACCCAGTTGAGTTGTTCTTTTCCTAAGGTAGGATTTTAAAAATTCAATATTATTGGATCATAAAAACCTATTCCTTGAATGGCAAGAAGTAATAAATCCATAATTGCATTAACTGCAGAAAAGTTAATAGACATTTTAATTAAAGAACCACCCTAACAGGATTAGAATTCACTGCCCTATAAAGGCTGAATCGTGCAGTGTTTCATTATAATGTCTGAGAATGTACAGGTGCTAAATTAACTACAGAGACCTTGTCTTTTGTTCCTTGTGTAAAATAAAAACATATTGTAAATTAAAATGAAAAATTAATTTACAAGGTTATCACTCCGGAAGTCAGACAAAGCCTATTGGCTAGTGAAGCTGGTCAAGAATTTCCCGAGGTGCTTCTTTATTTGAGAATGTTGATCATGGGAATGAATGATTTCTGGGAAACGAATCTATTTCATAAAACTTTAATCAGAAAACGTATCTCAGCACTTGTCAGGTTTTCTGATCATATCTGGAACACAAGAGACTTGAACATTTCAGAGGTCAGACCTCTTACCTTGCAGAACAGGCAGCTGCTTTTCACACAGCCAGGCACAGGAGGGGACCTGAGCCTCCTACCTCTACGGAGCACGCTGGTGGTGACCAAGGTGCACACAGCAGCAAGCAGGGCTGCCGGCAGCCTTTCCCACTTAGGAGAGAAGGAAAACCATGCTGTGTGCCAGCTAGAAAGCCATGTATTCAGAGCAGTGCTTGACTTCTGTCTAACATGCTGTTGGGAGCCCAGGTGGTGTATCTTACTTGTGTAGAAGCACGTGAATACAATATCTCAGTTTCACAATATCCTGGAAGCTTCTACATGGTACCTTCCCCAAATTGCAGGGGAGGAGTAGGAACTTTTTGCAATTATTATCTCTGGCTTCTCTGTAAGATGCCTTCCTTCCCATCTCACCTAAAAAATAACTTAAAAATAAAAGACCAAGATATTGTCATACGAAAGAAGAAAGAAAAAGCTTACATTCATTTAAGTGGCTTTGTATGAAGGATGCATACAAGCAAAGCGTCATGAAATTTAGACTAAATGCCATGTGATATTTTGATACTTAACCACCAATTTTTTAATTCAGTGCAGTATATTTTTCATGCTAAAGATTACTGGAAGAGATTGCTGGACACTGACTGAATGTATAATTTGTGTGAAGCAATGTGTTGACAGAATACAAATGCAGGTGATTATATCCAGTGGTTGGAGGAATACATAAATGATCTCTGCCTTTAACTTTACTAATAGCAATGTTTTTAATTCAGTTTGATGTTGGATGGAAATTAAATAAAAAAATCACCCAGCATCCCTTGACCCAGCAATATGATGCCAAAAACTATTTGCTCCATTTCTGTGATAAATGCACCATTTCCTGCATAAATTTTTGCCTTGACTTTATAGCTCCGTGTCTTAGGTTACAATGTAAGATGTAACCAAAAGTATGTATTCTATCACCATCTGTTGAAACCAGATGGGGCAGGGTTCTTTATCTCTTCCATGGCACTCATAACTCCCTCCAGGAGATATCTTCTGTTAATGGGCCATCCAGCCTCACTGCATGGCTCATGGAATTACATCATCCCATTGTCGGATGCTCCACCCAGGGGGAGGAACTAGGGGGAAGCATTCCCACCTGGATATAATCCGAGGTTTGGCGCATCACAAGCAGCTCTTACCTACCGGATTTCCAGAGGATAAGAGCTACACAACCACCACTGGATGTTCAGAGGAGGACTAGACCCGTGTACAGGACCACTGCTTCAACAGAACCACTTCCAAGAGGACTGCAGCCACCACCTAATCAGACAGCTACCACCACCCTGCCTGGCAGGGTGTCAGGTCATAGCCTGTCAGGTTAAACCAGTGTTTCTGTATTGTTGCCTTGTTATATATACTAGTAAAGAACTGTTATTCCTATTTCTCATATCTTAGCCTGAAAGCCCCTTAATTTCAAAATTATAATAATTTGCAGGGAAGGGGGTTACGTTTTCCATTCCAAGGGAAGGTCCTGCTTTCCTTAGTAGACACCTCTTTCAAACCAAGACAATCAATTTCTATAAGTTAAATGTTTCCCCAAATAAAAGTTCTACAGGATAAATAAAAAGTATTTTATGTAACGTTGAAGCTGACCCTTTTCAGGAAAGGCTCACATATTTGTCCATTTTCTTATCAAAGACTTGTTCTACTGGTGCAGAAGATCAGATTCATCTGATCCAACCCAGACATCTGCTTTGTAAATACTTTTGTTTGAGCTTGCTGTCAAGACTCTCTTCAGAGTCAATGAACTTAAACTGACACTATATGTGCAACTCACATTATCCTATATGTTTACATATATAAAATAGATGACCAACAAGTCCTTATATGTGTAAGTGTCGTTCTTTCCAATGAGTAGAAAAAGAGCCTAAAGTAGTAATATCGGAGATGTAGACAATAAGATACACATATCTGAAAAAAGATGGGATGAAAGACTTATTAATAAATGCTTTTATAAGGGTTTTTTTTCCAAAAGCTAGGTTAGTATAAGTTAGGGACAATATAATACACATACACAGGTTCACTGTGCAATGGGAACAAGATTAATGGCATAAATGATCACATCGTTAATAAAATATTTCACTGGTTCTTGGAAACTGTTGTGGTTCCAATCCTCAAAAATGACACACAGACAGCTTCCTTTTTCAAATTCAGTCTTGTTTCCTTGTGTAAGACAGCAGCTATATATTTGCAACAGTAACACTAATAATACTACACAGATATTATTTCTTTACTGTCATTGTTATACAATCATTATGTTAATACTGCATCAGATGCATCACTATAAAAATAGTGTAGAGTTATCATTTATAATTTCTCAGAGCCACATTTGGGTATGAATTTTAAGTAATGTATTTTGATTCCAATACATTTTGAGAAATGAACTCTCCATCTGTTCCTTCCCACTCTTACCTTATGGTTGATATTTAGTTTAAAACCAGCAAAGTCAATACAATCCATTATAAAAGAGACTTTAGTAGGCAAACATTTCTATGTTATATTGAATATGCTCTGTATAATAAAAGTGATTTGAACAACCTGCACTGTACTTTGAAGTTATTAGCTTGCATAAAATATGGACTTATATCAGGAAAGAGGTATAATGCACTTGCTGCTATATTACAGTAGTATGAACAAAGAGAATAATTATCAAACTAGGATATCCTGAGTAATCTTCACATTTTATACTCTAAGTACATGAAAAAATAATTTGAAAATAATGTCTTCATTTTACACTGAACTCCTTTGCAGTCATCACCCTCCTCTCCCCTTACTGCTCCCATTTCAGTAGATGAGGCTTGCAGCCAAGAGCATTTATGCTTTTCATCCTTTTGTAGAAAATAATTTCAATATAGAGAATGGGAGGGGAAGAACTTACCATATGCTATGCTATATAAAAAATAAGCAAATGTTGGCACATCATGGAACCAGCTCTTCACTTCCCAGGCTCTTCTGTTCACCCCGTTTTATACACAAATGCAATGTGCGTCCTTGAGCCGACGGAGAACTTGAACAGGTTTGGACTCCCTGCCAAGGTATCAGGTTCCTGGGGCTTAACATGATCCAGGACTGTCTACTCCCCAGTCTGATGTCCATATTGGTACTCTGTATGCACCAATAGAAAAACTATATGCATGTACAGGGAGGGCCATGGTTCTGATGCTGGCCTTGGATCTTGTTTTCATACCATACAAATTAAACTATAGAAGGTAATAATGAATTAACCCTTCATCCAAGTTATTCCACAATCGAGGTTATGTTATATTATTATTGTTAGCCATTTACTTGTTGCCTACTTATATAAATTATAAGTTGTTTAAATACTAAAGGTAAGATTTTTGCCTTTTTTCTCATTTATTTTTCTTTTCCCCTTTCGTACCCAAAACAGCCAAAATAACTAGAGATGCCTACCATACGGCACTGGGCAAAGGAACCTGAAATGAAAGTCCTGTGTGAGATTCCTGATTTCATTGTGCTTCTGCCTTTTTTCAAACCAAGAAGAAATGGAAAAATAATTACCACCATTTCCTCACAGAAGCTGTCCCCAGACCTCCAGGTTGGTGAAGATTGGGTGCAGAAGGGCCAGTTTACTTACTCCAAGAATAGAGGCTGCAGGATTAATAAGGTACAAAAAGCTAAACACTTATTATTCCTTCTGAATATTTCTTAAAGTAGTAAAGAAGCATTGTCACTCCTCTTAAACATCACTAGTATTGTTACTGTTATTATATTTTTTTTTTAAATTAAAGACCATAATAAAAAGTATAAAATACTAATATTACCTTCAAAAGACAGGATATCAGTTTCAAAATATAAGAAAATAAATAAAATGAAAATAAAACTAGCAAAACTTGGCAGAAAAACTAAGAATTCTGTGGAAAGTATTTCTAAACATTTATTCTTTGACTTTTGTAGTTAGCCTATGTTAATCTCTTTGGTCAACTAGTAATTCCTTGTTCTTCTCTACTTAGGCCTCACACAAAGTTTCATTCTTTGAGTTATTCCTTCTGCATCAAGTAAAAATCAGAAAAATAAAGTTCAAGCTATCAAGATTCTGAAAATAGCACCAAAATTAAGGATTAGGAAAATAAAAACCAGTCGGAACAAGTTTTGCCATTATTTTATACTTTCTATTTCTTTAAAGGAGGCAGGCAACATATCTAACTTTTCATTTTGCAAACATTTCTTCTTTGAACGAAGTGTAAATTGAGACTAACAAAGAGGTTATAGTATTGCTTTAAGTGCTGTATTCAGTGTTTTGCAATCCACTGGGAAGTGATTTGATTGACCTAACACAAACACTAAATGTAATGTTACTTTACCTTCACTGTAGTGATAGGCTATCTGCGATCCTTTGTGACCTTAAGGATTCACCTCTTCGGGTTCCTGTCAATTAACACTTTCCAGGGGCTCGTAGACAGTCTGACTGTGCTGTGGTGTGTCTAATGTACTGGAGAGAAGCTGAGTGGAGTGTTATTAAATATCTGTTGTGCGGAAGCTATCTAAGCAGGACTGAGATGAATAATACCATTTGGGTTTTTACTCCCTCTGGTTTAACCAGTTTGACTGCATGCCTCCTACCTATTTAAGTTCTCAAGTGAGTTTAAGAGTTTCATCTCCCATCTGAGACTTATGGTTATTCAGAAGCTGCCTCGGGTTTTTGCAAGTATTTGAAATTACTAAGTTGAATAGAGTATTTGATGTGAATGTGAATAGGACTGCATGACGCTGCTTACCATGTTTTTTCAGTTTTTGTCTTCCCCTTCAAATAGAACCTAGAGGAATACATACAAAAAAATCTATGTTTTGACACTAGGTGCAATTCATAAAGGGTGGCTATGATTTGAACAAGCCGTGCCATTGTTTATAAGTCACAACAGAAGGCTTGAGGCAGTACAGAAACCTGCCACTGGACCACTTAGAATATCATCCAGAGAGATGTGAGATCCAACATCTTGAAAGTCACCGTAGCTCTTGACCAACATTTAAACAGACCAAGAAAAAGATATGAAAGTACTTAATTGTGCTGGTTTTGGCTGGGGTAGAGTGAACTTTTTTCACAGTGGCAGACATGGGGCTGTTTTGGATTTGTGCTGAACACAGGGATGATAATATAGAGATGTTTTTGTTATTGCTGAGCAGGGCTCCCATAGAGCCAAGGCCTTTTCTGCTTCTCGTCCTGCCACACTGGGGAGGAGTCTGGGGGTGCTTGGGAGGTTGGGAGGAGACACAGCTGGGACAGGTGATCCAAACTGACCAAAGGGATATTCCAGACCACAGAGCGTCATGCTTAGTGTTTGAAGTGGGAGGAAGAAGGATGAAGAGGAGAGAGGCATTTGGAGTTATGTTTGTCTTCCCAAGTCACTGTTATCTTCCCAGTCCGTGACAAGGCCCTGCTCCCCTGGAGATGGCTGAACACCTGCCTGCCCATGGGAAGCAGTGACTTCGTTCCCTGTTTTGCTTTGCTTGTGTGCATGACTTCTGCTTTTCCTGTGAAACTGAGTTTATCTCAATCCAGGAGGTATCTACTTTTTACCTCTCCAATTCTGTCCCTAATCTCATTGGTATGGGAGTGAGGGGTGACCATGTAGTACTTGGTTGCTGGCTGGGATTAAACCATGACTAAAACAATCTAGGATTGTTTACTGTCTTTATGCTATAGATGAGGACTTTTCTTCTGTTGAAATCAAATACATTTTAAACACCTCAAATACTGTTTTGTAAATGAGACCTTATTTTTCTTTTACAAGATGAAAACCACTAAGTTCTATATGTTCAGTTTTTCACGTGCCATTAGTTTACCTAAATTCTTCTTTCTAATTCTTATGACATATCTATTCTAAATCTCTTGAACAGAAAAGATAATCAACCTTTTCTAAGATTGGACTATTGGTTTTAAATTTAATGCCTCTGAAATCTTGGTTAAATTTACAGCAGGAAAATTATGTTTAGGGCAATATTAATTATTAGAATTGGTCATGGAAAATAGAGTTCTCAGGTTAATTGAAAGTAAATGTGTACTGATGTGAAGTGAGTTTAGCAATTCGGAGTTTGCATAAAAGATTAAAACAAAATACCTCAATATTCAATAGCTCTATAAGTTTTAATTTAGAAGACCTGGACATTTTTAAGTGATTGATTCTGCCTTCTAAATTTGTGCATATGAATAAGATTTTGGTCAAGAGGATTTTAGGATCCCAACTCTCACTGAAAAGGAAAATAAGGTTCCTATATATACCTTTAAATCTATTCCTTAGGTTTTTTACTGCCTCACGTCATGGCAGATTTACTGATCACATTTTAAGCTTTCAGCTTTTTAAAATCTTTTTCTTCAAGTGAAAAAGAAAATAATTAGAGGAAAAATCCAGAAAAAAATATATTTGATTATTTTTGCTCAGAGCTCTGCATTAATAATCAAGGCAAATATTGCACACACTGATATCTAGTACCAAATTCAAATGATGCAAAAAAAAGAAGAAATAGGAAGATAACAAGAGCTTGTTTAGCTGTATGGCTTGAAATTCTCACAGTATTGTCAGAGAAGTTCTTGAAATATCTAATCTGAATTGATATTCAAGTAACCTTTGAATGCCATGAAGTTTGAGTGTATTTGAGTTCAACTTTCCAGTTTATAATAAATTCTAATTAGAGGGGGTTTTTTGTGATTGGAATAATTGGACTAAAATTTCTGTTTCTAATTGTTTCTTGGACCAAGGCTTATCCATTTAATCTGAAAATTTACTAAAAAAAACCAAAACACCTTTGCCCTTTACTACTAGTAACAATTATAATTGTGCAGTGACTTGCCTGCCTTTTTATTTTGACAACATTGCTTTAAGGAAACATTATTCATAAAGAAGGAGGCAACCTTTGAAGATGATAAGAGCCACGCAATGTGCTCAGTTCAAGTAGCAAAAATAGTACTTGAATTCAGTCTTCTTTCAAGCTTGATCTGCCTCTGAGAATCAGGAATGGTACAACAGAAATTAGTATGTGCATGAACTACCTACAAAAAGACTTTCTGCAAAGATTTCTGTCTCATCCTTCCCTTGCTCTCTTTTGTTCTCAGTGAACTTCTTTGCAGGTTGTTGAATGTGATATATTAAGAATTTAAACCTTGCTCACTGGAATAGGCATATGAAATGAGAAATCAGAGAAAGAAAAACTTGGTACATCTCTTTTGCGATTTTATTCTTTTAGCCTACACACAATGTCCTATGGCAAACAGAACTGACCTACATGGGAATTTTAATTCAATTTGGGGATGGGGGGAAGAACAGGGGAAGCTGCCCCCATTTCTGATCTTAATAGCAAAAATGAAGAAAAAATAAAAGTACTCTGATAGCTATGTAGATAGCTTGATTAAATCACCCCATGAAAGTGTAAGCAGAGTAGAATGCCTTATGTGTCTGCTTGATTCAGTGACACAATAGTCTTGTAGTTTGCTTATTTTTTATTTCTTCCATTTGCTCTCTTGTGTTTATTTTACATTACAGGCCATTTATTTTGCAGGACGAACTTTTCCTCTTATATCATTTTTCTCTCGTGGTATCATACTGTGCACGCTATGTTTATTCATGAACAGTGAAACACATTTCCCGTGCACTAAGGAATGTATTGTTTTAGCCTGAGTCTCAATCTATGCTTAAGTCCACTTCTGTTCATAATAATTTACTTAAAGGTATTTAAGCATTCAGGTAAATTAATTATGTGCTGAAGTGTTTGGTTTTACAGACATGAGTGTTCTATTATACTTTTTTTCAGTTATTAAAATGATATTGTTTTATAAAATGTGTACTGAATATACAGAGATTGGTACATTAGCCTGTTTTATTATTATTATATGAGATATTTCTTCCAACATGATTATATACAGTTTCAACGTGGACATATAGGGAACGTATGTAAGAGTAAGTTCCAATATTATTAACTCAAGAAAGGACAAAGCTATAAATCCTTTGTACTATTTGAATGCTACTCATTACTCAGCTAAGCGGGTCCCCACACAAATCTCATGGCAATGACACTCCAAACTATGTTTTTCTCTTCTGTTTAAGATGTACCACAAGAAAGTGTAGTTATTTCATAGACCTGATGAAAATTTTATTTCCTTGTTCTCCAGAGAATGGCAAAATCACATAGTTTGCTGATTTTTAAACTGTACTCCCCCTGCAAATCTGATACACAATCAACGAGGAACTCCCTAAAACTGCCCAAGACAGTCATTTTGGAAGCTGGCAGTTTAGAGGTAGCTAACAGTCAGTGCTTCTGCATACTTCTTTCATATGGTCATATATTTTTGCATCCTGTGTGGCTGATTAGGGTTAAAGAGCAGCTAAAATTTCAAAACTACAGATAGTTCAATGAGGAGCAGAAGAGTGGGTTTCGATCCAGGGCTTTTATCTCTGGATTTGCCCAAACAAAAGCAGGACAGATTTGCATCATCTTCAATGTAATTGGCTTTTAATCAAAAATGATTTTAACATAAATATTGAGATTTTTTGTTCCTGAAGCAGCATGATTGTTTGCATTTCCCCTTGAAGCAGGATGTAAGTGCAGATGCCATTCAGCTGGAATGCTGACAGCCAGCTGAACTCCAAGGGCTGTGACCCCACTGAAACAATTCTTTATGCTGAGGAAATGTGTGCAAGTAGCTTCCAATGCAGAAAGTAGAAAAGAAATAGTTTGTAGCAAATATATATCTCTTACAAGTTGAGATAAAAACTAACCAGCCAAACAAACCAATTTCTTATCCAAATGATTAGCCAAAAGATTCCATCAGCAGCTAGGGCAAACCCACACTTATGAACATAAATAATGCAACTAATATAAAACTTAAAAGTGAATGTACAGCCCTGCACTCAATCATATAATATCAAGTATTTGAGGGAAATTTAAAAGCTTGTTTTTCACATGCATTGTCTAAGCACCAGCATAAGCAAGGTAGGATGGGGCTACTCTTCTCATTCCTATCTGTGTCAGCAACACAAGCACAATCAAGGTTATATTCCTGCTAAATTGCTCTCCAGAGTTGATGGCTTGAGAGAGAGGAAAGATAAGAAAAGAGTGAATTGAACAAAGGATATTTAATGTTGCTTGCTATGGCAACACAGCTGAAATAGGATATATGCTACTATAAACCAAGAAAAGTGCACAAAGAGTGGCGGTGGAGTACTGTGGCCCAGCTGTACTTTGTTGACTGTGACTTCATTTTACACTCTGAAGTGATCGTAAGCAAGGCATTTGCAGAATAGAAGTGTACCTGAAAAATCATAAACTTGGCATGATCTAATAAGCCTTCTGAGATTTATAGAGTGCATCAAATCTCCTCAATTCATGGGCAGAGATGGACAAGACATAAAGTAGTCATGGTCTGAGCCAAAACATTCCTGACGATTTTCCCTGGAAGAAGTAAATCTAAAATTTGCATCAAAAGAGGAAGAATTAAAATTAAAAAAAAAAAAAAATCAATGTAGACAAATTTAAAACTATAAATTTAGGGAAAACCCACAGGAACAACACATACACCATAAAGCCCCTGACATCAGTTGTCACCTAGGCGCAGACTCTATCCTCGCTGTGGATATTTACGTTTTTAAGGCCACTAGCTACTGAGCTGATGTGCTCAGGGAAAAATACAGTCCAAGGGAGTAGCAGAAAGAAATCAAAAACAACTGAAAAGCCATGGAAAAAAATATTTTGTCGATTTATTATTCCATTGTACAACACAGGAGTGTAGGTTACACTATTACAAAAATTATCAAGCAGAACTTGAGAAAGATACAAAATGCTGTCAGAGTTGAAGAACAGGTTCATTACAAGGAGCAATGCATTAATGTAACACTTCCAAGAGTGGAAGGAAGACAACAGGGGAAGGAGGTAGTAACACACAGAGAAGGAAATGGGTAATGATGATGAATTACAACTATTATCTAAAAATTTTAATACCAGAAAACCCAAGGGACACACAAAGGAAATCATCAGGTGTAAACTTTAAAAGAAACAAAACAAAGCTTGTTTCACACAGTGCATAGTTAAAATGTGATGCACACTGGATGCCAAACAGAAATGTGTTTGAAAAATGAGTAGGCAAATTCACAGAGAGAAGTTAATTAAAGTCTGCTAATCAGAATATTGAGCATTAAGCATCCAGGTCAGGAAGTCCATAATACTCGTGATTTGTCATAAGATAGGAGTAATATAGTGGGGTCAAAAATATGATATAATGGTGGAAGTGTCATTGTACTTCTTTTTTGTGCACTGCATTAAAGAATCAACTACTCTTCTCTAAAACACTGCACAACAAAGAGTTTACTTGGCTGTGACTGCATATCTCTGAAACAGCTTTACCACAGAGTGTATTATTTTGATACTACAAAATATGTGCAAACTTCACTATTAATTATTAACTTCACTAATAAACCAGTTAAAATCTCTGTATTATGGAGAAATTATATTTATTAACATTCTAACTGAAAATGAATGCACATATTTTAACAGGAAAAAAACAATATAACACTCTCCTGGATAAGAAATAAAGAAAGAAAGAAAGAAAGAAAGAAAGAGATCATCAAATATACACATGAGTTGACTGCCAAGATTTGGCTGAAATTTTATGCATATATACAAGGCTATTTTTAAAAAGACCTTAAATTATATCTACGTGTGTGAATGTGTGTGTCTGTATGCACAGATAATCATACACATGTACCTTTTAATATATATTTTTTTTTAGGTTCTTGAGGTTAAATATGGGTTTAAGTGCTTTGATAAATGAGGACCATAAGTTCTTACAGTCTTAGTCAAAATCCCTACAGAAATACATACAAAGTTTTGACACACTAATGTTTATAAGAGGATATTGTTTTGGAACACTGCCAAATATCCCAAGGAATTAAGACTCAAATACTGAATTTAATTCAATCTCGGTTTCTTAAATGCCTTGAGCCAAATCTCAATACCTGTAACAGTGCTATAACCCAATGTCAGTTGAGTTAATGGACCTAGGAGACAACCTTTAGAGGAGGGTCTGCTCCAGACTTTAGGAAGACGAAGTATAAATTTTGAAAAATCCCAATGCGAAAACTTCCAATATGACAAAGCTTATATGATTAAGAACATTAATCAGTGTGAAAGCCATACTATTTGTAAAGATGAAGTTGTTACTGTGACTTCCTACACGTGGGTCTGAAATTGTACAGAACAATTTACATGTACATCCGTAACTCCTCTAATGAAGCTTGGTTGGTTGGCTACTAGGAACAACTAAACTACCAAAAATCAATCTCAATGCTCTATCTTGCTAAATCTTCCTAATGAATACTGTAAACTGAAACATAATTGCAATGAGATACAAATCTTACAGTTAATTATCATTTTAGTGCACTTGTTTGTCATCTGGACATAACTTCTGAAGAGTTTGGGGGATAGATTTATTCCTGGCTAGGTCTGAAATGCAGCTTGACATTGTATAATTAAAATTCCATTTACTTTATAGTCTTTTACCTCTGTCATGAAAGAGAAACATAGTATAATTGGGATGGCTCCATAAGAGAATTCCACTAATGTTCTTGCTCTTATGCCAAGAAGAGGTAGTGCATAGTCTCCAAATGGCTGAAAGTCACCCTAGGGTGACTGTGCAGGTTCTGAATCTGCTGGGCAACACAACTGTCTCTCAATTTAGTGTTCTCTTGGTAATACAGGAGACAGAGATGTTTACAGGCTGTGAACCTTATTCCAATTCAAAATGGTTCCTCCATGGACCACAACAGTTTCTGAGAGAGCTTTAGCAGGTTTGTCTTCTAGCAGAGATATTTTAAGTGCGCGTCTAACTTTTGGTTTGGTTTGGTTTCTTTTTCATATAAGAAAATGCCTGTACAAAGCATTTACTCTGAATACTGGCTAATGTTTTTCCCTCAGTTGAAAAACATGCAAATTTTCCCTTCCATACCTTAAAGACTTGTGTCCTTCATAGAAAATGGGTTTTTGAGGTGGCTGTTCACACTACTCTCTTCACCCTCCTGAGAAGTGGACACAAGAAAGTAGATATGGGATGTTTTCAAGATCCAGATACTAACAATGTAGTGAGTTTTTATCCAGTCTATGTGATTTCTAAGTCTTCAACCAAAGTTCAACCAAAAAGCACAGGTTACCAACTCTGTAATAATTTTCCTTTCATAAAAGAGCATTTGTACAAAATAGAAGAGCAGCACTAATTTATGATGCTTTAACTACTATAGTAACTAATGGACTTTGAAGGGAGCATAATGGGCTGAATGCTGCTCTGCTAACCTGCTCCCTGTCCTCACTGCCCTTGCCAGCTCCAGAGGTCTGCACAGCTGTTCTGGGACTGAGCAATGCATTGCTGCTTTCCTTGCCCTCTGCCTGGCTCTTCGGCTCTCCTTTGCGGGATTTGAATACAGCCTTTTGTGAATTCTATTTAAATACATTTTAGGTACAGTAGAATTCCTTACAGCTTGTCAGAAATACACAACAAAGATGCACTAATACCTAAAATCTTCAATGGAATACAAAGGACTTGCCTTTGGGATGCCTGATTTACTCTCCCTTTTAAGGAAAGTGTTACACTGTGCATCATTCTGGCTGGCATCATACTGGATATCTGTCAGAAGCTACCTTTTTCAACTGTCAACCCATCAAATTAATTGCTTTACTCTGAACGTGGGTTGGGTGTTGACAGATTTTTCTATTACTATTTTTTTTTTTTTTTTAATTTAACTTGCTGATATAGGATCTAGATGTTTGGAAGACAGAGTATAGACATTTTTGAGAAGGACAAGATGGACATTACAATAACTGAAAAAGTAATCATGTTTATTTCCTTATGAGGTAAGTAAAACTGTACTGAAATAGTAGAACAAGTGCAGGCATGTTGCCAACATACCACTCAGACTACAGTATAGCTCTTTTAAAACTTTGCCAAGTATTTTGGCACTGAGAAACTGCTGACAAATTAATATGTTTATGTGCTGCATACGGCATCTAATTTAGACTGTAGTGCTGCACTAAACATATTTTCCCAAATACACTCACTTTATCAGATTTTTTTCCTCAGAGAGGTTTCCTTATCTACCTTAAACTATGCAAGAAGGTTTTTCTTTCAACTGTTTTTTATAAATATTTCAGATTAACAATTCATTATTCAAACCTTAGGGGCTTTGGACACCACAATAATGGCATGTAATTTTGTTATACAACATATAATTTTATAAACTCTTTAGCAACTGGAAACTTTAGGACGGTGTTCATTGTTGGATATACAAGAGTGGTGCTATATAAGTCATGTTTTGCTTTCCTTACTAATTTAAAAATTTACCAGAACGAAGGAGCTGTTACCACTATACCAACAAAACTGTGTATACACACAAATAAATACAAACATTTTACCTGTATCCATATGTGTGTATATATGGACATACATATTTGTGTGCATGGTTTTTATTCAAAGTGAAAACACAAGCAAAATATCTTATTTGCGTTATACTAAATAATCTCTTTAATGAGAGAAAGGGAAATGAGGGGCAAAACTTAGATACAGTAAATAAAGTGAGAACAATGCACTTCTTTGATTGAATAACCTCGTAGTCATGGCCCCTATCCAGACTGCAGGAGGCTGAATTCAATTTCTTCTTCTCTGTTGAAATTTGAATCCAATTCACCCAGATCAAAAGATAGTTCTAAATGACATTCTAAGGGGTACAGATATGGAAAGAGAAGAATTAATTTAGTCTCCTCTCTTCATACTGTTGGCAATTCTCTATACTCTTCCCACTTTCAGTGTTCCAAGGTGTAGGATGTGTATGTTGAACACACATCCTTCAGTGCCTTGGCACATTTGCCCAGTGCCTTGAATAGTCACTGAAATGAAAATAAGGCTCCCTCATCACTGTCACCCTGGACGGCCCATAACATGTGACAGTATGCATGGATCCAAATTGTCTGGGCACAGGAGAGAGTTGACCTGCTTCTCAAGAACAAATGGTATCATGAGCTGAAGGCTTGTAAAAGATTTGTGAATTTCTAGTCTCCCCCAAATTTAAGATGAGATAGGTTGATCTAACATAAATATTTTTTTATTTAATGAAAACTGTATTTTTAATGAAAAATTATTTATCAAAACATAAACAATTTCATTCAAGACTGAAAATAATGTGCTTCAAGGGGATAAGCTCTTTTTCTTATGCCCAATGTGGCAAAGCATTATTATTGTGCTAGAGATGAGGCCGATTTGCACTGTTTAACATTTCTAAATTGTAATGTTCAGAGTCTGCTTTGGATTATGTGGATAGCAGCACATTTTAGGTGCTCTCATATGCAGTCCATGTAGACTGTGATTCAGTGCAGTAAGTGACATGCTGTGCCACCCCGTGTTATAATGTCAGTAATTTTTCCAGTGCTAGCCTTCTTTTAGACACTTACAAAACCAGCACATAACACATTAGCAGGAAGAGGCCACCAACGCTCCGTTCTCCAACTACACTGTTCAGGATGAGCAAGATACCTCTAGTTCAAATAGTTGCACCAACATTCCGACAGCTCCTTGGGATGCCTCTAACTATCTGAGTGACTTCAGCAAGTAGGTACAGTATCTGTGTTTGGAAAAGTTCAGTGGGAAAAGACAATCAGTCTCTTTCCTCTGTTCCTCCCTGTCCTTGGAATTCTAAGTCAGAAAGTTTCTAGATGTATATTCCTGATTTATCTTTCCATATCTGTCAAATCTCAGCTAAGAAAAATGTGTATCTGTGTTGCATTAATAATTGCAATGAATTTTGGTGAGATGAAGTTGTGCTTACAAAGGTGATAATATAATCTAAAATACAGTAAATGGACCTCTGAGGAAGACAATTAACACTTTTTAGGTTCCTTTGTAAGTGCCTGTTTACTTACAAGAACAACTTGTATTAATGTTGTAGCCTTAAATTGAAGCGTCATCCATTCACATAAAAATACTATTAAACTGGTAAAAAAAAAGAGCAATAAAAAGCTTGGGAACACTATGTTCTCTGATGAATTGATAGGTAGAGAAGTCCATATAAACGTATCAAGGAAGATCTAAAGTGCATGCTCAAACACAGTCTTATATTAAACAGGAAAGAAAAGAAAAAAAAAAAAAGTCTTGCTGGAAAACCTTCCAGTAATTAATGATGCAAACAAACACAAAAAAACCCCCCAAAAGCTGAAAATTGATAAGAAAACAGAACAGGCTTGATTAGATCAATTCTATTAAAAGCTCTGAAAGACAATAAATGATTCAATAGAAGTAATCTTCAGTTCAGGTTTATTCAGTAATCCACTGGAGGTCTTTGTCAAAATCTTTTGACAAGCTAATTAAAAGGAGAAAGTTATGCAGCACTGAGTATTTACCTCTGTGAAATGAATCAACCCATCTTCAGGTTTCCATATCCATCTTTCTTTCTTAGCAGTGCCACAGTGACCTTTCTGCATGCCATTAATAAACTCCTATTTCACCATTATAGCATCAGAGTTACATGCCATTTGACTGTCCTTGGGGGATTTACGTGTATGTAAAAATATGGAGAAAATATTATTTAGCCAATACTGTAAACCTTAACAAATTATATAGTCTGCATATATATTTCTATCTTTCAGATAATGAAAATACTATAAAAATATTATAAAACCCAATATAAAACTCCAAATATTCAGAATATATGATTAGAAACTTAATCATCTTAAAACACTATGATGAAAGTATTTATTTTAATATTAATTTACTTTATGTCTTCAAAAATTCCTAATTTGACTGGAATAACATTATTTCTTCATGTACTTTTTAAGAACTTGTTTAGAGAAAAAAAATTACTGTCCCAGATCAAATCTTAACCCAATGCCCCACATTTGCTTTCAATTATAAAGATCTTAGATATTTTCATTTCCTCTCAAAAACTTTATGATTTTTGACAGCATCCACCTCAGAACGAATCTGTAAAATCCTTATCTGCTTTATTCTGATGATGATGATATTGTGTATATTTTTGATACTTTTTATCTACATCACATAAAAGGGTTGTTAGTCTGCATGATTTCCCCCATGTTTCCAGATATTCTCAGTGTGAGTTGCATTCTCTACTTGATAATTGTAGGTTTGTTTCAGCTGTCCTTGATCAATACCATTTCTACAGTGGAGGTAAGTTGGTAACCAAGGCTCTAGTTACTACTCTATGATTGACTCACTATTCAACTGTCCCTTTCCTGCATTTCACTTTGTACGTTAACAGAAAGAAGCTAATTATGCTTGCATTAGAAAGGTTTTTTTAAATATGTGAATGATAAGATACTTTGATGATTTAAGCTAAAGCTGCATTTCAAAGCTGGGACAGATTTTAAAAAAAAACTGTTCGAAGGGATACGTGCAGAATCCATAAAACTGTGTCTGGATGCTGCTGTACTGAAGTTAGGGCCAATAAAATCCACAAAGAAAATTCTGTTCCTAAAAAGGAAGAAACAAAGGCAATAGCGTCCAGAGGGGACCACATGTGGCAACTGTTAGTTTTTCCAAAAGAGACCTATGACCTTGGCACTCCTTCAGTAGAAGAGCTTTTCTGTAGCATAGTTCACACCAGTATTTTGGAGGGAACAGATTAGGGTCAGTCTAGTTTCTTTCAGTTACCTGTTAGCTAGTGTTAAGTGACATGTAAAAGGTGGTGTTTTATGGAGTTTGGGGGAATATTGGTTTATGCCACACACCCCCTAAGGTGGAGACCTATCAATCTCATATTTGATCCACAGCAGGACTCTGAAAAGAATAAAGTAAGTAAAGAGCTGGTGCTCTTACTTTAACAGACCCTTCCATCAGGGTGTATGGATGTTCCCACACTGGCATTTTTTTTGGCCCAGGACTGAACTTTTCAAGCTGATCTGCCACTGTCGAGGTTTAACCACAGCTGACAGCTCAGCCCCGCGCAACCACTCACTCACTTTCCCTGCAGTGGATTGGGGGAGAGATTCTGGAGAGTAAAAGTGAGAAAAGATTACGGATTGAGAAAAAGATAGTTTATTAGCCAAAGAAAAGCTGCACACCCTGGCAAAGCAAAACAAGGCATTCATTCATCACTTCCCCTGGGCAGCCGTTCCGCTATCCCCAGGAAAGCAGGGTCCCAGGAAAGCAGGGTCCCATCACGCTTCACACTGACTTGAGAAGGCAAACTCCATCACTTCAAATGTCCCTCCTCTTCCCCCTTCTTCCCCCCACTTTATATACGGAACATGAGATCATATCATATGGAATATTCCTTTGATCGGTTGCTGTCATCTGTGCAGGCTGTGTCTCCTTCCAGTTCCCTGTGTACCCTGGACTCTTTGCTGGGGTGGTAGGTGAGAAGCAGAAAAGGCTTTGGCTCTGTGCGAGCACTGCTTTACGATAATGAAAACATCCCTGTGTCATCAACACTGTTTCCTGCACAAATACAAACCACAGCTCCATACTAGCTACTATGAGGACTGTTAGCTCTAACCAGCCCAAACCAGCAGAGTCACCATTTGTCCACTCTCCCAGTGCTAGATTAAAGCACAAAAACTGGATTCCTTCTGGATAGCACCTAATCGGTTTGCATGTGCTCAGAGCATACCTCAGATGCTTTTAGACCTAGGAGGCTTGTTGTGGTTTAACCCCAGCCGGCAACCAAGACCCACACAGTTGCTCACTCACTCCTTCACCAGCAGGATCAAGGAGTGAATCAGAAGGGTAAAAGGTAGAGAACTTGTGGGTTGAGATACACAAATTTTAACAGGGAAAGCAAAAGCTGCTCACAGAAGCAGAGCAAAACAAAGAATGAATTCACTGCTTCCCATGGGCTGGCGGGTGTTCAGCCATCTCCAGGAGAGCAGGGCCCCATCATGTGTAATGGTGACTTGGGAAGACAAACGCCATCACTCCAAATGTTCCCCGCTTCCTCCTTCTTCCTCCCACTTTATATACTGAGCATGATGTCCTGTGGTCTGGAGAGTCCCTTTGGTCAGTTGGGGTCACCTGTCCCAGCTGTGTCTCCTCCCAAGCTCCCAAGCATCCCCAGACTCCTCCCCAGTGTGGCAGGACAAGAAGCAGAAAAGACCTTGCCTCTGTGTAAGCCCTGCTCAGCAGTGACAAAAACATCTGTATATTATCAACCCTGTGCTACTGATTCTTTAGTTTTGTGACACTATAGATTTGTTTATGTAGGTGTATTAGAAGTTTCATCAGTGGGACATTTTTGTACTTTTATTGATTCATTTTCGAAGGGTTTTCTCCTTTTCTGCTATGTAAATTAACATGTTTAAAGAAAATGCTTCTTTGTGTAAGGCCATGATATAATTTTAAGTAATTTAATAACTTACTCATCCGGGTTACTTTCAGCCATCTTGATCTGGTGTAGTGTAACATTGCTGTGAAGACATTTATGTATTTTTTATCAGCTCTCAAAATCACCAAAACAATGCTATTGTCATTTTAATTCCATCTGTCTTTTTTAGACATTGTCAGTGTTACATAGATTCAAATTTTCATTTTGTAATCTTCAAAAGACAGATGATAATTGACTTAGATTTTTACTTTCAGTTTTTGTTGACTGGCATTTTATCAGTATTTTAAGGGTTGTTTAACACATTTTCAGATATGTGAAAAAACTAGAACACTCATCATACTGAAACATCATAAATTTGTTACACAGCTCTGTTCATCACAGAGCATTCTCTGAATTTCTTCATTGGGCAGGAGAAAATAAATAAAAAATGAATATAATTCTTATAGAAACTGGAGCCTGTCCTTTAGCTATATGCTTGCACTCCTTATAAATGTCAAGCAAATTGATTTCATCATTGTGCTACTCCCTTTTTTCTTCTGATGTTGTCTGAAGGTGCTTCCAGAGAGGCTTCACCTCATAGCATAGAGACAAAGTAGGCAGCATGCTAATGTTCAGGGACTGTAATTCATTAACTTAACAGGTACCACATCTCACATCCCAGACTATGATCAGCTGTCATGTCTCACTGTCAAAAACTCATTAACTGATTTACCCCACTGAAGTTCATTTTTCTGTGAAGTCAGCAAAGGTACCTAATTCCAACAAATCATCTAAGAGTGGAGATCATCTTTAGCAAGGTTTATGTTCTAAGAGTTTAATTGAAATGCCAGCTGGTTATTTTGGCTATTCCTGTGTTTAATGGAGAGAACTAAGAATTCTGAGATGGCAAATCCTATCATCTAGCGTACATATCTATTTTAAAATGGGATAAATACTTCTGCAAGTGTCTCTCTCTTTCTGCAGACAGGACATAGATGCTGAGGACATTATTAGTCTAATGCCTATCAGCCACTAAAAAGTTTATTGCATAAATTCAAGATAATTACACCAGATTCTCTGTATAAAGAGTTAAAGGAATAGAAAGATCCAAGGAGGGAATCAGCCTAAGACATTACTTTTGTGAGGCGAAGTGTCTTTTGGAAATGCTGCTTTCTCTGGTTAGTGTAAAGTAAGACTAGTTTTGACTACCTAACACAAACAACTTACAGATGTTTAAATACTTGTGAAATGAGTACTCTGGTATGTGAATGCCTTGCTTAACAGCACTTATGCCTATGGGTAAGTGATTTATGAAACACTAGTGCCCACCATTTGAATTTATTCAGGGTTCTAGCTAGTGTGCAGTACTCCATGTGCATCAGATAAATGTACACATAGTGGTATAATGTCCAGTGCAGCTTCTTTTCTCTCTACAGTGGATACCCACAGATATTATAATTGATAAAAAAATTCTCATAGTCTTCTCCAGGATTTGGCATAGATGACATCTGAATGATTTCCTGTGATAGTGAATTTTCTTGGCTTATCACACACTCCCTTAAAAAAAATTAAATTCTTATAATTGTGTTCCATTCTACTGACTTTTAATTACATTGAAAGACTCCCTGTGTTGTGAAATCATTATGCATCATGCCACTGCTCCTCTGCCACAAGATAATGAGGAGGGACTTTTCAGCTCTAAATTTTTAGTGCCTTGACCAAGTCGGTTCAGTTCAGCATTAAATAATGTTAGGCTTAATAATTTCTCATCAAATGTTAGTTCTGCCGTGATGATTGCTGGACACCTTCATGGCTCATCTCCAGATTTTTCATTTGGTACAGGACACACTCTGATTTCAGGCATCTAAAAGTGAAAACTCCAAATTCGACACATTATTTGACACGTCTATATAGTTTCTAATATGAACAAGTATTTTTTAAAGCTGGTCACTTCATGCAAAGATATTCTCTCTGTGCTATTTCTCTAGGCTATTACCAAACTTCCATACAGTGGTACTCTCTTGAGATTAGTTTTACTTTCTTTCCTTAAAAATTAGCAAGGTATATACATCTTAAAATTACAATAATTTTTTTTGTTATTTTTCTTCTTGATAATTGTTTCTGTGACACTTAGTTCAAGCTTATAGTTGCATTCCTCCACAATTTCTTTTGGTGAGAATTGCCAGGATTTGGTTTCTTCTAGGGTACTCTCATAGAGGTTAATGGAAATTATTTCATGTTTAAGACTAATTTGAATGTAAGAATCTTATCATAGACTTTAAAAAAAAATCTAATTTTAAATATCATACCTTTAGAAAAGTATAAGGAAGGTTGAGCTTTCCTTTTTGATCATACTTCATTTTTTCCCCTCTATGACACAACTTGCCTTCTTATTTCCCTTTTTTTACACTAATTCTGATACTAAAGCAAAACCATACATGATCAGCACTAAAATGGTCACTGATCCTTATCTTGACACCTTTTCCCAGGTTATTAAAAATCCTTTAGGTGACTATATGGTGGTTTTACCCTTATGTTCAAAGCACTGCTGCTAAGCTTTTATTTTAGTTTTTGGCTTTTTTAATTTTTATTCTCCTGTCCCTATCCCTTCCCCCCGCAACTTTCACAGAGCAGGACACAATCTACTTACCATGGTTGTTTGGGCAACTGAGTGTTATTTCAAAAATGCAAGATAAACCCCTGAGTCTCCAGAGTTCTTCCCATGTGGCAAAACATAATTTCTGGCTTTTGGTTTTTTAATGTAGGACTCAAGGTTATAAGAGTGTTCTGGGATTTCTGGTCTATAGTGTGCAGGACAAGTGAAAAAGACTTTATGTTCCTCTTCTGGACTACAAATCCAAGCATCTCTTTCCTGAAATTTCAGATTACTGTGTTCAACTGTGTTCAGTAAACCAGCTATGCCCCTCTAGTCTTCTGTTCCTTTATATTCAAGTGCTGTCATTTTCTCAGTCAAGTCAACTTGAGTTTTTTAATTTCAGCAGATTAAGACCCATAGTATTGAGACAAATGTTAATGTAAAGCCTGTACTGCTAAATCCTGTGGGATTGTGACCACAAAATCACTCACAGGAGGTGTTTGGCACTTGGGGACAGTGTTCAGCATCTTAATGAAGTACATAAGCCCTCATCACACAAAAGCCAATATTTGCACCTAGTTTTCACAAGAGAAATTGATTTTGGAGGGTTGAATCAGCAAGTAAAACTGTTTCTTTTAGAACTCATGCTAGAAGAAGATTCCACTGTTAGTTTGTTTTGG
The DNA here is from genome assembly GCA_013397175.1 of Platysteira castanea. Taxonomy (NCBI): domain Eukaryota; kingdom Metazoa; phylum Chordata; class Aves; order Passeriformes; genus Platysteira; species Platysteira castanea. The sequence goes on from VYXC01005982.1 coordinate 1,552,031, forward strand.
AGTTTGTTTCTTTGTTTAGCTTCATTTGTTTATTTATAGGTTGATTCTTTGTTTGTTCAGGTTTTCTTTCTTTGGTTGGTTGGTTTGGTCTGATTTGAGTTTGAATGTGTAATAGGTTTAATTTTCCTGCATTGTATATGTATGCACACTCTTGGCAGGGTTCCCCAAGAAAGTGTGTTTTCCCAGGAAGCAACCATACCTGTAGCGATGTCCACAGGCATTACAGAATAGCCTAGATGCTGAAACATTGTAGCACCGTCCTCCTCCTGATCAGTCTTTCAGTATTTGTGCAAGATCATCCTCTGACAAGCAAGATACAAAACCAGTGTTAGATAGAAGGCTTAGCACACAAAGCAAAAATTGAAACAATGAAATTGTGGACAGTGACAAACGGTAGATACATGTGCATGTGTGTGTGTTAATTTATAAAATTTAACTCCTGAACTCCCAAGTACAAACATCCTACTTGTTAGCTGTACCCTTTGTAGACTGACTGCAAACTTTTCTACCATCTGGACTGAAAAAAATGGTACATCATGAAGCCTCCAATAAGTAAAGAAACATGAGATATAATCACTGACTGGGAGGATGATCACACATTATTCCTTCTGAGACCAGCTCCTTTCACGAACTCTCTTTACGGCACCCAAGGACTTTGTTTTCATAACTGTACTAGCCTGCATAAAAAAGAATAAAGGGGCCTGAAAAGAAGGTGGCAAAGATTGCCGGTGAAGGAAAGATCCTGCAAATAAAGGAAGATTCTGTAGTTCAGACATGCATGGAGACAAATGACAGTGGATGCCCAAAGACCTTGCCCAGTGGGACCTGAGACAGGAAACTGAACAGTGGCGTGGCAGGAGCCCACATATCTTTCTTCCCAACCATCCAAAACCAGCAGTAACTTTCCTGCAGATTGCAGGGGTGGAAGTGAGTAAGTGCATACAGTTCTCATCTAGCTGGCTCCTAAGTAAACACCGATATTCATCCTGCAGATGACTTTTACTCTGGACTTTTGCGTGTGACAAAAGCACAAAATGATTGACTTGTAAATTTGTTAAATGGTATGAGTAAAAAGAGCTTTTGGTGAAATCAAATGAAATCTGATATAAGGAGAAAATGCCTTTGTTTTTTCTGTATAAAGAGAACCTATGAGACCAGCAGATCTCTCTCTACTTCTCTCTAACCCTGGATACTATGTCAACATGTTGTTCTTTTGCTTACCTACTTCCAAATGCAAGATCAAAGGAGTATATTTTTAACTCAATCTATCCAATGAGGATTTGAGGCTTGATTCAGTTGCTCATCTCTGGGAAAATTAGGCAGTATTTTACTAGCTCTTAAAAAGATTTTGACTATATTAATGTTTTATGTGATCCGGATCAATCTTACTGGGACAATTTTTATCCATATATATTCCTTTCTGGGAAGATTAGATAGCTACATTTATGTGTGGGATTTCTGTGTGGTCTCTACACAGTGAAATGTCTGATTCTGCAGAGTAGAAGCAGATTTGGAGACAACTGCTTTGTCCATCATAGGAACACTTGAAGTAGAATTAAGGCGATGCTCATCTTATAAATATGAGCAAAATATATAAGCCAAATATATAAGCCAAAATATATAAGCCAAATCAATGCTTCTTTGGCTTATGTATGAAAAGATTTTGCTTTCTAGTGCCAAAAGAAGAATTTCTGAGCCTTACTCTAAAACTTGCTCATCTGAATTACGCCACTATATTAATGACAAAGTAGGGAGAGGTCCATCAGCTCCAGGCTCCTCAGATCTCTCTGTGTGAGGGCAGTCTGTCAGGCCATCCTGCTATCTCATAAAAATGACAGTTCCTTTTCTAACAATAAATCCTTTGGATTTCACACTAAAATACCAGCCTCTCCTGTAAACTCAACTGTTCAATATACAGGGTAAAATAAGAGCACATTTAGTAAATATGCCATTTTAATCTGCTCAGAATGCCATATGACATGAAAAGATGTTCTTCATAACCACACAGAAAGCATAATACCTGTGGAAGCAATAGAGATGGTGATGATTAGAAGACATTTTAGGTAGTGTTCCTGTTTAAACTGTCAATGGAAAACTGTGGATTTCAGCCTGTACCTCTGCCAGGTACTTGTAAGACACATGAAATCATCATATAAGTCATCTGAGTGAGATCATTTCATGTGGTTGTAGACCCTTTTGCCAAAGCTTTGTAGATCTAAGTAATGAGGCTTTCGGATGTCCTGCAATCAGGAATAGTGTCACATTGTTCCACATCAGAAGGAAGAAGGCAATACAGAAACTTTTGGTTTTGGTCTTATTCTTGCTGAACATGCATGCATATGTTTTTTAACCACAAATATACTGTCCATTCCACAATCTAAATACATATTTACTTTGATTTTTATAACTCATGAGAATATCTCTTAGATTTTTTTACTGCTATCTTGAAATCAGAGGAATTCTTGAAACTATATTGATATAGACTCGATCCATAGTCACTGGCTTGATCAGCCAAAGATGATGCCAACATCTCTTAGTAGCTCTACACACCAGACCAATACCTGCATGCTAAGGAAAAGAAAAAAAAAGAAACCAAACCTAAAAACCAAGGCCTTAAATTTAAGAAAAGATCAAATAAGGGCTTATAGCTGTAGCTACAAAAATATTTTTCATGCACATAGCACATTTGCCTATATACATTAATTTATTGTTTTGCCTCTGCTTGTGATCCTTCAAATTTTAGTCTTGGTGCAGCTTGGAGGATACTTTGACTTATACAAAGGTAAATTTTAAGAATGTAGGCTAATTCTTCATGGAGATTTTATTTACCAGAGGACACTGACAAAGCATAGGATTCAATCCTTCAGCAAAATTTTAGAATGGAGACATTGAAAAAAACTAACCAGCTTATAAGAATTGCTGCACATGCAGTTACTTTCCAGGAAAGTGATAAGAGAACTTTAAAATTTAAACTCAGCAAATAGCTAATAAATCTTCCAGATTAATAATTTTTCAAAGAAAAGAGCCTGAAGCAAGCACCAGGTGGCCCATGAAGGGATAATTAAATAGTCTTACTTGTCTACGATCCTAATCTAATCTCTTACCTGCTCCAAAGACCTCCTTCTGAGAGATTTGGATTCTGATTAAGCAAAACACTTAAGTATCTGCTTGATTTTACCTTGAGTATGTGCTTTATGAGAGCATGTAATTTGGGTATTTCTTCCTCCATCCTTCTCCCTGATTATCCATCTATTTGAAAAGCAGGGAGAAAAATTATAATATTGTTTTCATCTTTTTCATATCCCATTCAGTTTCAATTTTCAACAATCAAGTACCTTAACTAGACCATTTGCCTTCATCTCAGAGAAGAGATAAATACATAGAAAGAGATGAACAGTTGGGAAATTTTAGGTTATTGAGATTTTTTTGTACAAATTTAAATAACTTTTTCTTTTAAAACAAGAAAGAGGAATTATATTTTATATATTAGTCCAGTAGCAGACAAATTTGCCTTTGAAATGAGAAATGTGGTTTAATTTCAAACTAGGGATTTTCATATTTGGGTCCTCCATCTCAAAGGATAATGCTTCACCAAAATTGTCCTGTAAATTATTATTGTAAGAATATTTTCACACCTGTTGGTATGGGAATATCTGTGTTTCAGTTAAATGACAGTGATTCTACCATAAAACAATTACAGTTGGAACACTGTTGCATGTTAAAAGAGATTATCATCCATACAAAAATGATCAGATCAATAAAGAGAAAGGACAGAACTTAAAAGAGTCACTCCTGCCAAAGTTGCCTCTGAAGTGAGGTATTTATTCTCTTGTTTTGCCAGGAAAAAAGAAGGGAATTTCTAAATGGATAAGCAAAGAAAAAGGTGAAGTGAGAAATTGAAGACAGAGAAATAGACTAGTGGGCAAATTAGCTAGCTGGGAAAAGGATATTTAGAAAGAAATATGAATTTTGATGTTTTCAGTGTAGTTTTTGATCTCTGTTTGAACAATGAGTTCTGGATTGTCTGCTCTACCTACAGTTCCTTTCCCTAAACGTATGATGCTGAAAGAAGGGAAAGGTGTCCAAGATGTAGAGCCTAGGTAAAAATAACCATGTTTCTGACCTTGGGCAAAATACAGTGAACTGTGTTGGATCCTGTCACAGGGGAAAACCAGTCAGTTTGCATGGTTCAAACCACATTAGGATTGAGGCAGTTCATTGATTTATGAACACCGTGTTAACAAAGATCAATGCCAACACAAGTGATAAATCACGATACCAGACAGTGACAGAGCGTTAAGTAGCTACACATTTCCCAGCCCCGTGACTAATCCCCGGGAGGACACAGCACTAGCACTCCCCAGCTCCCCGGCAGCCCGCTCTGCTCCCAACCCCTGGGTCACAAACATTCCCTCTGCTGGGGCAGCACACGGCAGAGACTGGCAGAGGTTGGGTGTTGCTGCTGTCCATCTGCCTCTGGGTCTGCTCTGCCTGACAGATCTTCCTGCTGCCCTCACGCCTCTTTTCAGGCTGGTTCCCTTGGTATTTCTGTTTCTGGTCCCAGGCCTACAGGGTGCATGTGCTTCATGCACACTTGCACTCTTGCTGTAACAGCTGGGGACAGTGGGGAAACTGGGGTACCCAAAGTGTGGGCCACGCCAGCACCTCACAAACCTCTCATGCTGTCCAGCAATTACTCTGTGAACAGTTTTTTACAGGACATTTTGAGGCTCTGGTCTCTCTTTGCTCCCTGAAATTTTATGAGAGGAAACTGAACAAACTACTTGATGCAATTAATTTACACTAGATATTTCTGAAAATAACACAGATGCACAGAAAATTAAAATTATGTGACATCCCTTAGGAAAAATATTCCTTAGTCTTCAGACTCTAGGCTATGAACAACCAGACATTTGATTTTATCAGAATTTGGCTCAGCATTTTATACAGTAGAGATTAATGCTGAACAGTGTATAAACTTTCATTCTTTGTAGAATAGTCTCCAAAACAATCCCATAGCACAGATATGTAATATAACAGATACCACTGTCCACTGCTGGAAAAATTCAGTAGTATTGTACATTTTTTAAAAAATATAGCTTTCTGGACTTGAACCTAATGGGGGATTTAGTCAATTTGAAGTACTTGTTATGCAAGTATTTAAAATGACCAAATTAACAACAGCAAAGGAAAGGAAGTGGTATTTTAGACATTATGACAGTTAAAAGTAATATTGATCTATATCAAGGTATGAATTCCTCATAATAAGCTAAGGAATATAGTTTTAAAGTTTAGTGCAAATGCATTTCTAACCCAAATATTCAAACAAATCTTGCACAAGTTTCCACCTCATTAAGAGATTTGTTAGGAGGGCGTCCCAATGTAATTGAAGTTATCTAATTGAAAATATACTTGATTTTATTTTCTATTGAATGGAAATTTTATTTTTAGTATATCCCCTGAACTATTGACACCAGAGTTGTCATTTGGATGATTGGCTTTACTGCATAAGTGAAGTGAGACTTTTTCTCCTGTGAAGGCATTAATTACATATATATACATGTAAAAATTACAACTTTGAGTCAAAGTTGACCAGCTTATAATCCCTCTATATTTTATGGGAAAATTGATACACTCTGCTCTAAACGAGTGTTCCAAATAAGAAGGATGAATTCCATCTTTCTCTCTACTCTCTGTAAAAGAGAAGGATGGCTGAATGGCTAATTTGATCAGTCTCCTCATCTTTAGGCAGTTCAGGTTATGGTAATGCCTCTTGCAGGGCATGAATTTCCACTTTGAGCTATTTGTACTTTTTATTTCTACTGTCCAGGTACAGATTATCAGTCTTTTCTGTCTGAAAAGATGCTTTCTTGTGTATTACTGACATCCTAGTTGTGCCTGGATTAAGAGTTTACCCACAAAAACTTTCGAAAAGTAGGCTAAACTTCAGCCTGACTAATATTACACTGTCCACTACGTAACTTTTATTTTCCTTCCATTGCAGGAAAATTTTCTTCACAGAAATGCTAAACTGAAATCTGAGTCTACATATGGATTTTAGAGATCTTTATTGTCTCTTTGCTTTTTAAAATCAGCCAGTCTAGCATAAACAGCCCCTGTATGCTGAATAAGTGATGTGCAAAACAGATGTTTTCTGAAAGCGGCTACTAGTAGTACCTAAAGTACATGGATAGTGTTTAGATTGTTTGTCACTTTGAGCCTAACAGCTTTCATGCAGACCTCATTTTGCTTTATACATGTATTTTCTCACTTTACCCCAAGTGTAGTTCCCAATTCTATCTTAAATAACTCTGATTCTATTGTTTGTCCTGAAGATATGTTCAAATCTTTTCCAAAATGGTAAAGGAGTGAATAATTACAGCCACTGCACAGTAAAAATGTGTGCATCTACTGGGCAGTAAGTAGTAACAAAACTCATGTTAAAAAACACAGATGAATCTGTGACTAGCAGGTGTCTTGTGCACTGTCATAGGTTCATTCTGAGAAATACATGTTTTCCAAACTACATCCACCATTTGCTTTCTAACTTCTATTACCATTCACCGAATCTTCAAAGAACACAATTTTCACAGAATCCCTCAAGAGTTAATTGACTGCAGGATGTTTTGTGTGTTTTAGAGCAAGGCTTGCCAGCTAATCCAAAAATGAGTCTAGGACCCCTATGTCAAATATGCTGGGAGCATTTCCCAAAAACAAGGGATTCACATGCAAAATGCTCACTGCAGAGCCTGACCGCAGCCACATTACCCCAACTCAGAAATGAGCCCTTCCCCATTCAATGAAAATGATGTGAAGTGGTATAGAATAACCTCTGGGTCCTATCCATCCCCCTCCTGGCTACCAGAAAAAATTACCCCTATGCTGGCCAGAAACGGGACACAAGGTTTAGGAAGAAAATAAATGAATGACAGAAACATTTTACCTTCAATTCAATTTTGGGGAATGTAACTACAAGCCAAGTTTACAGATTTTGTGAAGATATTTTTATCTTTTTCTTATCCTTTACTTTCTGTCACTTCTGAAACATTTTTGCTACTTGTTTCTATAAGTTAAAATGTAAAACACTGTTATTCAAATATCAGAAACACCAAACTGCTTTTTCAAGATTATATTTTGGAATTTGATAAAATAATAAGAAATTAAGGAGACTTTTAAGAACAGATATAATCTTCTGTGAATAGAGTTGGCTTCAACTATTTCAAACAATTTACTTGATGAATCTTTCAATTTAATTTCTTTTCTATTTCCCAGTTGTTTGTGAAAGGAGCTTGATTTTCATAAATTTGTTCATTTTTCACTGCTGGACTATCTGAAGAGTTCATGAAAATAGTGAGTTACAGCAGAACATTTTATTATAATAGTTTTTCTCCATAAAAGGAACCTTCAAATGTGCTACATACTTAAATAATCAGTTTAGTTTGTAAAAATAGTATTTTTAAATGTACAATAGATTACGTATTTTAAGATGAGAAGTGTGAATGTCAGAGTAATTTTTTCCTCCCTGAGATTCAGCCAAATGTCCTTCCTTTCTAAACTTATGAGTTTGATAAAATGCCAGGCAAGAGTGGATTGGACTAAGGCAGCAAGCAGGTCTCCATGGCACCCAGCTATTTACATCCACATAAGTGTTTGCATAAATGGACAACGTGGGAGAAAAAGGTGAAGTCCAAGGATGCTTATCATAATTATTGTTTCTAATTATAGACTAAATGAAATTGAGTCCATCATTAACTTTGTGGGTTGTTCCTGCTGTTCATGTCTGATTACAAAAGCAAATTTTGTTTCATGGACTTACATGGGAACAAAAATTTGAAGTACACTGCAAGCTTTCACTACTACTTGCCTTATATTTTAATCAATGCTGCTTTCCTCATACTCATATTCTGTCTTCCACCTTGTTGCTCTTGGGATACATTGCCAATATTCAGTCAAGAATGGCTCCCACCCTAACTTTTAGCTTGCCTTCTCAGAAGAAACTCCTCCTGTTACAGAGCTAGCTCCATAACATTCTGCATTTTTCACTGAAGGCCCTCTGGTCTGTTTTTTCTAAGTTTATTCCTTATAGCAGAGCAAAAAGACCAAAAGTTTCCTTTCCTTGCTATCATCTCTCTGGCCAACTTAGGTTTCTGACCTTTTCCCCTTTTATGCTCCTTCTACCAGAATTTCCTGTACCAGTAGTTTCTTCTGGTCCAGCGATTTTCTGCACTGAAACCTGTTGTCAGAGTTAGTCCAGAGCATGTTCTTTATCTATGAACAACTGTTAGCATTTCTTCTGGGTATTCTTCTTTGACTTCTCTCTCTCACGTTAATTTTTGTCTTTTGACTCAGTTTCTCCTTGCATCTATGCTCCTTGCGGTCCATCCATTTCTTCTACCACTCCATTCTGGATGGATGGAAGTTCTTGGTCCCCCAAATCCTCTACTCACAAGAGCAAGTGATGTATCTAGTGAGCTCTGACTTTTCAGCCAAAATTACCCAATAATCTCCAATCTGCTACTGTTCTAGTCACAACCCTGTTGTCTAAAGGCAGCCTTGTCATTGTCATCTGTGTAGAACCCTAACAAAATCCCTTTGACACACAGGCACCAGTTCCTTCTCCATTGCACTCATTTTATTGTGCTCTTGCATAGTTTAACATTTAATAGAAAATTTGTTTTTCAGCCTTCCAGGCAACAACTTTAGATATCAAATCTGGATTTCGCTGATCCTGGGAACTAACAAAAGAGAAAAAAGTCAAGGAAAATAAAAGGAATAAAAAATGTTTGTTGAAAGAAAAAAATGTGGCTATATTTATTGGATCAGTAATCTGAGCTAAGGGAACTGTTGGATGTAATTGTGATTCCATCTGTGTTCATCTGTTTGGATTTTCTCATGTGCTGGTGTTTCTTCCAGTGAGACCAGGGCACAGAGGAACTGAGGGGATGGTGCGTGCATGCACCTTGGCCTGACAGGCATGCATATGTTCTTTGTCAAAAGCTGAGGTGCAGTTTTTTCCCGTTGAGTGATAAATTTGGTGAGATAAGCAGCTTTTACAGCACATCTTTTCCTCAGCACTCTCTAACAGGATTTGTTTCCACTAAGATATTTCTTAGATCTCCAAGAAAAGCTTAAAAATTCAGGCTGAAAATTTTGGGCAGATTAACAGCATCAGTATTTTGTGAATGGTATAGATAGTTCTAATGTAAGTGATGATTCCTTTGTGTGGAGATCTGAAGTCTTTTACCCTGGATACTACTTTGTTTTCTCATTCTTTTCCATTGTCTGACTTGGAAGAGAAACATAATTACCATTACAAGACCACACAAGCATAGCACTTTCAAACTGATAAGCCTTCATTAAAACTTCAGATTTAATCTGAACATTTGGAAAGTACCCCTGCTAGACATTAATTTTTTCAATGACACTTCTGGATATGAGACACCATGCTAAACTTATTTTTACTCAAACACCAATAATTTTCTTTTCTTTTTTTTTTTTTTAAAATTATAAATAACCATCTGTAGAAAACTGATGAAGAAACTTCTTCTAATTAGGTTTTGCTTTCTTATTCAATCTGTTCTGTTGAAGAAGTGTTCAGGGGCTTGACTTGGCTTAGTTATCAGGTGTGATGCAGTGAATTCTCATTTTGCTTCACTGAGTTATGTTAAATATATTTCCGTCTCAGATGTTAAAGGGAACTACCAGTGAGATGTTGTATGAAGAGACTCTTTTATATATAACTTTTTGAGATGTTGATATAGCCCAACATTGTTTTTTAGTACTCCATAGCAGACAGAAGTCTAGAAACCCAAGCTTACCCTCATAAAACCTTTCTGGATCAAGAGCAGGATCTCATTAGGGGGAAAAAAAAGAAAAAAGGAAAAAGAAAAAAAAGAACAGTTAGGAAGTAATATACCTTGTTTTTTTAATTTAAAAACCTGTGGGTTTTTTTAAATTCCATAACTAATATTTTATTCAAATGCCCAATTTTGAATTATTTGAAAATGAAGAGGAATGTATTTTTTACCTTGCATTAATTTTGAATCCTTTGAAGTTGACAACATAAAAATATTGGTTTATTGTCAACTGCACTGGGCCTCAGCTTTCTCTAAGTCACTTCAATGGGACTGTTAGTGCCTCTACTATCCACAGAGATGCTGTCAGGACAAATAAATACTACACCAATAAGAGTTTTGTAAATTTGTGAAAGAACGGGTTTTAACCCAGTGTCTTGTTTAGGTTTTGAGATTGTATAGACAATTTTTTCAAGTTTTCTTTTTAAAATAGCAACAGTGATGACTCCCTTCAGCTTGGAAAAATGTTTGACATTTATTTTATTACGTACTTTTAATTTTTCCCTGTTTATAACATATCGGGCTTATGGAAAAAGCTACTTTTACTTTCTTTGGTGATACTTTTAAAAAATCAAAATATAACTCTAGCTATTTTTAAGTTTGCTGGATAATATCAGTACCAATAAATTTTATATTTTTAAGGAGACCTATTCTCTACAACTTCTTTTACAGTGTGATTGAGGAAAATAGGTTCTTGAAAAAAAATGTACCAGAATAAGAATCTTGATGTGTAGTCATCATTTACACAGTAGAAACATTGTTGAAGGTTATACATGAGGGTATAAGGCAAGATTTGTACTAAGCCAGCTGGTCTTTCAAGAAAACCAGAACTTCCAAGCTCCTTGAAATAGATCTCTTTGTAGGAAAATAGCTAAGATTTTCTCGAACCAAGATAAACACTGTTCAATGGATAGCATTCATAAAGAGAAGAGAAAACAAACAAAAAAGAGAACTCCAGATCTAAGCAGACGTGTTAAATCTGGCCCTTAAAACATCTTGTTTTTCAATTATTTTTTCGTCTTGCTTCTTTGTTCCTTTTTCAGTTCCCTTTTCTCCCTGCTCTGTGTAAAAGCTATTGTTTTTGTAGGTTTCTGCCCTGAAAGAATTTGAGATTCTTGTTCAGAATGGGTTATACATAATAGTATTTGCTGTATACACAGCAGATTTACACATTTTCCATTAATGCTGTTGTGCTGAAATTAGCAATTTCCATATAAGCAAGCTGAATGTTTATTACATTCCAGTACCTGATCACTGACACAGTTCGCTTCAAACAGGCAGCGGAATACGAAAAAACAAACCAAGGCACCCAGTAACCACACAGTAAAGAAAATAAGGATATAAAGAATGAAGGGAAAGAATAACAAAATAATGAAGAGAAGACATTGTATAAAAACCCCTTTTCAAACAGGTAACATTTTTAACAGCTACAAAAAGGGTTGAAAATGGTGAATTTCTTTGTGAAAACTACTGGTGTTTTTTACAGAGTTCACCCAAATTTGTCTGCAATGCTGTACTGTCCAGAGTACAAGACAAATAATGGGAAAATCCATTCTGCCCATTCTGTTTCACAGAGTACAGGAAAGACAGCGTGGGGCTGGGACATTTTGTTTCTTTTACCCTTATTCTCTCACAGGCTGTATGTTTGGGGCACATAAAGCTGCCCTACTACACCAGATGCTCTCTTTTTTTGAAATGATCTCTCTGTTCTGCCCTTGCTCAGTTTGCATCATCAGGAAGTCAGGACTGAGCTCAAGCTCTGTGATGCACTGCAACTGAATTACCTTCCCTAGAAGGCTGATATGAGCTTTCAAATTTAGCCCACAAAGCTTTCACCACTTATACAACTATGAAGTATTATCACCAGAGTAGTTTCAAACAATTAGCTGACCTGGAATACTTGGGGAGATTTTGCATGGCATAGCTGGTTATCTGACCAAGAGAGACGTTGTGCAGCATACCAATAATTAACACAATCGATGAATTATTGCTTTGTGCCAAGATAGCACAAAGGTATGTTTATCTTGCATACCACATCTGGACTGATAAGCTTAATTGATACAAAAACACAGCTTTTTTTTTTTTTTTTTTTTTTTTTTCCTCTCCAGTAAATTATCATGCCTGTGCTTTTCAAATTCACTTTTATCAGTAGCTCTCCTTGGAACTTTTTGGAGACTGACTAGGATTTCTGGCTCAGTATTAATAAAAAAATAATAAACGTAATAAAAGCTCAAGTTTCTCAATCAAACAAACAAAACACAACAAGAAAAACTTAAATGTCATATTAGTAAGAAAGAAAAATGCTCACTTGTAAAGCTACAAAAAGTAGCACTGAAGTTCATCTTCGGTATAATAAAAATCGTTCCACTCCAAATAGAGAGTTGTCATTTTATTCTTCAAAAATCTTCTTACAGTAGTGGCCAAGAACCTTTTAAAGACCAATTGAATTCACGAAACTCCAGAATGTGCTCTCCAAATCCCTGTTAGAAGCTTTGTCTCAGTGATCTCATGATCACTTTCTGATTTTAGTATTATTGTCTTTTTTACAATATTTCATTTCCCTTGAGAAAAAATTCCATTGATAAAAAAATTCAAGCCATGCATATATGTATAGTTTTTCAAGAAAGAAAATAATCTCATTTTTAGGAATGCAGAAATCATTCTTATTCACAAAAAAGGGAATAGAAGACAGATTTTTTTTAAAATATGTTCATAAAAAAGATCTAATAACAGAAGTTCCAGCATATCCCTGGGCTGCTTGTTTCAGGACTTAACTATCCCTACAGTTTAAGAAATATTTTTTCCTGGTAGCTAATTTAAGTCTTCCTTTCTGCAAATTAAGTCAATTATGATTTGTTCTGTCCTCAGGTAAAGTGGAGGTCATGGATTGTCTTTCTAATAATCATCCACAAATTTGAAGATTATTTTAGTGTCTTCTCTTGGTCTCTTCTAAACTAAATGAAGTGGTGCTTTCAGCTTTTTTTCACAGGTTGTTCTTCCTAAACCCCTCATCATTATTTTTCCTCTTCCCTTTTGCTCCATCATTCCTACAACTTCAACTTTGGTGTATAGATCTTAGTATAATAATGCTTCTGTGGCCTTATCAGTGTTAAACTGATCAGAATAACTTAAATAATTACCCACCTTCAAAAATACCTATTTTTCTCCATAGTTAGAAAGGAAGCTTGTCACTATTTGTTCACATGTAGTTCAGACTTGCATCCTGGGAACCTGACAAAAAGCATATACATGGCATGTGAACCACAACTCTTTTTTATGTAACCACAGAAAATACATTGTCCAGACTCGCAGATTATGAAACAGTATCTTTTTCTTCCTAGACCTCTTCAGTGATATATAGTGATATAAAGAAATAGTATCCAATATCATAACCCACTTTACAGTAATTTAATTTAGTCTGCATCAGCTTCGGAGAATGTTATGTGTAGAAGACTCTCCTAAATTAAAGAAACATCACATCTCTTGCCTCCTTCTTTTCCATCATGCCTGTTACCTTCTGTATTCCTCACATTTCGCAGTTTATTCACTTGCCTTCCTTAGGCTCTGGAGAATCGACATAATTAACTCATACTATGAGTTTGAGCTGTTTATCACTTTAGAAATAATATGAGTACTCATATACACACACATACACGAATATATATTTTAACTGACCGTGAAGAAGTATTTTCTACTAATCTTGAAGATAGCCATATGATTTAAAGTCATTTATATGGCAGCTTATGGTAGTAAAATTCTGCATTCACTATAGTACTTTAAGAATAAATTGCATGGTTGTTGGACTGAATTTATTTTTTTACAATGCTTTTATCTTATTTATGTACTTATTCCACAGCCAGAGAGGAGAATCGTCTTGACAGCTCTTTCTTTTATATGGAGACTGATTTTCATTTTAAGACACAACTATGAGACTAGACATTGCTGTTAGATTGATCATTTTCTCATTTGTCACAGATTCTTGCACATTATTACACTGGAAAAAAAAGAGAAACATTTTCACTTGCTTGCTTAAGAAAAAAAAAGCATGTGTATTTCCCTTACATCTAGCAGTGGAGACAAAACAATACTTAATTCTTTGGATGCAAGTTCCTAAAAGAAAACTATACAGCCTTCATAGAAATACTAAAACCTCTCAAAGTTTCTCAGCTTTTTCCACTCTTTTTCATTTTTATTGGCAGATAGTTTGTGCCCTTTTCTTTTCGTCCGGGAAATGTCTTAACTTTACCATTAGCCTTTGGCCACATGAAGCTTATGTTCCTGAAACTAAGTATAGATGACTTCTGGGGAGCTGAGAATTAACTCTCTTTTTATGCAGCTGCTTTGCAACACAAAGTAGCCTCCAACAGGTTTGACATTCTCCACTGGAGTCAGCTCCTTTGCCAGACCTTATCCAAGTGAAAGAGAGGCCTTAATCCCCAGAGCTCCCCATTCAAGGGACCATTCAAGAAGGATTCCTCTGGCTGGTCCACCTGGGGGCTTCAGAATGGCCTTCCGCGTGTGTAACCTTTTCGCTCAAGAGTCTCATATTGAGGATTCGCATTAAATAATGCATTTGCTTAGCACTTTTGCTTGTGACATTTTTAGCTCTCTTTATGGTCGTGGAAGTAGCACCTGAAGACACGTCAGCTTAGCTGGCAATCTATTTTAACTGCTATGCGTAGTGAAAGCAAAATCAGCTGTGCCTTATGGAAATACTCACCCTGCACTTCACAGACAATTGAAGGTATGCTCCATCACTGAGTGACTGAACAAAACAAAACAAAGCAAAGCATGTAGGCCCGAGATTTGCCGTCAGCTTGCAGTATGTCTGGGGACATTATTTGATGAAAATTACCAAGAAAATAAGTATACATCAGAATTACAATAAATGTACATGCAATACACAGCAAATTTAGGGAACTTACAAAAAACTGCTTTTCATTTTCTTGTAGAGAAATAGTCGTAAGTCTAATACTAGCAAATGATACACTGACGTTGCTATTTTATTAAAAAGGGAAGGTTTGGGAAGGGAAAGGAAGGGAAGGGAAGGTTTGGGAAGGGAAGGTTTGGGAAGGGAAGGTTTGGGAAGGTTTGGGAAGGTTTGGGAAGGGAAGGTTTGGGAAGGGAAGGTTTGGGAAGG
>VYXC01005982.1:1567044-1610161 GCA_013397175.1 Platysteira castanea
AAGGAAGGGAAGGGAAGGGAAGGGAAAGGAAGGGAAGGGAAGGTTCGGGAAGGGAAGGGAATGGAAACTTGGACATAGGCAATAAAAACAAAAATTGTAACTATAAACTTACATTTATTATACATAAAATTTATAATTATAAATCTCTATAACTATGTTTATAAAAGTATGCAACATGTATAATGCAAACTATCTGATAAAATTTGCATTCTTATATCAACAAGCGGTAATTAACCGTTAACCCCACCAACTTAATGATTATTTTAATAAATGTAACTAAAGAACTCAAGCCATCTTGATACTATGTGGACATGTGTATTTGCTGGAATATATCTCCACATTTCCTCATTTCTTGGTGGAGGAGGACCTAATCAACACAGTTTTATCATACTTCTTTACTAAGTCAGTATTACAATTCCGTAGGTACCCAAAATATATAAATATATTTTAAGTTAAAACCACAAAAACTGCGTCTAAAAAGAAATAAAATTTCACAATTCCAAGACCTGCTTCCCGTTTTCAATGAAATTTTGCATTGAAATGTGTTTGGATTACAGCTCTGAGCTCCATTCCTGCAGCAGCTTTTACTTGAGCAGAACAGAGAATGACTTCTACTCCAGTAAATCTGGGAATTCTCCCTTCATGTGAGGGAAAAAGGGAAAAAAGTTGTGTGACGACATTGCTGAATTTATTGCTCATTTATTGTAGAGGCAACACAGACTAAATATTTGAAGAATCAGAGACGTATAAAAGCCACAGCCCAGTAAGCAAATATTCTTGAAAAATTACCCTAATTAAATCTTTGTCACACTTGATAATGAGATATTTGCTTCCGTGGCCTTTTCTGTTTTCTTTTCATGATGATGATGAGGTAGGTGTCGGTTTTAATTTCATAGAATCATATAGATTTTTCTTTGGTAATATCTTTACAGATCAGTGCACTCTGTGCCTGTAGGTAGCAACTGGTGTGAACCTTTCAGCCTCCTCCTTAAGGTTAACCAAGCAAAATGTCTTTTTGAAAAATCACGATTGCATAGTAATAATCAACAAAGTGAGGTCATTTTTCACAGTACACAAATATTAAACTGATAATCAGTGAATTTCAGTGGGCTCCCCTTCTGTCAGAAGGATTTCATAAAAAATACTCAAGATTGAATGAATTCTTTAATAATTAAATGAAATCTAAACCACTAACTGTTTAAATCTCTCCCATGAAACATGGAATAGAAAACTGTTCCTAAATGCTATGTTTGATGTGAATTCTGCAGACAAGACAGTGTTCATGTCTTGGCCTTTTTGCCCTTGACAGCTTTTGAGACTGAGAAAAAAAGACTTCTGTACAGACTTTGTAAAAAGGCAGTCTTTGAAATTCTCATCGATGTGGTATTTTAGGCTTATTAGAAGAGTGAATTTAAGTACCATGTCAAGTCATAATCCAGTTCTTGGGTTCTCTGTTTTATCCTCAGGTCCCTCCAATTTGCCCCAAGAAAACACATCTTGCTGTTATTAAAGTACTGTTGAGTAACCGTGTTTTGTATTATTTTTGCAGAAGAAAGTTTCTTGTGGACAGAAATGAATGAAATTATTAGCCTGTATGTACACACTTATTTTCCAGAGAAGTGATCAAATTCCAGGTAATTTTAAACATTTATCTGTATTATGAGAACCCAGCAGAGTGCAGACTGAAACCATCAGTCTCACACAAAACACACTTTTAAAGTCATTCTTATTTAAACAAAATGTATCTTGATGCATTACAACAATGGAGTATCATGTTAAGAATCAATAATGTTTGAGCTTCCCCCCCCCACTCCTTTCTGAATTAGCTGTCTGCATGAAAATAGCTGCAAATAAATTAAATTGAAGTTAGACAAAAGAAGGCCCAAAGCCTTATTGGCTAACACAAGAGATACAGTTTACAAGTAAACAGACATGGATAATTTGTAATCTTAAGAGAGGAGGAATTTTTTTTTCCTTTTGTGATATAATGACTTTCACTAGTGGAGTTGATTAATTATAGATCACATAAGTGTGCTTTACAGTGTATGAGCCTTAAAAAAAAACCACTCTTTTTTTTTTGAATACTAAATATATTATCATGAGTCTTTTAAGATGTGTTTATCTTGTACATTCAAATCAAGAAAGATAAGTCCTTTCAGGGTTTAGATGGGTCTTTATTGTGTGCCAGCAGATAATGTCCCAAATAATTTTTTATAAAAAATATTGAATATCCTAATGAATATACCAGTACAATGCTTCTTAAAAGTTAGTCAGATATGGGTAACCTATGAATGCTTTACTATAAATTATTTTTCTTATACATATGTTTAAAATAGTTTAGGTACTAATCAGAGTCAAAACAGTGTTTGTGTAGCTGCTTTTGCCGCTGCTTTTGCTGAGGTAGGATTTAATTCACCGAGGCTGCAGTTCTTGGCTTCACAACCTTACCTTTCACTATGCAGAAGAGAACAAAAGCTTCTGATAGACTACAGCAAAAAAAAAAAATTAAAGTACAGACTGCACATTATGCAGAAGGAACAACTGATACAATCACTACATACAAAATTTCCCATTAAATTATGGGAGTGGTAGAGTAAGAATTCATCTTTGCACATGCACACAGGTAAAGAAATTAAGAATTATGAAATTGTTAGCATAGAAAAGGCCTCGAGATCATAAAATCCAGCAGCTAACCAAGCACTGCCAGATCTGCCACTAAACCATGTCCCTGAGCGCCACATCTACAGGACTTAAATACTTCCAGGGGTGAGTACTCAACCACTTCTCCAGGCAGCCTGTTTCAATGATTGAGATGCCTTTTGGTGAAGAAGTTCTTAATAATATCCACCCTCTACCTTCCCTAGAGCAACTTGAAGCCATTTCCTCTCAAGACTCTCAAAGGAGAATTACATACATTACCTATCTTAATCCAGGTTAATGAGGCTGAATGTGACTGAAATTCTGACCTTACACTTATGCACAAACAGTAAAAAACCACTTGGCATGAACTGAAGCTCTATGTTCACTACGCAAAATAAGAATGAATTAGTGTTTCTTAAACAAAAAAAACCCTAATTTTATAATTTATTTACATGGGGGGTGAAATATTGAGAAAAATGTCAAAACTAGCTCACCTATATGACAGTGGACACTTGGTCTGCAATCACTATCACTCCCTAGGTCACTAGGTGATTTCACAGTGAAAATCTTCCAAGTCTCATAGATTTGCCTATGAGGTCTCTAAACATCAGTGTTTTTTTGGTCACTTTATTTGGAAAGACACACACAAAATGTGACACAACTCTTTATTTTATATATTGAAAAAATAATTTTAGATTGACATCTTCATGTGGTCTCACATTCATCCCTGTAAGTTACAAATACACAAAGATGTCTTATGTTATTGAAATTAGTAATAGAAGCAAGCAGTTTTCCAGATTAGGTAACTGAAAATCAGCTACAAGGCTACCTGCGAAATTTCATTTAAAGCTAATTTCACCTTGTTTAAGTTCTCAGAAGCAGATACTGATGTTGTACATAAGATGTCAAGAGTTTTACATCTAAAAGTGAAATGTTGTGGACACTTAAAAAAATAAAGAAAGGAAAGAATAGATACAACACAAACTTCATTGTTAAAATCTGGATTTTAGAGGAATTGATACAGAAGTTGGAGATAAGGAATCACACCTGGAATGAGGGTTGCATTAGGAAAAAGTCGGGATTATTACAGATTCCTCTGTAAAAACATAAGTACTCTTGAAAGTTGCTGTATTGGAAAAAAAATTTTAAATAGTTATTTCAGCCTTGGTGACAGCCGAAGCATATTCTACCAACAAAATGGCTGCTGGTTGTACTAAATTGTGTCAAATTACATGCAGTGGCTATATAATGTGTATTACTGTCCATGAGGGACAAAGATGAGGCCACTCATTTTACTGAGGACTGAAAGATGGATTTAAATTATACTGCTAGGGATGAAAGGCTAGCGCTTCATTAAGTAAGCTGCTCAACCTTCATGCTTACTCCAGTTTTAAAACTATTATCCTACAATCACAGTGAATACCTTTGAAATTATATTGCAGTCATTCTTTGATAAGAAAGCCTGTTTTTTTCCTTTGCTCTGCTGTGCAACTAAGTAGCAGATACATAATTTATATTAACCTTGACTTGTGCTTCACCCATAGATTCTCCTGATTTTATATCATAAGGGAGAATCCTTTTTTCTTCACAAGTGAAAACATGAATTAAGTATTTCCCTTATACAGATCCTTTCTTTTTATTCTGTTTTTCAGAGGAATCAGGGTTTGTAAAGCATTGTTCTTAGCTTGCAAAAAGTAGCAGCTTCTTTCCAGCCTTCAGACTTGTCCAAAAATCAATCTTGTCACTTTGGCTTGATTTTGCATAATATTCCTCCCTGAGTGGAGTTTCTGTGGCTTGTCTGCAGCAGTGCTATGGTAAGCAATGGGAAGTTCTGTTTAAGAACTGATGACACAAAGGTGTCACTGCTGTTCTCAGGTGTTCATTTTTACTCACCTATATACTTTGCAGAGTGCTAAAAAAATACTTTGGAAAGTTGCACACATCAATTGAGAACTGCATTTGTACTCAAAGCATCGTCATTATAATGTCTTATTTGTTCAGTACAAAGGCTCTATGGCTCACTGCCCTTCTGATATTTCAATTATTTGGTTGTAATCATGTAACAAAGCAGATATTGATTTCCTGGGTATTCAAATTACATCTCTAAAAGCAAGAGCTAGTAAAATGGCTTTATCATTTAAAATTATACACAATTTGGTGAAGCCAGCTGGTTCCAGTACAAAGGAACATATTTTTTTATTTTAAAAGTGACATTATAAAGGGCATCTGTGGGGGTGTTTCTTTAAGGCTGTAGTCAAATTCAATAGGTCTTCCTTATTTTGAGAAATATATTGCTCTCACCTGATACTTAGTAAATGTGAATAAAGAAAATCAAAGCAGTCCTTGGGACCCGATGGATGTATCAGAGCATTTATAATTCTATATTTATGTTTACATCAATTTATAAATACTAAAATCCACACTTTTTATTTTTGACATGTCAGATCTCAATTGTTTTCTATCCCTTCCATCATTCCTTTTTTTTTACTTGACATAGCAGGTACTTTCTTCCTAGAGTGGGGCAAATAGAAAGTCAATATATTATAAGTCAATTCCTTCAATGAGGTGAACCTGAAATACGTAATCAAGATTTGGGAAAACTTCTGTCATACCCTCAAATGTTCCTCAAATGCCAGGTGTCTCTACTTTGTCCATTCCAAACTTGAGGCTGATGGCCTAATTGCAGAGATACTTTATCAAATCATAAGGCAAGAGCTTCAATGAAGACAGTGTTTCATCTTTGCTGTGCTGCTTGGCCATGAACACCACGGCCAAGGTTGGAAACTGAGCAACTGCTCCCTGGGAAGCTAGAGATCGGTTTGAAAGAGCCGAGGAACTAGCTAAACAAAAAAGTCATATGCAGCTTCCCAGAGGAAAGTGAGACACATCATATTGTTCTTTTGTGAAACAGTGAAATAAATGCCTCCAAAAAAACCCAAAATAATAGTGCTTTAGCTTCCCAGTGACCTGTCCATTTTGCAATTTTTCCTTATTTTGTGAAGCGGACTTCCAATGAGCCTCCAGATTTCCTAATTTTGCTTTCTTCCTAAATCTTCTCACTCCTAGAAAGAAAGAAAACTCTTAAACTGCATTCTCTTAATAATTTATTTCTGTCTTTCCTTGTTTCCATATCTTTGTTTATTTTTCTTCCTTTTTCCAGGGGAACTCTTAGTCAAGGAGATTCTAATCCAATTTTTTTTCAAAAACATTTGCTTAATTAACCATAAAGCTGTATGCACCTGCATGAACTGCCTTATAGAGAAAGTAAAAAGATTTTGGACTCCCTTTGAACTCCTAGAGAGCTAGCCTACCTGAGGCTTTTGTCTTTCCATGCACACACACAAAAAATGTGCAGCACAATTGGCAGTAGAAATATTCAATAGAATATGCTGAGAAAAAATTGGGAAATACTTACAAATATATTAATTGCTGATAAGTTTCTGCTGTCCTAGAAAAGTTAAAATATTTTAAAATGTAAAAAAATATATTTTTCCCCTAAGATATGGCAGTATATAAGAACATTCACAATCTAGTGGGAAGATTTTCTTCTTTTATTTTTTTCACTTTTGTGACAGATTACAAAAGTTTTTCATAAAGAAAAAAAGTTTCAGTAAAATGGATTTTTAAAAAATGTCCTGTTTTCCTTTAGGTGCTATTTAGTACTTTAAAATCCTTTTTGGTTTGAAGTATTTTGCAGAAGGGTGCTGTCATTCAAAGAAAACAAGATACTCTCAATGGCTGATACTTGTTTTGAAAAGAAGTTTTACAGTATCTTCAATTCTTTGTGCTTATTAGAAAGGTTAATAATCCAGTGTTATTTCATTTCTACCTGTTTCCTCGTGTAAATTTCCAGTTCCAAAAAGCCTCAAGAGTTTTAAAAACAAGAAAATATATCAATTTCTCTTTTACAAACACTTCCATTTACAGTCTCAGACTGATCCTGAAGCAAGGTAATGTCATTGTCACCTGTTAAATCCATTACTTTGATCATCAGGACATTCTTGTTTCGTATGTACGAACTATGACAAGAGCCTTGGAAATAATAATAATTCAAAATGGAAGAAATGATAAAGCTGCTGCCACATCACCCCTGTAGAGAAAGGTTTAATACCACAAAAGATGAATATATCATCTAATTTTATATCCTGTTTTTACTGATCATTTCTGCTTCATTCAGCTATCCATCACTGCACCTAAATTCCAGAATTCAGTCAGGTTATACTTCATGCCTTCCAGAAATACACCATATTCTACTAGGATCTCCTCCAAATGAATCACCAATCTGATCATCCACATGAGGATGGTTGTATTCAATTAATATATATGGGTTGGTTTTTTCTCTTAGTGAATAAAAATAAAATAAACAAAAACTTGGTGGATCTTTGGCATCTGAAATTCTAAAACCTGTATGGGTCTACTATCATGTGCACATCATATAAACATGTCACCATATCTTTGGACATAAAACATCTGAAAGAATATGAGCTTCAAAATGATCCATTTTATAAATGGATCTGGTCTGGGTTAGTCTGGTTTACTAATCCTTGCTTTTTCCTGGTTTTGAAAACAGGTTTTTTGCCAAAAAGAGAGGCATCAGACTACCTTTTCTATTAAATTCTGTTAGCTTTTTTAATTAGCACCTTGCAAGTATGATTATCGTAAAGGACATCAGGCTGCCCTAAAGAAGTCTGTGCAGTTCCAGGTAGCTTTTTACTCACGGACATAACTGTAAAGTGCTTACAGAGAGTACAGCATTTGTTAAAAGTCAGATCATTGCCCTCTTACAGTGATAAATGCACTGAGCAACATCTGCTTTAACCAGTTGTTTAGGACACGCTTGGTGGACTCCTAAGAAAATACAGACAAATATGAAATAAAAATCAAATAGCAAATTATAGCCCGAAGCTCAAGACTGAATAGAAATCATTACAAACAATTTTCATATTTGTTTGTAAATTTTCTCTTTCCAGAGTTCTGACTTTGAGCTGGCCAAAATCAAAAGAAGGTGTAATGATCTCCCAGTAAAGAAAGAATATATTTGCTTCCACCCCAGCACCTCTGTTTACATAATGTCCCATGTATTCATCTACCTATACACTTCACTCCTCCTTTTTCTCCCTGGTTTTGTATGTTATACCAAACTTTAGTTTCATTTTCACCCTCTAATCGATTGAATATTATATTAAACTCTTGAAGCAATTGCTTTAACATCAGAGGCTTAGTGGAGCAATTTAACCAGTCTCATAATGGTCACAATATTTGCCCTTGTCATGAGTTTCTGAATCCTATATAGCCGACAGCATTTTGGTCAGGATAACTTCCTGCAAGGTGGATAAGTTTAGGCTGATGGGTGAGTTGTCACAGGCACCTTACATTGTTTTAGTCATTAAGACATTAAACATGAGTCAGCCCCAGCTACACTCGGCTTAAAACTGTCAGTACTGA
Source organism: Platysteira castanea (assembly GCA_013397175.1). Classification (NCBI taxonomy): domain Eukaryota; kingdom Metazoa; phylum Chordata; class Aves; order Passeriformes; genus Platysteira; species Platysteira castanea. The sequence continues at coordinate 1,575,130 of VYXC01005982.1, forward strand.
TTAGGCATGGTCCGAGAAGGAGTGTCCAGTCAGATCCCTTTGGGAATTCAGGCAAAGAAACACTCAGAATGGGATTAATCTCATGCACCTTTAGGCGCATAAAAGAAAGACATCAGAATCTGAACTAATCATTCCAGCCTGTGAGAAAGACAGAAGTGGGCACCATCTAAAGCACTTAGTTGCAGATATCTCAGATGCCTCTTGGATGAGGTGAATCCCTTTAGGTAACACCAATATCTCTCATATGACTTTTAAATGGATGTAAGGTGAGTAGCTCATTCTAACTGCAATTATTCATGTTTACTTTCTGTGTCTGACTGAGCAGATGACTGAATCGTGCTGCTTTGTCAGGTATGTCCACATGTGGCCACTGTTTTAGGTGTTATTTCCCATTTGGTCCTTCTGTAGGAACTCTAGCTCTTTATTGACTAAAGTTCTGGTTTGACTAAATCAGAACTCCCGGGGAATCCTCTACAAGATTGCTAAAATAAAAATCCAGAAAGCTTTTGCTTAGAATAAGAAAAAGTTTGTTTTGTTCTTCAATATAATTTTTTTAAAATTCCTTTCTAAGCAAATAATAGCACTGATTTGCAGCTTGCACTGCTCATGTTCACTTCCACTTGCTCATGATACAGGGATAAGTTCAAGTGGCACATCAATTCCAGTGGCTTTTTATAATGACACAGTCACTAGTAATTACAAACCTAATGAAGTGGTATTTGATTGTCCAGGTACCCAGGAACTAAACCCTTATTTGATGGTGATGAATGAGACTTTCTGGTCCTTTCTATATAACAAAAGGGCTTTATTTGTACGTGAAACATAGATAATTTTAGAGATTTATAGACTGGCTTGGTGGACCTATCAGAAATAAATAAACAAAACAGAGAGGTTGATCTAATTTTTGATACAGAAATTAACCATCTAGTCTCACTAAGTGTTAGAATCACAGAATCTGGAATACAAGCACAAGACTTGTCATTGTTACCTGTATGGGGCTGCTGCAGAATGACACAAATACTGCTGTGCAACTATTAAGTTAAAAATGAGTTCTTAATAGAAGAGAACTTAATAACGTACTGAGGTATTGAGACTTTTCTGTGTTAGTGAATGGACTTACCTTGTCAGGGTGCTGTGCTCTAGTACTCAGTCAGCCTACACAGGGGTGACGTGAGCTCCCAGAAAACACATGGACATTACAGATGAAGCTTTACTGCAAAACCATTCAGTCGCTTTTTGCAATCCTAACCAAATATACTTCAGTATTCAGAATGCTGAGCAGGACTCTTTCTGGAACATGTAACTAGAAAGTGGTTTTATCTAACACTATGTCCTGGAATTAACAAAGTGTTAGATAAAGAATATGCTGTCAAATTGAGATTTTTCTCAAAATACAATTTTTGAATTTCTTTTAATTCAGATGCCCATTTCACATATCTTGTTCTTCATTTTTTCTGAAGCAGATAAATAGAGAGAGAACTCGTTCTTTTAATGATGTTTCACAATTATTATCTAAAATATGGCAGTATTTCTGGAAGCGGGAACTACGCTTTTTCCATATGTTTGTTTCAACTGCTAACCTACAAAGTCATCCTCTAGTTTCTTAAAGATACTATTGTAGGCAGAGCTGCTTTGGTTCTGCTTGTTCTTGATCCTGTTCTGAGGAGATTAATTCTTTCCAGAAATTGTAATACTATCTCACCCAGGATTCTAGATTTCTTTCTGCAGGCTGAGCTCAGATCTACAAAAAAAATTTCAAATCAATTTCAATGAAGCGATCTTCAGGAAACTTACACTAAAATTTCTGAAAAACTGGAGAGAAAAATTCTTGTGAATTCTTCTTTCTTTAGTTCAGTTCTCGACTTTAACCAGTGCAGACATCTCTCAGGTAAGTAGTTATGAAATAGAGTGATTTAGAAATTTTTCTCTCCAAGGGCTGGATACCTTTTTCCTTAAGATACCTTGGCTGTAAACAAGAGAAACTGTAATACTCCTCAGATGACAATAAGCAAATGGGTTTAGGCATAAAATTAGTGGTAGGATGAACTAATCTCCTTTGAGCAGATAGCAGATGCAATTTAGTGGGTAACATTTAAATGATCATGTTTTTAGTGGCAAGAAACATAAAATCTTATGGACTCACAATAAGCAAACACTTAGGATTTTTTTTGATCACTTGGTTAAAACTTTATTACTTTGAATAGAGGTGAATTTTTACCTGGTATAGTATGTAATTTGTTCAGTTTAGCAATGACTCTTTAAAAAACTTTTTTAATAAGTCACCAGTAATTTCTCAGTCCAATACATAAGTTGGCAGTGTCATAGATCATGATAATAACTGAAACAGTTAAATAAGAATGCTATTTTTTTCTAAAGTAAAAACATATTACTTAGGGAGCTCAAGTGAAAAAGGGGAGATTTTTACTTATTTTTACTTTAAGAGAGAAATTCTAGAAATGTATAAATGTTTTCCTTAAGTGAGTTTTTAAGCTTACTTTATGGTATTATTAAAAAAATAAAATCACAAAACAAAACAACACCAAAAACCCACAAAAAGACCCTCCAAAACACCAAAAAAAAAAAAAAAAATCCAAGAAAAAAATAATGTAGCTTTTTTTTTTATTTTTTTTTTTCTTTTGTTTTCTCCAATATCACTTTTAGGAATTAAGCCCCTATATTAAGTTTATTGCTGAAAGAAGCTGCATTTTTAAAGACAGAGCATAAATCCTGGGATATAACTCTAACACCTGAGATTAAGCACGTCTGCTTCTCCCCCATGTCCCTCTCAAGCTAAGACAAAGCTTTAGAGGTGGGAAAGAACAAATCTTCGCAATTCCTTTGACATCTCTCTAGCATCCCCTTTACCTTTTCAAGTTTAGAATTATCATAGTTCATTTTCTTGTGCTGTATATTAATCCCACAGAGAATGCTTCTGTATAAGCTTTTACTTGGTCTCCAATCCCCTTCCCTCCAGTGACTTCCATGGCTTGTTTTCTTTTCTATTTTCTTCTTCTTTTTCAACTAAGAACAATAGCCCTGACGCACTCTGATGAGCCTCAGCTGTTCTTCAATTCAGGTTAGGCTCTTTAATGAAATCAAAGCAAAGCAGATAAGAGATCCAGAGAATAAAAATTTTAAGTCAATAGCTACTAAAAAAGGACATTAAATGGAAAAGAGATTGGTAAACTGAGAAAATTCAATTCAGAGCTGGATAAAGAATTTTCTTTTTCAAGACAATTTTTTTACTGGAGATTAGTAGAATTTTTTTTGCAAAGAAGTAGACAGGACAGTGGGAAGACCATGAAGAAATTGAAGATGTTTTTGGTTATAAATATATAGAAAAAGGTTTAAGTAATCTTAAGGAAATAAATGAAGTTAGAAACTTATTTTAAAATCTAGGTCAGAGAAAGACACCAAAACTTACGAGCCCTTTGTAATTTGAATACCTTAACCCATCAAAATTACCAAAATGCACTTTTCTGTGCATTGTGGCCACAAACAGTTCTGAACAGGCTGAACTAGATAAACATCTCAGATAAATGATCTGCATCAATCCTTTAATTGTTCACTGGATATTTTTAATACATACTGGAAAAAAAAAGTTTCATTTATTTAATTGCTATGTCTATCCAGTTTGTAGTTTTTGTACTTGTAGTATCAGCTGTTCATAATGAAAGTTTCCAGCCTTGATGACAAAGAAGTGTTGGCAGCATTATTCTTTCGCGAGTTTCAGCTAAGTTCTTGCAGATAATCAGTCTTTCATCAGTCAGTTAAAATATTCATATATTAATTATTTTCACATGTATATTAAAAATACTCTGATTTTCAAACTCTGAAAATCAGACACAACTAGAAGTGCTGAGGAGTTTCCTTGTTATCTAAATATCTCTGTACCTCTCTACATATTTGACATACTTGCACCTCTGCAACCAGATTTACCTTCAATCACGAATAGATTAAAATAAATCCCTAGCTTCATTTTATTTAAATTCTTAAACAAAATTTCCCAAATAGATACAGGCTATCCAGACACATGACTCTTTGTGTGTCAGTACTGCCACACTTTTAGGCATATGAGCTTTAATTCTAATTACTGTGGAATCAAATACCATGAATCTGTCCTCTCACTCCAGTTCTCATCATACACTGAGTAGGCTCATTTTCTTCTATTATCAACAGCTCACCTTCATCTCCATTGTCTGTATCCACATTAAAACAGATACAAAATGTTTTAAAATAACAAAATATTAGGAAAAAAAAAATAGAGCTTGAAAAAAAGATGGCATTAACCAGTGATGTACCGTGGTATTCAGAAACTCTCTGCGACTGTCATGGATAATCAGACCTACACGGTCCTGCACTGGGAAGGAGAAGAGAATACCACTTGTGTGTGCTTTCCCTGACCACTTCTGGCAGCCACAATGCTGAATCGTGAGGGAAACTTAACAAAACAAACAAATTATTGTTTGCAACTGTTTTAACTTACCACCAGTAGGAACCTTCCTAGAACAATTCATCCCTTCTATTTTAGATAGCAATCTGAGGGTGGGGTGAATCATGCTCTGGGGGAGTTTAAATTGACTAGATGGTGACTAGGTGTGACTGCATGGTTAGATGGCCCTTTTAGGCCACGTACCTGAGTTTTAGATGGTTTAAGTCAATTGGGATGAATCCAACATATTAATGCACAGCTGAATAATGCAAAATAGGTAGGCATTCACATAGTCTAATAGTGATAAACCTGGCATAAAAGCTTGAATGCTAAAGAATTAAAGGAGAATATTAAATTTGGGTTCAGTTAAAGTCTATTAAATTTTATTTATTTTACATTTTAACAAACGTTTCCTAAGATAGATGATAATTTCTCTACAAAAGGCAGCACATATGGCAGCATTTGATAGCTACAGCATGAAATGCCAGTTTCCTATAAATACAGGCTTTGGAAAATTATCCTTAACACCAATAGCTTATGAGCTAAATAATTAATAGGAATGTTAATTTTTCATTAAATTTAAGAAAATGCTAGGAAAAGATATAATATGCTGTGTCTTTGATTTATCCTTTCTCTTCTCCCACAGTTTCCATGGGTCTTTTATTAAATCCTATGGTTTTATTAACTGCAGAAACCAAAAAGCAGAGCTAGTGTAATTTGTTAATGGTGAAAATACCTCCTGAATTTTTTTTATTACTAAATCAGAATTAATTTAAGGTCTATTTGCCTGAATAAATAAGTATTAGGATGGTACCTTTTAAACTAACAGATGATATATTAACATTTTCTGAAAAGATGGGACTTCGATACTATGAGAATATTACTATATTAGCATTAGGGAGATTATCAGGAAAATAGAAATTATTAGAATGCATTAAAAATAGTCAAAGATTATATACATTTTTAGGAATGTCTTTAAACCTCTTGCCAGTGTGATATCTGCTGCTACATCATTTAAAGAACCAGGTGATGGCTGTCTAGGTGACGGAAGAACAAAAAGCCTGTAGGGCAATGTGCACAGTAGGGACTAAAACTACATTCACAAGAAGACCTAAGTGCTGCAAGACTGACAACAACATAATGCACAGAAACAAGTACGCCTTCCTGCAAAACAGCAAAATCCACAAGGCTGTTCATTGGTGCCACAGCGTTACTAAGTAGAAAACATTGTGCTAGATCTTAAATATTGCCTGTTCCTTTCTTGCCTACGTTATCTCCTTTCCCATTGTGATACGTGCTTGGCTGCTTGTTCTACTGGAGGTGCAGATCTATTTCCAGAGCCTCACTAAAGAATAAATGAGAAGCAATGCTTTTTGTACAAATTACAGCTCCTAGAAGAAGCTGAGCAAGCCTTGGGCTCGCAGGGAAACTGAAAAAGGTCTGGTAAATAACCAGCACACTGTATGTATTAGACTGAGCTTTAACCAGCTTGGTCAGGTTAGGTGGCAGTAGGCCTGTTGTCATAACACAGTTAAGTAACAAAAGTATTGGATGACAGAGTTGATTTTGACTCCCTATTTTAACTGGCAGTCAGGTACAACAAAATAGTTGTGCTTTGTGCCTAGGAATCTTGAACTGATGATCTTTGTTTCAGTTCTTTCTTCTAGATCAAATAAATCTTTATCGTGGGGCTAGCAACTTCTGTACTGGTGGAAAAGAATTAAAATTAATCCCTTTAAAAGTAGTATGATTGAAATCAGTGGTGATGGTCCCATTAAATCTATCTGACTTTAGTTTTGGTCATTTTTAATCTTGTTATTCTAAACCTTATTAAACAGAATTTGTGACAGCCTTCTGTGGCAGTTCAGATGGGTTTTTGGTTTCTAGTCTTCTAATAACAAAATCGGACAAAGTGTTCTTCTGTAAATATGGATAACATCTTAAATTTCACAACATAAATTCTGGAAATCTTTCAATCTAATACTTGATTGAGTAAGGAAGGTAAAATTTGTACCAGAATCGTGCTTTCTGTCTCAGATAAAGTTCATCCAAATTTTGTGATGTAAAGAAGCTTTAGGAAAAAACCACAAGTTTCATATTACATCTAAGACTTCTACGATTTCAGTAACTAAGATACCATGACAGTGCTACACTGATATCAGCCTGAGGCAAAGGATTTTCTTTGACACTCCATCCTTGGGGATGCCAACATGTTTCTCCTGCTCAGATCTCACCCTCACAGTAAGGAAGAGGAAGATGTTTTAGCCTAAAACAGAGATACAAAAAGGAGTCACTGAAAAAACCCATGAAACTGGAGATTAATATGCACTGGCCAAGGAGCCTTACCCAGAAATTAGGAGTCTGAGGAGAAAACAAAATCAAAATTTTCTCTGTGACAAAATGAGACTGAGATGAGTAGCCAAAAGTTCAAGACAGAATGGAAGTTCAGGACAGATCTTTATAAGAAGATATATGTTATGATAACTATGTCAAACTCATTGCAACTAGATGGCGGCAAGCTTTTAGTGGGAATTAGTGCTAGGGAATGAAAGAATGTCATTTGTATCATCCTTTTTTTTTTGTGCAAAACCAGAAATGGTTCACTGAATAAGTAGTCAGAGGATGATTAAGAATAATAAATAGTGTCCTAATGAATGAACCCTGTTCCTACCTCTACTACAAAACATCTGTGGCAATATTTTAAGCCACAGAAAGCTGAAGTTTTCAAAGACTGCATAGTAATTACGTCTCCGTCATTTTCTGCAGGCTTAACTTGGGGAAGGTTATCTTCAGAACTGCTGAGAGCTCACAGCTGCAGTTGCTGTCTGTAAGAACTGCTCTGGAAATAGAAAATGCATTAATGTTAACTGTGTTAATAAGTTTGATTTCAAATTGTGCTTCTTTGTAATTCCTCTCAGTTTTATTTAACAGGATTGCCAACCCTTCCTCTTACTAAAATGCTATGAAGAGTTCCATTAATATTTATGAAACATTCAGATACTGTAGTGGTAACTGCTGTAGAAAAGCTAAAGACATATTTAATTTTTTTTTTAAATGGTGTAAGTTGTAGTAGACAGAGGGCCACATTATGAGGGGGAGTGGTGAAATGATACTAGGATTAGTTTATTTCACAGTTTGCTGCAAGAGGCAGTGGACCATGAAAAAATGGTATTAGATAGTGGGACAAAGAAAAACACTAGTGAATATATATCTGGTATCTCCCAATTTTTCTACTATTTGACCTTATAGCTTTAAGAATATGCTATGAATTCTTTTGTGCATAACATTATTATGCATTATATTATCGTTATCTACTGTGACTGGATGTAGTCCATATTTAGGTTAAAGGAGGGAACAATTGAGTGTTAATTTAGTGTCATTGGGATGTGTCCAGATCCCGAATCAGATTGGCAGGGTCTCACAGTTGACCTGCTAAGGGAGTGTCTAGGACACAGTGTTTAAAGCAATGAGAACTGGAACCATCTTTGAATCCATTAATGTAGTGAGGGAAATAAGGGAAAACAAAAGCGAACACTTTCCTCAGAAAAAAAAAAAATTAAAACACAGAAACGGTCATGACTCCTATGAGACCACAATGGGTCATGAAATTGGTAGCATGTCAAACTGTAAATGTGGGGGTTTTTAAGAAAGTTCAGGGAAATGAGCTATTCCTCTCCCACTCCTTTAAGAAATGTGTATAAACCCAAAAATAAAATACTTTAAAACTAGCAACAGTTTGTTTGTGTTACTTTTCCCTTCAGAAAAAACAGCCTTTTAAGGTCTCAAAGACTAGCTGATCACTTCTGAACTCAGATATTTTAGTTATAGGGGGGTGTCAAGCATACAGAAAAAAAGACTTCATGTTCTGTCCGTGAGATTTCAAGCAAAAAGAACCAATGTTGGTTTTTTTTTTAATGGAGAACATAAGCTTATATAAACAACTGTAGGATGTGTAAGGGATCATGATAATGTCAGAGACTAAAGCATATGAGTCTGTGGGTGTCCTCCACCCAAGAGAGGTTAACAGAGTCATCTCTCTCTCCTGGTTGTTTTAGATGTGATATGTGTGACAATGTATTAATCTAAAGCTTCTGGCTTTGGTTAGACAGCTACTAGGTTCAAGAATATTTTATTTTGTTTTTATTCGCCTTGTAGCATGGGATGATAAGATAGCACAAAGTATCAGAGATTGGTCACAACTAGAGCTAAGATGTTAGACATTTTCCTATAGACAACAAAACCTTTTTTCACCCAGGTCATGGTCCTTATGTCATCAGTGTTGAAGTTGTAGTCAAGAAGGTACTTCCCATAGGTCAAATTCTTGGAATTTCTTTACTAGGCATGACTATAATTTTTTACCTGGAAGTGTATTTTCTGTCATCACACAAAGGAATGCATAAGCCAGTGCCCTGCTGCTCATGTTCAATTTGCAAACAGTAAGAGAAAGTTTGTCCAATTCAAATGTTTACAGCATGCTAGTTTATCACCATCTTGCAGGTTAAAGAGCCACCACATCAACTGCTGCATTTTTCCCAGTAGAAAACAGGTGTATTATGATTGCTTCGTCAGCAGGGAGACAGTGACTGAGGCCCCCACTTACAGTGTCATTATAATGTAAACTAGGTATTGAAAAATGGTGACAGGCTGATGTGTAGAGAACTAAAAATAAAGTTTCCAGGTGTCTACCCAGTTCTCAGCATGAAGTGGCAAAACTTTTCTATTCCTCCGTAGAATTTAACAGTATTTCACAGTTTAGAATAGTTTGGTTTTCCAAGTAACAAGGGAAGGGAAAAAGCCAAAAGAGACAGAACAGGACTGGCATTTCTTGCTAATTTAAGTTTTGATGCAGACATAAGAAATAAAATGTGTTTAATTCTTTTGTGCATGGCTTTAAGAACATTTTTCTGTGCTTAAAATTAACCACGTGTTTATGAGATGGCCTGGATCAGAGCCCAAATCTTCAGTTTACTTTCTAAAGAGAAACCTCCTGCCTAAAGCTGATAAATCACGTAAACATTCAGCAAGCTTTGTTTAACCATAAACATTTCATACCCTGATAAAAGCAAAGGAGTTGTGATAACATCAAAAGGAAACATATTATTGATTAAATAGTTGTATACATTTATTCCTAACATGGAAAGGTTCTTGAAAAATAATTAAATATTATTTAAAAAAACATGTACTGACATAAAATAGTTGCATGAGAGCAGGATTTATTGATTTTGCTATATTGTTGTGCTTATAAGCAGTAATGCAATATGTTATTTGGGCTGCCATAGGCAATTAATTTTGATTTTGTGGGTTTTTTTCTGGTTTATTATTTTATTTTAGATTCAGTAAAACCATGTGATAGAGTATAAACTACAGCAGTAAAGAACTATTTGAAAATTATTTAAGTACTTTTGCATTTTTTAAAGAAATGAATACTTTGAGAGCATATATGATGAAGACCTCAAAAAAGGATAAAAAAGAAGAAAAAATATGAATATTTGCTGATATGAATAAACTTTTTATTAATTATAAGGAAAATACAAATAAATATTTTTTTATCATATCAAAATAAACCTACCAGAAGCAAATACAATGCGTATGCATCTGTACTGTGTACAATAGACAACTGGCATTTTTAGGTCCTATCACTGCTTTGTTTTTGTGTAGACAAGACAACAAAATTAGAAGATGAAGCAGGCACAGAAAGTGGGTGCAACACATTCCGAGACACGTCTCAGTTTGTGTAGTAATATTTCAATGACATGGAAAAGTACTGGGGTCACCATCATAGGCCATTCCTTTTCTTGGTGTCTGCCTGTATCACCCAAACATGATAATGTTGTTAATGACAGCAGGTGCATGAAAGCAACAAAAAATGTAACTCCTGTTGGTTCTTGGTAGAAATGTAAAATCTGTTGGTTTCTTGCTTCTTGAAGCTTTGTAAGAAAACCAGAAACAAAATAATTTCCAGCCTTCCTGCAGAGTTACTCTCATCACTCCTTATGCTTGCCATTAATTACGAGCACCACTTAAAGAACTCTTACTTGATTTTTACCAAAAGTTAACATTAATATTTTGTATTCTCCAAGAAAAACTCTTTTCAAGACTGAATGCATGTGTTAATTGCTGTAATGCAGTGTTCATGGGTATGAGTCTTTGAAGATGACACAAATTTCAAGGAAATACACTAGGTTTTATGCCAGTTGTCACTGCATGGTGATGCAAACTAAAAATGTAATGGAAGATTTAGCAACAGAGACATTTCAAATGCAATAACAGTGTTTTGTTAGTAAGATTTTTCCAATATTTTCATTCCAATTTCATTTAAAAGAAAACTTTTGTAAGCCTGAAACTGTCATGAAAAACATCCACCAGAGATGGAATTCTAACTCTGCAAACATATTTTAATATAATATGGATTCTTGTTTTATTAATTTGTAATCAGATGATGCTAAGACCAGGGGGATAATTTTATACTGCTGAGCTGGATCTGAACCTTTACCATTTACCCCTCACGGTTCTACTGCACTAGTTTAGCTACAAGTGTTCTGTGGCCTGTTAGATATTTAACTAGTTAAATGTAGACTTGGACTATTTGAATGTTTCAGCAGGAGGCTTGTCTCTTGACACTTAGCTGTACACAGACTTCCATTGTCTAGCAGCAATTAACATAAAAGTGATTGATGTACACCTCGTAGGCAAAAACTTATAGATGTATGTTCATCCATTAAAAAGCACAAGACTCTAAAGTGGCCTAAACAGATTAAGGAAAGAGACATATGGGCTGCTTTATACTGGAAAATTGGGCAGTGCCAGGACTCCCATGCTGCGTTACTTCACTTGCCACATTGTTAAAACTTTTAGCATAATACCTGACATAATTTTGATTTATACCGAGCAGGACTACTTGAACAACCGCTAAGCACAGCTGAGTAATTAACACTGGCCACGGACCACTCCCTACAAACAATTTGAATGCTACTACTTCATTTTGGAAAGCAAAAATATTTGAAGCATGTGTGCAAGAAGTCATAACATAAAAGTAGAGCTCAGTGTCAGAGAACACCCTAGACACATTTAACTGATTTATACTGATTAATACGGGTAGTTACCAAAATTGATCAAATCTGACCTATACTTAGCTGTGTGAAAGACTGAACTATCTGCCTAGGGTTCCTCTACTACCATAAGAAAGGGCTGGTACCTCTAGCAGCTGAATCCTACCAGCTATTCTAGACAACTATGAAATATCTTTCTTGGGAAAAGTGAGTGTGGCTGACAAAGCTTTTATCAGTTGCTTAAATTTTCATAGTCAGGGTGAGGCACAGTCTGGGAACTGGGAATTTGGTTGTGTCCATCCTTCCCTGTTGGTCACCACTCTTGCCAGCTCTCTTCCCCCAGTTTTCTTTAACAGAAAGCTTACTTCATTACTTGCTGTGAGCTGCTGGAGAATGAGAAACTGTCTCATTTTTTTCTGGTAAGACATTTTTACTATCCAAAGGGAAGTAAAGTTACTGATGCTGCTTTTTCACTTATATCCACAGTTGTTTAAATGCTACGGATGCACGTTCTCAGGGGCAGAACTAACCACCCTGAAGCATATTTCCCTCTCCAGGAGTTTCAGGCTGCAACTCTAGCTCTGTAAGCAAAATTTGTATTTCTGGCTACCTTAATAGCATAATTTTTATTCATCTCTGTTACTGCAGAGCCCTAGGATGGGTCTTGGTGCCCCACTGTGCTAATGCTTTTTGGTTTTTTAAATTTTCTTCTAAAACTTATATCTACACTTTATGACCAGAGAGAATATATCAGTGTGAGCAGCCACTCACCAAATAGTTCTGCCTCAACTTTATGTAATTTTGTCATTGTCTGTGCAATTCTTCTGCTATGATACACTTCTTCAAGAGGTTTTATCTGTTTTTCTGGTATGTTTTGCAAATATAATAATAATAGTAAATACATTGTTCTGATATGTCTGATGCAGGTCAGAGGGAGAGAAGAAAAAAAATCTAATTAATCTCCTTTCTTGCTTGAAAATACTTTAAATGCTTCTTGTTTTCACACTGTCTCATTTTCATCCCTATACTTTTGCCCATAAATGGCATTGACAAAGACTCAGCTTTTAAACTCTGATTACAGTTCTAACTGCGAGTGAAACTCAAATGGGGTGTGTGTGGAAATACTTGGAACTTATTTCCTTTCTGCCTTCTGCTCTGGGTCTCTTCATGGATCCTAGTGTGCAAGAATATTTGTGGTAATTTAAAATGCCAGGAAAGGTGTAGGGTTAATAAAAAATATGAGATAATTGATGGAGAAATTATCTTAGTAGTTCCTTGCAAATATCAGGTGAATAAGCCCCTTCTGGGAAGATAAGTAAACCTTTTTCTTCAATATTTCAGAAATTCTGTGTGAATTTCATGTATATTTTTTCCTGACTCTTCTTCTACAATGCTGTGCTAGGATCATATTAAGATGCAAGCTAGAAAGTCAAATTTGCTAAGCCCCAAACATAAGAAAGATATGAACTTGTTGGAGTAAGTTCAGAGCAGAGCTAGAAAGATCATCAGAGGGCTGGAACACTTCTTTTGTGAAGAGAAGACAAGCTGAGTGAGTTGGGATTTTTCAGCCTGGAAAAGAGAAGGCTCTGGGGAGACCTTGTAGCAGCCTTCCATTACCTAAAGAGAACCTACAAAAAAGCTGGAGAGGCACATTTTTTTTTCCATATAGAGACAGGACAAGGGGGAATGGCATTAAACTGGAAGAAGATAGGTTTAGATTAGATATTAGAAGGAAATTCTTCACCATGAGGGTGGTGAGACCAGGAGAAGATTTCCCAGAGAAACTGTGGATACTCCATCCCTGGAAGTGTTCAAGGCCAGGTTGGATGGGGCCTTGAGCAACCTGGTTTAGTGGAAGGTGTCCCTGACCATGACAGAGGGGTTAGAACTAAGGGATCTTTAAGGTCCCTGCCAACTCAAACCATTCTATCATAAGCTGAAAAAAAACTTTGCTGCTGAACAACTTTCTGAGACATTCTAGCAGTTTCCAGCTAACTAAAGTTGAAATTCTTCTCTTGCTATTTTTCCTTCAAGAAAAAGCAAACCTTTAAAAGAAAAATGTTGTAAACCTGTGTAGCCAAAGTTTCTTTTATGTTGAAGAAACATTTTCAACTGAATGGGGTCTCAGAAGTGGCAGACACAGTTAGTCACAGTGGATCAGTGCTATAGCCTATTGGTTATGCTATGACAATCAGCAGCTTTTTGGTTAACAGTGTAGGCAATTACACTGTTAGATTTAACAACGCAGTAAGATGAACAGGAATTTTTCCGTTAGAAAAATTATTTTCTTCTGAACACTTCTGAAAATGGTTTACACAGTGAAGGCTTTTCCTAATATTTGATGCTCTGTGAACTCTCTGTTTTTTACCAAAACTTAAATTCTGGAAGATACAACAAAGATTGCAGGAACTCCACTATGAGGCTGTAAATCCATTTGCAGCAGCACATTTTCCTTACCTATAGTTTCCTATTATCCAATGGCATGAGTGTTAAATAGGATGAATTTGAATCAATAATGCTGGAGGAAAAGTGTGAAAGCATACCAATTATTGCAACATGGTGGGATGAATCACACAGCCAGAATGCTAATATGTGTGGATATACATTGTATTAGCAGGAAAAAACAGGAGTAGATGCAGGAAATGCTTTTTGCTGCCTGTTCTCATGTAAAGAACATTTTAAAATGAAAGCCACAAATATATATATATATATATTTGCTACTATTTTCTTAGAATGTCAGTATTTAGACACAAATCAAATATTGATATCAGAAAGGTCAAATGTGTACAAGAATTTTATTTTAATGTTCTGGTTCTGGAACAACCATGTCTCTGAGCTGTTACCAACTACAACCCGGACAAACCCTCAACAAGAAGATGATTCAGACTTAGGAATGGATATAGAAGCTTATTTTCCACACCTCTGCTCTAAACAGGAAGACAGACTATGTGAGTTTTAGTTGTCTTAGTTGTTTTAGTTGTCTGCCTAGACTGTTGTATGATTATAAATGTATACACACACATACTTCAATAATTTAAATACTTTTGCACCATTGCATCAAAGATCTTTACCTGTTACAGACTCTCAAGTCAACATTTGAACTTCTGTGGAAACTTTCTTCTTTATATTAAGGAAAGATGTATCTGCCTGCAGTATTTAATGCCATTAATGTTTTCAGGTTTCTGCAATCTCTCATGTTGGGAAACTGCAGTCACTAATTAAGGAAGCTCAGGAAAAACTATAACTATAAAAATACTTTTTAGTTTCAAAATATTATAATATTTAGTTGCAACACCAAACTTAATGGAGAATGAGGGAGTTTTTGCCTATCTTGCTACCCCTAACATCCCCTGATATATCACCTATGCTACATGCACATGCCCTGTGGTGATACAATGAGAAAGTGACTCACATAGCTTCCTAACTGCATCATAAATGTGTTTATTGCTATTTAAAAAAAGTTGGAAGATTTCTGGTAGCAGACACTGCTTTTTAAGATTTCTCAGATGCTAATGACTTGTTTTCTTATTCTAAAATAAAGACCTTCTGATTTTGTGGGATACAAAATATACTTTTCTCAAACTCTCTGTAGCTGCAATAGTATTATGAGCTGTAGTATGCTGCATTGAAGCTACTGGTAACACTCAGATTGATAAAGTGTTCATTTTAAGCATATTTTTTATTAGTAATCATAATTTGTAACATAGAAACCATGGATTAGCAAAGAAAAGCAAATTTTAAGAATAAACAGTATGACAGGTCTTTCAGTATGGAAAAAATAAATAAGAATTGTGAAAAACATCGAAATTTTCACAGAAAAGGCCTTCTGTGTCTTTCTGGAAAGGTCGAAGTAGCACTAAACAATATTCTTCTAAGGTACATCTTTGAAAAGTCTGCATTCAACATACGAAATTACACTGGAGTGGAGCAAAATTTTGGCTTTCCTGAAAAACATTGGAGCATAAAATGGGGGGCAAAATAAACTTACAATTTGTGAGACTACATTTACATCCAATTGTGTCATTCTCTTCTTGCAGGAGCTGAGATATTGGAGACCTCAGCGAGGGTGGGTGATCCCCAAGGGGAATTGTGAGAGGGGCTCTCTGGGCTCATTTTCCCCCAGCACTGCAATCTGTCAGTACATGAGGTGTTAAAGAGATGTTTATGACAAAAGTGAGGCTCTCTACTACTGCTATGCTGTGTCACAGGTATGTTTTTATCTGCAAGAGGTAAGGAATCCCTATGTGAACAACATGTCTGCACTGTTAAAAGAATCACTGGGACAAATAGACAATTTTTTTATGTCGGTTCAGGGAACGGCATAGTATTGACAGGAATACTGTCAATAGAAGAACACCTCTGCACTGAACACTGCATGGGTAGTTAGATCGTTTTCCTGACATATGGAGCTGAGCACAATATCATGTGTCATCTTCACAACAAAGAGTTTTAATCCATGGACAAATGGTTAAACCACCAGCTTCTTCATTTACAGGTTTCTGAAAAAGATAAAAAGCACCAAATTCTTTATGTTTGTTTTTTTTTCTTCCAAAGATTGAAAACAAAATTGGAGTAAAAGAAAACCTTTCTTTGGGATGAAATATATTTTAACGTCACATCCAGTGACTTTTATAAAAAAATAAATTTCGTCTTGATTATTCTCTTCCAGGTTTATTTTAGAATTATTTAGAAACTGAGATAAGATAGATAGATAATAACTTATTAAGAGAGAATTGAAGTCTTTATTGCCTGTATATATCAGAAAAAAAAAAATTAGCTGTAGAAGTCATTCTTCNCTGACATAAGATAGGTAGATAATAACTTATTGAAGAGAGAATTGAAGTCTTTATTGCCTGTATATATCAGAAAAAAAAAAATTAGCTGTAGAAGTCATTCTTCCGAGACATTCAGAAACCTTAACAGAAAGACTCTTGTTTATGTCTTCCATAGTCATCAAATCCAAGAAATATTTGTCTTTTTTATCCTGAATTAAGAATTTAAATACATTTTATTTTGTGTTGTTTTGTCAAGTCACCTTTACTAAAACAATTTTAAAACTCCATGTAAATCAAAAATATACAATATGTGACTTTTTAAAAAAATAATGTTTGTTGTTTTTTTCTTGTTGTATTACATTCTGTCTGTTTGCTGCCAGTAGTAGGAATTCTGTGTATATACCAAAAGTCCTACAAAAAATTATCACTTTATGTTTCATATGTATAAAAAGCCCATTTTTCTCTTTGTATGTCAGTACTGTTGCTCTATTATCTCATCAAAATCTCCAGCTGTGGACTAAGTTATAATATTAGGGTATATTTATGTTTTTTCATTTTGATTCTTTTCCTGTTAAAATACAAGTCTTACTGGATACTAGAGCTGACTGTTTAAAATAACCTTTTTTAGATATTTTCTCTGAAGTATTTTCATTTCTGTACATTATGTTACTGTGCATTAAATCCAATTGGAAAGAGGTATGTCAGTGACGAGTGTGTAATCAAAGACACTTAGCTACAGTCTCTAGGCTTGTTTCTATTCTCAGATTATTTAAAAGAACTGCAAAATGCTTTCTTTTCCTCACCCTTGAGAATGAAAACAGTTGGGAACTTTCTTGTGCGTTTCCTAAAATAAGGCTGGAAAAAATATCGTGATTGCTATCATTTTTTGCACATTAGGAATACATCATTTTCTCCATGTACTGGAACTCCAAATTTCTTGCAAATGCAGCAGTATATGGAGATACAGAAGATATTGAATTTGGTTTAATGTACTTACCCAATGAGAACCTGCAGACCTGAACACCACCTTTAACGGTGTAAATTGTATCTGTTTTAAGTAATTATTACACATAGATTAAATCAGAGGATATTACTGGTTTGTGCAAGCTCATCTAACTTGAAGGTGGCAATTAGTACCTACTTAAAATATGTTACCAGGTACTGTCTCGAGGCAGTTATCTGTCAGAATTGCCAGTTCTCTTGAAAACAGATGCGCGTGCAGATTTTGAGATGTCAAATGAAGCGTAAAAAATAGTTATTTAAACTTGATATCTTAATCATTCCAATCAGCTACAGTGAATCAAATATTTCACCTGGGGCAAATTTCAGTAGGAATCATAAACTGCTAATGGCTGTGATTTTTCGCCTAACTCTGAAATATCAAGCTGAAGACTGTATTTGCATGTAAAAACTTACTGTGATGAAAATCTATAAAAACAGTGAAAAAGTTAGATTTATCAGCTCCTGTGAATTTTAATTGGCTTTTTAAGGCTAAAAATATGAACAAAGTCTGTGGTAAGAGATACTATTTGAAAATAATAAATATTGAAAAGATATGGCTGACATGAGGAAGCAAGAATAGTTACTGTAATGGGATATCAGGTTATGAATGAGGAAAAAGATGGAAGAGATTAAATGCCTCACACAATAAAAATGAGACCTGCAAGAAAGTAGGAGAGTCTAAATGTGAAAAAGAGATTGCATTACTGCAACCTGTCTTGGAAGGTTTAAATAGCAGAGCAGGAGAGCACTGCTCCTCTCAGGCTGACATCTCTTAATGAACTCAGCACTTCCTCTCTTCCTTCCACCTTTTCTATTTTCCCCAGTAAACCAGCAAGAAGCAAGTCAAACCTGCTCAAATTAAAAAAAAAAANTTAAAATTACTGAGAGGAGCAGTGTAAGTGAAAAAAGAAGGCTGATGATATGCTGGAAGAATACAATTATACTAAAGGTGATACTGCTAAAACTTGCATAGGTTCATTAGGAAAGAGCAGTTTTAACTGTCTTCCTCACTGCTGGCTTCATCAGTATCAGCCACAAATAAATCTAACATACATATATTAACCATACTGGTAAAAAGCCAAAGCACCTGGGTAAGGTCATTTACCTCCTTTAAGTGTAATATTAATCATGATTCTGGCATGGTCATGGTTCAAGCTGATCAGTACCTTGGCATTCTCCTGAACAGGGCAGGGGTGTCTCTCTTTGGGCAACAGGTGCGAGGTGACCGTTCTTGGGACCAGATGGGAATTCAGCCGTGTGACACTGATTTGTGCTGTGCTCTTTTCTCTCAGCTCCACAGGAGTTTTGGCTCATTTTACTTCAAGCCTCAGAGATGGCAGGTAACTCACCCCAAACTCCTAATCAGGCTGAGTACTATATAACTTGGATAAGAAATTTACATATCTTCATACATTGTTATCCACTACTTAGAAAAAACCTTTGCTTTGACAAATTATGCCATTTTGGGAGCAGGTGTTATACGCAATTAGAAGTTAGGCTTTTGTTTTCATTTTTTTGAGAGAGGATAAAAATTATAAATGTTACTAACCAGTTCTAATCATTCAATATTTTCATTTTTTGGCTGTAAAAGTGGATGCTGCTCCTGGATTTTACCTGCATCTGCTTAGATTAGATCTGAGAGCATCTGGTCTCCCTGTTTATGCCAGGATTGGGCATGTGCTCTTCAATGAAGGATCTTTCTCTTAAATAGGTTTTGTGCTACTTTCCCAAGTCAATAGTCTCCATGTCCATTAGTCACATGATTTCAGTATGCTACCCCTTGACTTTCACACCATTTCAAATGAAAAACACTGTTTCAAGCAACTCCTTGATAGCTAAATAGCCAGTCAGTAAAAACGGCATTAGTATTTTCAGTGTGAAAATTGCCTTACAGATATCACGATCCTCTTTCTGAGGTTGGATGGGTCTCTAGGATGCACCATAACAATATTTGCATGATATTTACAGATTAGTGTGCTCCTTTCATGCAGCACCAAGCCTCTTTGTCTGTGTGAATAAAACAAAAAACTGATTTTTGAGACTTTTTAAAATTTATTTTGCCTGGTCAGCATTTCATATTGCTGCTGAGCATGTGGAAATGATGATAAGCCATATTACCAGCCCATTGAAAATGGTTCTGCAGAAAACTTGCCTTGATCTGAATGGCATTTTACAAAGAAAGACTATTTAGTTTTTAAATTTATAATTAATGACGTCAAAATTTTCATAAGCTACAGCAAAAAGCATTTAACAAGAATTTTTAACTGCGAATATGTATTTATGTAAAATATGTGTCAGAACTTAGAGATGCTGATTTGAAACTTCTAGATATTTGGGAGTAGTCTCATTGTTGAGGCTGAGATTTATATTGTGTATAAAAGGTAGAATACATCAGTGTTCTAAAAAAAACCCCACTGGTACAGCATCAGTCCTTTTGGAATAAAAATACGTGTTTTGTATAAATGTTATGTCTGTCTTTTTTGTATTGGCAGCAACTTACAGAGATGATTATAAAATAAAGAAAAATTGACGCACAAGGAAATGGCAGTTTTGGGTTTATGTGAAAGTTTTCTGTAGTAGAGGAAAACTGCTCACTGGTGTTATTAAAAAACAGTAATACTTTGACATTTGGAAAAACTGTTGCATAGTCTGAAATGAAATAAATGTGCTGCCTGCCCAACCACATTCCTGCGTAGGATATTTTGTCTATTTCTGCAGATAAGATAAATATGATACAAATATGATTGAAACCTGAAGAAAGTGAAAAGGACAGTAGTGCTTAAGGTCAGTAAAGATAAAACTAAAACTTGTTTGCCTTCTGATGACGAGTTCTTTGACAATGTAATCTTGTTACTGACAACAATACTTACAGCAAACTGAGCAACCCAAGTTTCTCAGAAAATTGGCTATTAACAATGATTTAGTAAGAGGATGTTAAATATTGCAATTGAATCAGAAATTTCTGTTACAGTTTGCAACAGATAATTTCTGAGCCTGATAATGCACATAGAAATGAGGTGCAGAGAACTGCTAGGAAGGGAAAAAGTCAACTCAAAACCTCCAGGTAAAATATCGAACTACAAATCTGAATATGATTTGAAGTGGTGTGATACAGGAAATAAAAAGTCTTTTTAGAATCAGTAAGAGATTTTTCAAGGACCAGCTGTGCTTAAGATGGGACAACTCTAGCAAATTCAGAGTATATGGAACAAGTAAAGACACTGACAGACATTAGTCCCCATGTTCAGCATCCCCTAGAACCTCCTCACCGCCTGCCCCTAGTCCTGGAGACAATTAGCAGGTAAAGGAAAAAGCAAAGATATGTTCCCTATAAGATCATAAAATCTGTTAATTTTTCAACAAGAGTTTAAAAAACCACAAACCAACAAATACTTGTCATTAGCAAGCGGTAGTAATAGTGAGGAACAAAGAAAATGATCAAAGAAAACATGGTTTACAGAGCCCTAAAGAATAGCAGAAATAAGGATCGTATAAACCAATAATTATCTCAGGAAGAAAAATAGGTAAAACAACCAGTGTGAGTTATTTTTATGACTTTCATTTTTAAAGGAAATATATATCTATTATGACTTTGCAGATTAAATTTAAATTTCAGCTAATTGACAACAACACATTATTTTACTTCAAGTGGCGGAACTAGTTTTCAGTAGGGCATTATTTTCTGTAAGAATTGCCATGTAAAATCATGGTTGTTGGAAGATTGCTGACAAATTTTTGATAACAGCAGCTCTCACTGACTTCCCTTAAGGGAAATTTCTCTCTGAAATCTTTTTTCCTGGCACAGAATGATTAATAGCTTTCCTAAGAAATGGTGCCAAATCTGTTTAACTGAAATAAAATTTCATGAAGTTACAATAGCAAACACAGGGTGATCTCATCCCACTTTATCTGTTTCACGCATCATGCTGCAAATCAGGCAGAGATGATAAGAGAAAAATATCCATATCTTTAACAGGGCACATGTGTATGTCAACAAATGGGAGCATATTGATCAGGAAATAAGATCTATTTAAAATTACTTAAAAACTCACAAAGTGGTGTTTTGAGTACTTTAATATTTAATTCATTTTGCGAAGAGTTGGCAAGCACTTTGAAAGCATGTATCCTGTTTCATAACAGAAGTAGAGCTGATCACATTCTCTTGGGACCATGCTTGATGATTCCCAGATCCAGGCTGAAAGGATGTGTTACAATTGCAACTTCAGAATTCGGGTTGTTTGCATTTCAGCTTTCCACCTCTGCTTTTCATTCATGTTAATCTAACTCAATAGGACTGAAATATACAACAACCTCCCAGCTTTTAGTGCATACCTTTAAGGACTTAAGTCCTCTCAGTTTTGGAGAAAATTATTGCACTGATACATATTTTAATTAGGAAACAGAAGTATTAAAATCTTTATGATCTCTTCACTGTTCACTGAACGAAGATATAAGTTTAGATCTTTATATATTTGAATCCATATAATATCAATCATTTTCCACAGGGTTCTGTGTCAATCTGTTTGTGCAATGATTGACAAAAATCCTGTAGCTTTTTCTGATGATGTTTTGATGCCTGTGCATAATATTTAAACAATTTAACTGATAAAATGTTACTTATAGTTTTAAGTGTGCTACATCTTTACATTTGATGACAGAGTTTCATCATTCAGGTTCTCTAGATGAATTGAATATTATCTTTTTTAGATGACAAAAGCAACAGAGTTGGAAGCAAGTGAAAAACCTGAAAGTAGAAGTGCTTTGCAATATTTCCTGCACTCTTTGATGCTCTGGGATCTCTGATGTGAACAAAAATAAATTGCAAATTTTGGAAATTCCTTAATTTCAACTAGATTGTCCTTGTCACAAGAACACACTCTCATTCAAGCTTGAGATCAGTGCCAAAACATCTCCAGAACTGCTTTTAATGATGTTTTTGTTCTATGTTAAAGGACTCACGTTCAGTATTTCTTGGTGCTCCATGAAAATTTATTAGGGGAATTCATTTTAAATGAGTGTTTTTCCTGTCCCAATCTTGAATTTGATATTTCCTTTGGTAATGATCTCTAGACATTTAAGCACAAATAAAAGTCTGTACCCAAGTTTTATTTCTTGGTCACCACAATTCTTGAATACTAGATTTGCATAAAATATTCTTTGGAATTCAAATAAATGAAGCACTCCACTGAAAAAACCTGATCATTCAATACACAGATTATGTATCTTTCTCTTAGTGATAGAGCCATAAGCTTTTTTTTTCCTGCTCTTGCTTTTAGGAGACTAAAAAAAGGGTGGTGACATACAGAAAAAGCTGGTCTTTGAAAAAAATGGAATTGTTTTAATTGCAATAGATTACTAAAGTTGTTTTGGTAAATAAAAACATCTATGGAGTATACACCTAGATTTTCATGGTGAACAAACTGATTTAGTTAAATTAAGCAAAAATAATCTTTCCCTGCTGGGCAAGCAATTTATAGACTGACTTCCTTTTTTTTAAAATTTTTCCTTCCCTCCACCCCCCAGATCAAATATGTCTAAAATCTGTTCTAGTAGACTTGAGTACAAAGAGAAGATACTAATATTAAAAATAATGTAAAAGTACATATTTCTAAAAGATATCCCATCTGTTTTAGGAGAGCAGAACAATTCCTATTGAGCAGGCTAATATGGGTCATTAAACATCTCTGCCTGTGAGTTCCTGAGGAGCAATAACTGCAGACGTAACTTGGGATCACGTTTTCCTGTTGAACAAGGTCTGCCAGGCAAAAAACCAGAAATGAACTACAAAAAAACCTAATAGCTCTTTTATTCTCAGTATTTGGACCCAGAAATACAAAACCACAATGTATGTAAACTCTATAAAACTTTGTAATAGATCATGTTTGTCTACTAGCATGGAAACTATTTCTTCATTTTTCCAAATGGCTGTATACAATCCATTCTTGTATGCAGAAGTGGTCGCTGTAACTTCCACAGACCTTAAATAATTGTGTTGCTCACTTTAAAAGACATCGTCTATCTTTTGCCTCTTAAGTTACCTGCAGGATTTTTCCCCTTTACCATATAGAGTTCCCATGCTTTCAATATGCAGCTATACCTCATCATGAGCCTAAATAAATATATAAATAAGAAAAGTGCCCTGCTGAGTGTTTCCTCATGCAGGTTACCATGGAATTTCCTTGGATTTTAAAACTTTATCCCAATTCAGATAAATTTCTGTAGGTGTTTGTGGTCAGGGGTCTCATGACAGCACTTCTGTAAAAAAATAGAGATTGGTGTAAGATACAGTGGCACCTCTCAAACATAAAAAGAGTTGGGAGTTGTTTGTGTATAGAATTATGTCCAACAAAATCTGTCCACTATACACAGAGTGATTAAGTTTCTAGAATTTGAGTAAAGAACAAAACGCAAAATTCCTCAAAATCAATTCAAACCTTAGTGTTTACTTTGTTTTCCATTTGAGCATAAATTCTTATGTATTTAAGCAGGTCCTTAGAAAAATCATAAGTTAGAAGTGATTTATAATAGCAAATATGAAAATCTTTTCCCCCACCATGAAATATTGATGTTTGAAAAATATATATATAATCTGAATCTTTGCTTCAGTGATCACTGCATACCTACAGTAGCTATACTGTGATTACACTGTTGTCATCCCAACAAGCAAATACACTGTCATTGATCCACTACATTCCACCAGAATACTCAACTGTAGCACACTAGAGTAGTTTTTCTGCTTAAAACTCTGAAGCTGTGGAAAATTCCATTTTTCTGGCCTCTTAACATGCTTGCTGTATCATGATGCATTTTTTGTATGTGAGCATAAAGGTGCACCACATGACTGTGATTGTAAAAGGAGAGCATTTATTAGGAAATTATAATATGCATTGTGTTTGCAGAAAGTGAATGAAACTCATTGGAGAATGTGCATCTGGTCGAATTAGTAATAACGCAGTACTCAGAGGAACCCTGAAAGGGGATTCTCTGCAATGAAAATTTGTCAAATTTCAACATTCCTTCCATCTTCCGTTCTGTATTGATTCCAAATTACTCCTGGGGGAAAACTAAAAAGACTGTGTTCCTCCTCTGTATAATCCTAAATTAAATATTTTCTATTCTATTTTAATTTCTGAAAATGAAAGCAATTATCTCCCCCATCAATTTCAGGTACATTTGTATTGTGGGAAATTTTATTCATCCTGAGTAAGGAAAATAGAACTTGATCAATTTATATTAAAAAAAAAGTGTAGTGAGTCTGGAACGTGATCAACAGTCCCACCAACACAAGCATTCTGAAAACTGGTAGGAATATTGTGATTGACTTGGTTATATGTCCCGTGTAGTGATAGTTTTTCCTCTTGCAATACTACAATGGTTATTTAGTTTGCTTCTGGTCATTTCACTAACATTTTGATTCCGATAATAACTCCCATTATTACTAAAATCACCAGTAAATTGTTCTTGATACATTCTTTGAGAAGAATTGGTATTTTCTGATACCAGCTGTTGGTGGGGCTTTTTTATTGTCTTTGTCCCTCTAAGTGCCTCTAAGTGAGCAGCTCCCTCAAATGCTTGAGGCCGTTTCCTGCCATGTGCTTTTAGCAGGCTATCCTCCAATATCTTTCCTATTTGACATGGGGGATCCAGTCAAGTGAAAACATACTCAGTGTTCTTCGCCAATAGGGCTTTGCCTGTGTTTTCTTGGCTTCTGCTTATTTTTGTTAGCTTACCCAGAGGACTCAACTGAGAGACCATGTACAGAAGTATCAAGTAAAATGTTTCATAAAACATTCCTCACAGACAATCTAGTGATGTGAAAAAGTGCTACTTGAAAACTAATGACCTAGATACACCTCTAAATCTGAGGTCATCCAGCAGAGAATTCAGAATTCCTCAACGTGCACATTTAACCAGTAATCCAAAGAGAAAATTGAATCTAGCAATGATTTCTTTATAAGTCTATATAGTAAAAAAATTTCTCAAGTCATCCTTTCTGCTTCAAACTCTCTCTTCTATGCCACACTGAAACAGCAGTTGATAGATTTTCCAGTGACCTCTAAATCCTGTTGTTATTTTGCTTACTCTTTCCTTGAATTAAAGAGGATCCAAAATTAGGCTAATACCAATTTGGGCATTGATGCATGGATGTAAAATGCTATATTACCAGAGGAGCTATTATTTTATCTATTGTTAAAATATATATTATGTAAAATGAGTTACAGATGTTTCATTCTGAGTTCTCTATTTCCCTTTAGAAATCATTAATCTGTAAATTAATTGTGTTGAAAATTATCTTTCATAATCACAAACTTCTCAAATGCAGAATGTCTGGAAACAGCTTTATTACAGGCTCAGAATTTCATAATAAAACACCAATGAATATAAAGATAAGTTCCATTTTCACAGCTCTACAGAGAATACAAATGATTGACTTTCTATCCTTCAGTCAATAACTTATTGACGGTTTTAGGTCTGAATGACAAAACAAAGAACAGAAATCAATGGCAGTGGAAAAAAGATCAGATCAATAGCTGAATTTCTCATTAATGGAGCAACTGTCAGTTTTACTCACTTTGACAGAAAAAGACAACAGCCTCACATCCTCTCTGACTCAGAATGAAGGGCAGAGGTCAAATATGCATAACGAATGTGGATCTGAAATTTCTTTAGACAAAAAAAACACCTTGCATCTGTAAAATTAATTTTTAAATAGACATGTGATCCCTGGAGTAAAGACCAACAGAAATCATAAGAAATTATGATTGAGCACTTACAGTGCTGTTAGGGTCTATAAACCTGTTTTCACACACAGTGCTGCTGTGCAATTATAGGTTTCAGAGTAGAAGTATGTTTATAAATTTATCATTTTCAAAAATGAGATAATTTCGTGGGTGGGTGAGATCAGTTGTGTGGGTCACGCAGGTTAAAAAAAAGGAACATAGTTTTCAAAATTCTCTTTGTGCTTTTCAGAAAAAAACATATTGATTGAACAATCTTTATGCTATATTTATTTTCTGATCTCCAGTTAAAATCAGTAAATGGGAGAAGTTCCTGATAACGATTGGGAATCATATAGGGGAATAAAAGAAGTAAATTATTAAATGAATACAAATATCTACTGAGACTAGTTTTCTGATCTTCCACCCTGATCTATGGATGATTCCTGTGACTTTTATATCTTCTTTTGAGTATTTTTAGTAAGAGCTATTGTGAAAACCCAATTCAGTAATAGTATGCTGGTAAATTTTTTATAATACATGGGTTGCACCAATGTTTTACGAGTAGTTATTCCTATATTAAAAAAAAAAGAAAAAAAAATTAACAAAAAAGCAAAACCAAACCCATAAACTTTTCCTTTATCAAAAGAAGAATTTTCTGAGAGAAGAATTAAGTAGAAAGCGAGGGTCATGAATCTCCAAACCTATTTAAGCTTATAAATCAGAGCTCATAAAACCAGTAAAAATAGTCACTACTTAAACCTACCCATTTATGAGAAGCAGTTTTAAATATGCATTTGAATCATGTTTTATTTTAAAATAAATGTCACTGATGGCCACATGTAAAGGATTATAAAGGATTATATATGGTTTCTTGAGTGGTCAGCCAGTACTGTAAATTGCTATAAACTTCAATGGATCAATAGGTTAACTGTAAAACCTTTTACTTATATGCTTATAATTATCTGTAATACATGGTACTTAAGCCTAACATGCTTATGATATTTATGAACATTTTATAATCTATTTATACACACCACGCTCTCTTGGGAATGTTAATGCTCTGGGGCAAGAAGATTGATCTATATGAGTGCAAAATCAGAAGAATCTAAGATTTCTTGTCCTCAAATCAACTTCTCATAACACTCCAGAAAAAGCCTATGGGTTTCTTTTTTAAAATGTAAAAGTATGAAAGTGCAAGTACCATAATGCAGAAGTCCTACCCATCTCTTTTTATATATCATACAGTTTTTTTGTTGAATATGTAAGTAATAAATAGCAGCAATCAACTGATTACAATATAAAGCTGCAAAGCATGAATAGACCAAACAATATTAGGTCATTCTTAGTTCAAATTTACTTTTATAAAAATAATATCTTAATTCAGGCTAAACTCTTTGATTGTTTTTCGCTGGCTTGTAGTATTTAAGGCTTGACAAAAATGGAATGGTTCTTTACAAAGTTATCAGCACTTTGAAAATTCAGTTCCTAAATCACATAATTAATATCAGCCATGTTTTAAGTTTTAACTTCCCAAACTTTTCTACACCAATTTCTTCTTGTTTCCATGAGTACATTGACTTTAGATGAAGTCACAGAACTCATTAAAATGCTAAGCAACACTAATCAAACAGCCAGGCAGTAATCAAGATCAGGGAAGAAATGTGATCATAATCAAGTCAGGCAAGTGCGAGAAGAAAAGAAGGAAAATGGGCAATGGGTGAGATGTTTCCAAACATACGCTTCCAGGACACTGTAACAATGGAACAAGGCTGGTTCTGCCTAAAGAGACCAGTTCAGTTGATTAAAAAAAAGTATTATGGAGTATTCTTCTGGTCTTGTTGATGACTGTTCTGCATTGAGAAATATAATGGTTATGAAAGTACAAGTGGTAATGAAAGGAAAACAACCTGAACTTTGTGAAACTTCCTGGATGTTCACATTCTGTTGGAACATAACTGACCTGCTACCTGTGAACAACATATGTTTTAAAACAATGATCAAGCTGCATCCTGTACAAGCAGGAAAGGGGACACTAGTAGGAAATAGAAATGCTGAATTTAAATAATAATTGCCCATTCCATCCAAAAGTATTCTTCAGTAACTGCAGCTGCTAGTTAAAATAAGAAAAACTCACTACATATTTTATTGTATGTTAATCAGTTCTAATTGAATTCCGAAACCCTAAGACCTTTAGCGAGCCCTGAACCTCTAGTTCCAGCTGAATCCAGCCTTCTTGTTTTGACTTTCAGCCTTTGTCTCAGCTGCTGCATTTATAGATGGAGCCTTTTAGGTGGCTGTATTTTCAGGGTTTCCTATTCATTATGCTAGTTTTTTGCAAATACTTTTTCTAATTCATTAGCTCAGTGCATTATTTAGGATAGTCTGGACAACTCATTCTTCTGGACACTTAGAAGTTAGTCATTGAAGTGTTGCAGTCCGGTTATGGCCTGCATCGTCCCTGAAGACAGCTNACTTTTTCTAATTCATTAGCTTAGTGCATTATTTAGGATAGTCTGGACAACTCACTCTTCTGGACACTTAAAAGTTAGTCATTGAAGTGCTCCCTGTGTCTAATTTTTGTTCTTTACCACATCATTATGGAGACTTGTAAATAAAGACAACATGAACTCAATTGCAAGCTTCTCAAACATGGTAACAGGGAATAATATATCTGATCTTTAGTTTAACTCTATGCATAGTCCTACATGTCATCAGAGAAAAAATTCCATTTTGGTTTTATCAATGAATGGGGACTGTGAAATGGCAGTTCCTTGGAATTTATCTATACTTATGTTTCTGGAACTTTCAAAATTAATAAACACTTGGCATTGATATCTATAATCTAGAGGATTTACAAAGGTAGTCACATACTCAATGATTTTACCTGCCTCACTGAGGAGATTCAGGCAAAGGGCCTCCAAATCCTTAATTACCAACATACCAGATAGAGCACAGAAGGGATTTTCACATTAATAAGATAAGGACTATTTTAATTTGTTCACAAGACTAAAAAAACGGTTACTCCTGAAATCCATTAATAAAGCAAGTAATTATCTGAGCATATGTTAGTTTTCAAAATTAGGATTAATACATTGCTTTTCTAAACTTATATATATATCTTCTTATATTTTTCAAAGTAGGAAATAACTGTATTTTAGTCTAAAGTGTAGATTCCATACAGAAGAAGAATAATGTCAGTAATGTGCTTAAAAACATACAATCCAATCACTTTGACCTTAATTTTTGTATACCCATAAATCTGTTCCATAGTCATCTGCTAATAAGTTAATTCTGTTTAAAAAGTTCCAGATGTTGGGACAGCGTACTGTATTCTGGTGAATTTTAGGAGTTACATAAAATTTCAAAAGTAAGTAGCAGTCTCATTTATGGACCTTAGTAAACTAATCAATGTCTTCCTCTTATTGAAAGGAATGCTCTGAGCCCTGATTTAGAGAAGTACATATGTGCAGCCTTGCTGGCCAGAGGAAAGCATAACTGAAATAAATCCTTAGCATTAAAGTTTAAAAAACCCCTGGTATTAGTAAACCAAAGACTATGGCTTGAGACAATGAGAGGAAAAGGCCACAATTTTCACAGGATTTGTCAAGGAGTTTTTTAAGCGTTTAAGTCTTAGGGTTCATTTTGTCTTTTTTTTTTTTTTTTTTTTTTTTTTTGAGGGACAGAGGAGAGCTATTACTTGTGTTTTCAGGACTCTCTGCTAGGTGTCTATTTAACTGTTCATGCCTTCGAAATCTAGAAACAAAACAACACACTTTCAAGACAATATTAATATAGAAAGTAATATAAGAGCAGGTCTTTAATTGGAGGCCTCCCGGTGCAAATATGGCAAAATGTACATGTGACTCAGGGCTTGTGTACTATTATAAGTCTAGCAAATTAGCATAATTGACAAGAATCCCCAATTAGAAGCACAGGTGATGAACTAATTCCCCTCTTGGTTGAAATAGGGTGGTGTAAACACACTTTTGTCTCAACCCCACTAAAAATATGTCAGATCAGATCTGGTGAAGTGTTAGAAAACATAACTTGTCAGTGACTTCCTTTGCATTTGAATAATTCACTGCTGCTTGAATGTCCTCTAGTTCTGATGTTTATAACTACCTAAGCCAATCAGGCACTCTTGCAGGAATGTGGCACTCAGTTTCCACAGGTGCTGACTTGGTGTCCAACTCCCAGATTTTTGTAAGCAAGACTGTTCTTCAATCTGTACCAGAACAACACCACAAATATCCCACTTATGTTTATAAAAGCATTCACTGATAAGGGACAAAATTCTAACTGTTACCCATGTTTTCCTTTACAGTCTTCAGAAATAAAGAAAATATGATCTGGTGGATTTTTTTGTCACCTAAATACTAACTATGTTTAATTCAACATACAGTGTTATATAACACAATATAATAATGTATTTCAGCATGATTTTTTATAATGGGATTTGACATCTTGTGTAGTGATGAGAGTTGAGAGTTTTATCTTTTTGTTTTATCTTTGGGGTTTTTTATCCTTTTGTTTATTTGTTTGGTTGGCTGTTTTTTATCCCTGAACTCTGATACAGTGTATGTGCTCTTCCCTTGATTTGAATATCCCTCTGTTCTGTACAAAGATCTGAAATCATTAAGTTAAGCTGCCTTTAATCATAATGGGAAGAGAGATCAAAGATCACAGCTTAATATCTATAAGTTGTTTCTAAATTCCAGAGAAAACATTGAAGTCTAAATGTCTAAAAGAGCAGAAAAAGTGTCTTGTTCCCATGGAGCCTCAGAAAAAGCATAAAAGTTTAAAAAAAATAAAAGATGAAAAAGAATAAAAAGATATATGTCTATATCTATATCATCTATATCTACAGCTATAGCTAAAGCTATATGGAGATTTTATTCTAAGTGTTAGACACTACCCCTAAGCCCAGGAACAAAGAAACTGTGAAGGAGTGTTAGGTGCTTAGAGTCTCCACAGTTTTGCTTGCCTTCTGACTTTGTGAGACCGGTTGAGCTTGCCAGAAACGTCTCTAGTATATGTCCACTTGGCTGCAGACTGATGTTAGAAGAAATGCTAGAGACTCTCCTTTAATTCCCAATAATGTGTTCCAGCACCAAATGAATCTCTCAGATGCAAATGGTAACAAAATTGAGGTCCATGTTCAGGGCGCTGAGAGAAGTGCTTAAGCATCTCTAACGTTCAACAAAGATGTAGACATCAGTTGCATTGCTCATTTACAGATACCTGCTCCCACCAGGACTCCATTTATCTAGAACATCTGTTTCAGAAGACAAACCTGACAGAATCACCTGTGTGCTACCTGTGCCATTTTGGAATCACAGAATCAGAGGATGAGTGAGGTTGGAAGGTACCACAAGGGGTCATTTGGTCCAACCTCCCTGCCCAAGCAGGGTTCATCCCACAGCACATGGCACAGGATTGTGTCCAGATGGTTCCACTGATATCTCCAGTGAGTGAGACTCTACAATCTCTCTCGGCAACCTGCTCCAGGGCTCAATCAACTGTACAGTAAAGTTCTTTCTCCTATTCAGGTGGTGCACACTCAGCATGCAATTTCAAAGGTTTGCAGCAAAACTAGAATAAAAAATAGTGTTCATCATAAAAATAGCAGGCTTCAGTCAAAGACTAGGACGTTTCAGACTTTTATTTCTTCAGACACTAACATTTTGGGCAATTTTTTTTAGTGTAAAAAGGTTCTTCTTTATTATCTTTTTAAACTAAAGTATATTTGACTAATAGAACTAAAATCCAAACATTTAAATAACCTTGCTGTTACAGTTCTTCTTCTGTAAAAAAGAATAGTGTTTAATGTAAATTAAAATGGGTGAGATATGTGAAGAGAAAGTAGAAAAAATGCACAGACATGATTTGAAAAAGTTTCATAATTATAGATAGTAATCATGAGAAAAACACAAAACAAAAAGAGAAACTATTTGCAATATCTCTGCAGATTTAAGATGACTTAAAGATATTAAAGTCAATCTTTCCATATTTTAAATTTGGATCACAGTAAAAAAGAAATTAGATTTGTACTGTATTTTGAAATGGGACTAATAGAGGACAAAACTGCCAATGTTTCTATTACCTAAGATTTTTCTATGTGCAGGATCTGAATACTGCAAACAAACATGCATTATCTCCAGTTTTCACTGGCTGTTGCAGGAAATATTATGGTCTGTAATTTTTTGGGAACCATTTCTGTTTTCATACACAGAGCTTGAGACCTTGGGTCACTTGTGCTATTGCCAAACTTCCTAGTATGACCAAAACTGCTTCAAAATAAAAGCAAACAAACAAAAACCAAAACAAACAAACAAAAACCCCCAAATAAAACAAAACAATCTGGAATTTAGTAAATGTATTTTTAACCACTATTTATTACCACCTGTAGTCATAGCAAGATTGATGTATATATGAGATAGTGAAACAAATTGTGCTGAAGCTAAAATAGGATTTTTAAACAACTCTACAGAAAGAAGTGTCAAAATTTTTAATAGCTGTATGATTCCTGGTCTTGACTCTAAACCTTTTTCCCCATATGAGAAATCTTGATCATTTCTACAGCAGATTACCTTCATTCCAAGTTCACAAGGCGAATTCCAGTTTTTTCATGGAAAGTACTAGGACTTATTATAATGGCAGATTTCAGATAAACAATCTTCTTCAGTCTCTGAGACTAATGAAGTAAGGAAAATGGCTGGCCTGAAAGGTTCATCATCCAAAGAACAAAACCAGAAAAAAAAGAATTTTTTTTCATAAATCATGGCTAGTCTAGTTAAGCGTCTCCAGGCTTTAAAGAAGAAGACGGTGACAGAAATGACAAGTCATAGAGACACGTAATTCACATTGGACTGTAATATACTCCTTGGTATTCTCTTTTTGATTTTCAGTTAGAGAAGACATATGGTTCTGGATAATATGGGAAATATGGGACTTTAGAAGGAATTTAAGTGACAAATGGATGGGCACAAGTGGGACCATTGGTTTTAGGCTGAGGCTGACAAAGAGCATATGTGCAAATGCATAGCAGTGTAGAAAGGCAGATGCAATGATCTCTCTTGCTCAGTGTGACAGAGTATGATATCAAGAGAAGTCAGGGAATATAGGCTTTTCATGCAGAGTTCCAGTGAGAAATTGTTCCAAAGATGCAGTATAAAACACAGTTACTGCCTGCCTATTCTCTGCTGCTCACACCCCTACAAAGGCTGCAGTAGTGGAAGAGTAGAGAGAGTTTCACACTTTCTGAAGGAGTGAGAAGAAGGAGTAGAGCAACTTACCTCTCTTCAAATACAGAGATGGTAATGCAGTCAAGAATGTTTTCTAGAAAGGTTACCCCAAAAAAACTTTTTTTCTCATAAAATTTTGAAAGAATTGAAGCGTTTAGATTTGAAAAAAAGCAAAATGTGTTCAAACGAGATTGTCATATGCCATCTTTTGAATGAGTTGTACTCTCTCCAAGTGCATTCACTAAGCGAATTTCTTCTCTTAAGATGTTTCACGATCTCCTGACTTGATGAGGAGATTTTTCAAAATTTAGCACCCACATAATAGAAGTCATTACTAATAAGTCTTGTCATAATGGACAGTGGAAGCTGGAAGAACAAAGGAGCCAGGAGGTACTTCAACTTTTGTTTCCACAGGACTCTTCAACTGTTTGATTGCAAGAGGTGTTTTGTAAGAGAAGGTAGTTGGTTGTAAGAAGTATATTGTAAAAGAAAACAAATACAATTGACAAAACAAATGAAATAATATGAAAGCTCATATTACTTTAAAAATCAATTTTGGTTGAAAATTTCAGCTCTAGATGTCATTTTTATGGACATATTGTGTCATTTTTGTACTTAGGTATGCATGCAGATTACCTGAGAAAGACAGTAGAACACACTTGGCGGGCATGGACATGAGAAAGGGGCTCTGAAGCTCTGGAAAGGGATTGCAGCACAAGAGTTGCTCCAGCAAATCTTCATGCCTATCTGACTCCAGAGCAAGTGAGGGATGTGTCTACTCCATTTTGTCCTTCACCCTTTCTGCTTTTTTTCAACTTTCAATACTCGTTGAAACTCTTATGATGACTTGATGAAAATGAACACCAATTTTAAACATTTGTCTCTTTTATCTGACTTTTTTCATTCCTGAGTGATACTTACGCATGCTACACGAGGACAATATAAATATTTTATACCTATACAGGACTAATATCTACCAGTTTAGTTTTATGTAAATGATACTAATACTAAAAATCTGTTTTGTGATTTTTTTTTCCTAGTTGTTCCCATAAATTAGAACTTTTTTGTTGGGACTTCCCTTCTATTGTTAATAAATATTCAGACAGTGAATGTTGATTGTCATAGTGCCCCTCTTAATTTTAAAAGATGGAGAAAATCTACATGACTAACAGTGCCTAAGATATACTCAGAAATGTTATATTCTCTTAGATTACAGGTGTACAGGATGGACAGACATTTTTTATACATACTCAATCTTTTCCCTAATTTAAGTTCCTCAAAATAACTGAATGTAGAGTAGCCAGACGACAGAACTCTGCAATTCTCCCAAGTAATCAAGCACAGAGTACCCAGTTTTTCACATTTCATCCATGCCAGTCATGAAGAGAAGTTCTTGCATAAGGTATCTCAAAGTACATCAACACTCAAAGGAATCTTCTTGCTGTATTATTCTAAGAAACATCCGTCAGGGATAAAGTTTAAGAGTAGCAAATTGGACAAATTCTAAATAGAGTAGGCTAGTCCAGAAGCGCTCTTTGGCCTGGTGAATTTTCTAAGTACCATAGCTAAGTCAGGAAAACCTTTAAATATAGGCCAAACTTAATGTAATTTTCTGATTGATTGTCCTGCAGATTGCAGGTTTTTTCTTTTCTTTGATATCTGTGATATCTTTAGCCTGTGACATGTCAACAATGTTATTCCTGCTTTAATGAAGGGATTCCAGATGCAATTTCTTCTTCTCACCTACTTTGCCTTCAGTTAATGTAATTAGTTATATTTTTAGAGGGTAGCAACCAAAAAAAACTATGTG
>VYXC01005982.1:1614129-1654794 GCA_013397175.1 Platysteira castanea
TTTTTTATTAATACAGTATTCTGGCTCAGGGACATGACCTGTTGAAATATTTTTTGAAAATAAACATTCTGCCTGTAGAAAAATTTAAATGACCTTTAAGATTAAAAAATGTACACACCAAAGTAATACATGAGTCTATATTTAAATCTTTTTTTAAGAATCATGTTGAAATATTGAATCCATTATTTTTATTCATTAAAAATAGTCTGAGAAAACAGCTGGAAATTGTCAGAAATGTCAGTCAAGACTTAGATATATTTTCCAACCTCTACATATGAATTATAGGAAAACAGAAAGTGTAATTAGTACAAGACTCCTTTACAGACATTTTGAATACACTTATTTCAAATGAACTGCAAGACAAAGTTGGCATACAGTGTGCCCCTTTCTATTATTTTTACCAAAATGGATTTCTTGCTGTGATAAGTGATGCAATTGTAAATTTCAACAGAAAAGTGATTCTGATAAACAGTGGGTAGCATTTTTATTTAAGTAACAATGATGTTATTCAACAACTATTATAAGTGGTCTGAAATGTGACGCTATAGTCAAAAATAACTGTGCAAAGTTGTTATCTTTTAACATTAGAATTTTTGTCCTTGGGAAGAAGTCTTGGGACCCAACTTTAAGTATTAACAAATTAAGAGTATCAATGAAATGGCACTTCAGTGTAAAGAAAGATAGGACAGGCTTTTTCACAATACAGTCAAGATCAAAACAACCCTTCAAATCACCTATAATTAAAAGAATATTTCAAGCTATATTTCTTAATTCATATCAAATATGCCTGAGTACAGCAAATTAAGAGAAAGAAGCTCATATACCCAGAGAAATTTATGCTGTCCTATACAAGTTTTGAGCCTTACCATGTTTATCCAACAGATACAGAACAAATAACAGAGATCTCTGCTCTTGATAAGATGAATAAAGACTCTGAAATAAATTACCTATCAGTATTTCTTTGTCCAGTTAATTATGAGATGGCAGAGCAGTTCTTTTTTAAATTTAGTACTCTGTCCCTGACTCAGGTTTTCATGTAGAAAGCAGGGTAAGTAACTTTTCTCTTCATAAAAGACAAGTTATTTGCTATATGTAAATACAGTGAGTGAAAAAAATACTGGGGACTCATGCTACTGACATGAGTATGATGTTTGAAGTTTGAACTTTCAGACATCCTGGTCTGGAGTTCTGTTACTTCGGAATAACTAGAACTCCCTGGTAGTGTTTCATGCACTAATACTGGAAACATCTGCTACAAACTTTATGTCTACATTAAATTTATTTTTTTTCTCTGAGAATACCAACACAAAGATGAGAAAACCAGAAAGATTTCAGATTGTGAGTTTATATGTGATAATTCAAAGTTTCTAAATCATCAGATTTCTCTATGTATTCCTCTGCAAACTCCAATTATGAATAAACTGAGGAAAAATATGATATTGCAATAGGACATATACCATGATGGAAAACTGGAAAGTTCCTCGAATTAAGAGGAAAATATTACAGACAGAAAACCTGTTAAGCTTTTTCTTGCATAGAATTAATTTTCATCTTAGCAGATTGCATGGTGCTATGTTTCAGACTTGTGACTGAACAGAGTTGATAAGCACCCATGTTTTAGCTATTGCTCAACAGTGCAGTTCAGCAAGTAATGCTGGGGAGGGAAATTATCCATGGCTGCCTGGTGCTTAGGGACTATTCGGACTCCAGTGTTTTTCTTGGGTTTAGTTTTGGTGGTGGTGCTGCTGGGATTGTGTTTTGGTTTAGTGATTTTCCTAAAAAACCTGTTCTTATCTCAATCTAGTTTTTCACTTCCAATTCTCGTCTGCATCCCACTGGGAGGGAGAGGATGTTGAGCAAGTGATTATGTGGTGCTTAGCTGCCTACCAGGATTAAACCACAACAATCTTTTACTTGTAAAATAAAATTGCAGAATCACAAAATAAACATTTGCATATTATTGCAAAGCAGAATGTTTACAGATCTATTCTTAGTTATTTTTTTAGTTTTTCTATAATATTTTAATGTTGTAAAATAGAAAAAACACCTTGCTCTTTTAATTGCAATTGATTGTAGAAAGAAAAAAATGTCAAAAGTATATTCTCCAAACAGAAACAATTATCGTATCAGTCTATCCCAAAATAACTACTAATATGCAGGTGAAAAAGCACATCACACATTTTTCCTCATTCTTTTAATAATAAAGACCACATCTTTTAATAATAAAGACCACACCACATCTAATTTGGCCAGTCACTGTGGTTTACATGAGTGTAAGCTAGCTGATTTCCCTATCACACAAGATAGGAAATCAGCTGATTTCCCTAACTGATAGGAAAATTTGAATTAAGGTACAAAAATGCCAGATACCGGGCACTGTAAGAGAGCATAAATACAGACTTGTAAATTGACACAAAGAGCTCGTCTAATCCTAGTAGAAATGCAATTGTTAGCAATCAAATAATACAGAAATAAAACAAACCACAAAAGAACAATAACAAAAAAAGCTCTCAGGATCCAATAAGAGAATATTTACTAAAATATTTCAGTTTCAGTGTTTGAAATGTGACAAATGTGGTGTAAGGGTGAAATAATTTTGTCAGTTAGTTTTTTAGTTAATCTCATATTCTGGTCTTGTACCAGTTCTTTAGTAGACAGTGAAATTAATTTGCTGTTGATAGAGAAACAGGCCATGATTAGAAACTCATAGTTTTGGAAGTTGCACATAAATCTCATGCTGAAGATTTTACATAATTTTCTAATTCTTTACTGGAAAAGTCCTTGTGGAAAAATTCATTATTACTGTTACAGTGCAAAAATGCAGACAGACAGAATATAAGTTGCCCAGATAAACTAGAAAAAAAATATCTGCAAGTGTATCTAACTGCCTACTAGATACGTACATGCTGCTACATTGTTGACAACAAAGAAAATTGGAATAATAAAATTAAAAACAAAATCTAATTGAACAAGTTATTAACGGGCAGTATTGGAACATAGCTCACTAATGCTTTATTTTCTTCATCATAAAGCATTTAAATAAAAAAGGAAAAATAAATTAGAATTAATTTAACTACTTAGATGGCACTTGCACATGTCCAAACAGTAAAGAGTTAAGATTTAAAAGAAATCAAAGACTATATAAAATTTATATTTTTGAAATATCATAATTATCAACTGGGACAAATCAGCAAGCAATGTCATTAGATTACTTGTTTGAGATGCTTGTGTCAAAATTAGGTGTTATAAAAGTATTTTACAGTTATAAAAATGGCAGGAATGTGACTCATAGGATGAAATCTAAGATCTATTTCACAATGGAGGAAAATTGATATAGTGTGAAATTTTGGTCTCACAATCTAAGAATCAGAGTATTTGATTATAAACTTTTGATATCATACTTATATGAAAATGCTGTTTGATCAATAAAAAAACCTCGACAGAGATAGTAAATAAATAAACATTGTTTGCTCTACATGCACCTTAAATAACAGAAACTATAAGTTTAGTAAGATCATAGACTATTATTATGAATCACAATGAGCATTTCTAGTTAAAGAGTTATGAGACATTTAAAAATATAAGCTATATTACACTAAGACTTTTAAAATATAGGTGAGATTATATTAAATGCATAAATACAAAATCATTTAAAAATTCTGAAAACATCTTGCAGAGATTAGTGAAAACACTTTTGTCTATTTTTGTAATAACAATAAATGAGAAAACGAAGTAGTACTTCTTTATTTAAAATCCAAATATACATAGATGTAAAAACTTATCTCTCTAAAAACACTTTAAAATGGGATCTTATTATCTTATTTTAAAATTATAACTGCAAAGAGGTGGATGTTATAGGGAGCACAGAGGAGTTCAAATGGTTTGAATAATGGTTGTTCACAACATTCTTCTGAAAGATGCTTATGTGACACAAATAACAGGAGCTGATGTAAATTCTAAGTCATTTAGAAGAAGTAAGAATGCACTTGAAAGAATAATATTAAAATGTTAATTATCCTTCCTCAGATATGCAACAAAGTTATGGTGAGTCAAAAACAAAGATGTGTTGTTCATCATGAAAATGGAGATGATTGGATTGTTGGGCACTTAATGACATATACTGATGAATCCTAATAGAAGTTAATCCCCTTGAAAATAAATTTAGGAAAGCTTAATTCCTTGCAATAAATATGTTTGAGTAAGAATCAAGGAAAATATCTTCTAATGACAGTGGAAAGTATCTATCAATTAATAGAACTGAGAATAAAGCACAAATTAAAAAAAAAATAAAAGAGAGAATAAAAAACAAATTAAAAAAATCAGGTGCCTGGCAAACTACCAAATGTGACTATATCTGACATAGGTGAATACAACTCACTATTCCCAAATACAGAATATATATCAAAAAAAGATGTGAAAGCAAGCTATTTATATCTCACATGGTTAAATTAGGTTGATAGTTTCAATTACAAGATCTTGTTCACAGATGAATAATTGGATTACCTCTTAAAATAGCCAAGCCTAAGCAAGTCAGATGTGAGAAAAAGCTCAGTTCAGGTATGCTAGATAAAGAACTCTTAACACTTATTTTACGGCTAAAAGCCCTGAAGATTTCCTCTTTGCTAAGAATATTATATCTCAGGATATGCAAGTTCTGCACAGGATTTGCAATTACTCTTTCGTATACTGCCACAGTATACAGTACACAAATGAACAGAAAACTATCCATCTTTCATATGTATTTATGTCTTCTTTCTTAGTCCTCAGAGAAAAGCAAGAACTTCCTGTCTCAGTAACGTGTGGGGTTGGGAGTAGGATTGAAGAGAAATGACTGCATTATGAAAGCCTAAAGGAGGACACCTTACCTTGAGGTTGGAAATTTGGAATTAAATGCTGGAACTGCTTATGCACTAGATCTCAAATCTGCTGAAAAAAATGGATGAAAACTGGAATGTGATGAATGGCATGAAATGTGTGAAATGGTGTAGAATGATGGTAAATCAAATCAGGATTGCTGTAAGAAGGGATTGAAATCGGGTGTCATATGCTAGTTTTAGGAGGTCTCAATTAGAATTCACAATAAAATTATCCAAAGATAGTGTCTTTGACTGAAGTACTAAATAAAATTTTTAAAAAAGAAAAAAGAAAAAATTGGCTATAGTGGAGTAGAAAAGCTAGGGCCTGGGTTTTTTTTGTCTTAAATCTGTATATTTCTATAGTGGTTTTCTATATCTATATTTATGTTAACTTTTTTCTATCTACATGTACTTATTTAATATTGGAAGCTGGTGCTCCTTAATAAAAGTGATAAAAGCTGGTGAGAGGATTTTCTTTGCCAGCATTGGTAAATTGTAAAATATATTTCATGTTGTTTCTCTCACCTACTCCAGAATCCTAAAGAGGAACATGGTGTTCCTCTGGAACTATTCTTCCCAGGACTTCTACTAGCATATCATCTATGTGACTTTTTGATCAGCTGTCTCCAAAGGTTACTTACAAAAGCAGAGTTACCTTCAAACAGATTTTCTTTCACACAGTTTATTGAGTCTATTTTTTAATTTTCATTGAATTAATGTATTAAGCTAACATCAGTGGTTCCTCTGTTGCATATACTTTGACTTTTTTTAAAATGTAGCTGCTATTCTTTTTAGTTGCTGTTTTAATAACTTTTATGGATCTGACTATGGTAAAAAGAAGGTTTTCAGGAAAGACTATATTTTCATGCAAGTGGGTTTTTTTCATCACAAGAAGAATGCCACTTTAGGTGGTCTATTTAACTCCTTGAATCATAGAATCATAGAAAAATTTGGGTTAGAAGGTGCCTTAAAAACCATCTAGTTCCAATCCCCCCTGCCATGGGCAGGGACACCTTCCACTAGAACAGAAACCCCATCCAATCCAGCCTTGAATACTTCCGGGGATGGGGCATAAATCATTCACTTTAGCCCACCAATTATTTATTTTTTATTTATTTATTTATTTGCACAGCTAACTGAATGCCTACCAATTTGTCAGTATATTTATGGAAATTTGTTGCCCAGAGCTGAATGCACTGCTGTGGGGGAAATCACACCAGTGCCTTAGAAACAGAACTTCTATTAGACCTTTGCTTCGTAAGGTAATACATATGCAGTCCAAAATACCTATTAGCTTTTCTATTTTATTGCAGCAATATTTCACACTTTTGAACTGATATCTAATGTTCTGTATAGCATTCCCAGAATTAATGCTTTCCAGGTTGTTGCTTCCCTTTCAATCTTTGTAGCAACTGGTTTATCTCTGCACAGATTCTTGAGCTTGCATATTTTAAAGCTGAATATCTGATTTTTCTTCCCATGCTGCCAGTTTCTGGGTCCTCAGCCACTCTTCTAGCTCGCCATTCTTCTGAATCTATCCTTGGCAAATTTTCTTAGCAATTCCCTTGTTTGCTACTTCCTGCTAAATACTAATAAAAATTAAATATCTGATTTCTGGGTGTTCAGTTTCATTCTCAAGTTGATATATGGAAATTTACAAACAGTACTTCAAAAGTATTCTTCAGTCAGACTTCAATTAATTATTTTTCTAAAGCAATTGTAAATACAAAAATTTGTGAAAGATGTAAAATACAGAACTTATTCAAGTGTTTGAGTTGAAATCTAGGTTCAAAATTGCTACTGACTTCAAACAGCAAAAGTAACATCACTACATACTTTATTACTAAATAAAGAGAACCCTTTCCAGCAGGTTTTTTTTTTCCTTTTTTTTTCACAGAATCAGAGAATCATTTAAGTTGGAAAAGACTTCTAATGTCATAGAGTCCAAGTTTGACCAATCACAACCTTGTCAACTAAACCATAGCCACTCAGTCCACTCATTTCTCGAACAGGGGTGGTGACTCTCTGGGCAGCCCGTTCCAATGCTTAAGAACTCTTTCACTGAAAAAATTCTTCCTGGTGTCCAACCTGAACCTCTTGTGGTGCAGCTTGAGGAAATTTCCTTTTGTCCTGTCACTGGTTGCCTGGGAGAAGAGACCAACCTCCTCCTGGCTACAGCCTCCTTTCAGGTAGTTGTAGAGAACATTAAGGTTCTCCCCTGAGCCTCCTTTCCTCCAGGATAAACAACCCCAGCTCTTTGTCTCTCCTCATATGAGTCACTCTCTAGATCCTTCAGCAGCTCTGTTGTCCTTCTCTGGACTCCTTGCAACACCCCAGTGTCTTTCTTGTTGTGAGGGGCCCAGAACTGGACACAGCACTCAAGGTGTGGCCTCACCAGTGCCAAGTATAGAGGGACAATCACTACCCTGGTCCAGCTTGCCACATTTTTCATGATATGAGCCAGGATGCCATTGGCCTTCTTGCCTTTTCTGCTAGGCAGCCATCCAGCCACTCTTCCCCTGACCTGTAGCTCTGCATGAGGTTTTTGTGGCCAGAGTTTAGGACCTGGCACTTGGCCTTGTTAAACTTCATGCCACTGGCCACAGTCCACCAATCCAGTCTGTCCAGATCCCTCTGCAGAGACTTTCTACCCTCCAGCAGATCAACACTCTCACCCAATTTAGTGTTGTCTGTGAACAGACTGGGGATGCACTTGATGCTTTCATCCAGATCATCCAGAAAGATATTAGCCAGGACTGATAAAGATATTAAAAAGGACTTGTATGCTTTGCTTTTAGCATATGTACATTTTAAGAGCGGGATTATTCATTTCACTGTATTGAAAAAAAATAATATTTACCAGTATTTTCTTTTACAAAAATATGCATCCACACACCGTAACAGAGGCAGAATTCATTACTTTATTGGTTTGCTGAGCTAGCTTTCTGTGGAATGCTCTACTTGGCTAGATGTTCTTGATAATAGATATCTTCACTCTCAAGGGCTGTTACTCTGTCACCTTTAATGAACATAATAGATATGTTCCTTGGCAAACATAAAATGGTTTTACCAAAATTAAGAGACTCATGACTGCTTATACAAGCTGAATCTTACTTACACCTATGTGTAAGTGCATTTTGTTTAAAATTTCTGTGTGACAGAATTCTGGAGATGATGCTCTCTGCAGTATTAAATTTAACATACTGTCATCTTACTTTAAAATGAGCGTCATGCAAGCATATGGTAAGAATAAAACATTCTTCTTCTCCACTGGGAAGTGGTATCCAAAATTATTAT
The DNA here is from genome assembly GCA_013397175.1 of Platysteira castanea. Lineage (NCBI taxonomy): Eukaryota > Metazoa > Chordata > Aves > Passeriformes > Platysteira > Platysteira castanea. The sequence goes on from VYXC01005982.1 coordinate 1,622,283, forward strand.
TACACGTAAGGCACTGCAATACTTGTATATCTAAATCTCTGAGTATCAGAATTATTCAAAATTGTTACATTGGGAATACAGTAATTTGAGTACTATTTGACTCTTGATCTACAGACACACCACTGGCTTGTGTGTGCGACTGATGTATTCTTATTGCATTAATAATTTTCATCTTTTATTGTATGAATAATGCATAAACTTTGTTTTCTTTGTGCTTTTCCATTCAGAAAACTGCATCAAAAAGTCGCAGCTCCAGATTCATTCTCATTTGGACTGAGCACATTGCATATTATTGGTTCAGAAGTATGACAGCTATGAGAACACACGGAGCCCATGGATACCAGCTGAGAAGTGAAGGGAGATTTTGAGCAACATTATTAAATAAGCATGTTCATTAGGGTTCTTATTTTTTTAAGAGTTAGAAAAACGCAGAATTATAGCATCTAAGTGGCTTAATTTTTAATACCATATTTCATTATACAATATATTAATGAATTATGAAGTGAATTTCTTTCTTCTTGATTTAGAAAAAAGTCCTTACATGAATGTAGCAATCTCACTAGTGTTCACGGGAAATAAGAGGGACTCTAAGAAGACTGCCAGGAGAGTAAAAAAAAGTTGAGATTTAGATATTTAGTAGTGAAATTATAACAATCTTTAAATGGAAAATATTTCACTGTAGTGAAACATCTATTATTTACTGAACCCATCTTGAAGGAGGTATTTTTTTTCTATAAAACTGTTCGATTCCCAATCAGGGCACGAGCATTCAGATCTGCTGCTGTGTCATATAGCCTAGTGGTGTCTTAAAGGTCAAAAGTACCTTGCAGAATGTACAAGTTTTTTTGAAATGTGAACATATCACACGTATTAGCAGATTAACAGTACAATAGAAATTAATGAAGAACCTAAATACTTTCTCCATGTTCAACACAAATCAAATCAAACTACTGGGAACACTTGTGTCTCTGATGATTTGAATATGCTGAAGCTCTGCCCTGAATGTCTGGGATGCAAATCAGTGGCGTGGACTCTCAGCCCCTACGTGGCCTCCAGGCAGCTTCAGATGCAGTTACTGTGACAAAATTAGAGCAGGGCTTCTGCATGAAGTTCTCTGAGAGCCTTTTAGACAGGCTGGGAACTCCTTGTAGGTAGGTATTCTTTGTGGATGCGGTGAACAACAGATAAACCTGCCAAGGCCACTATAGCCAGTGTCAGAGGCCACACCTGACATGACCACAGCTGGCCCTCTCCTATCTTTTTAGCTTTTTTAGAGGTCATGATCCTCAGCATATGTGTCTTGTGACTCATAGATAGAGCTCCTAGGACATGGAAGGTCATTGTCCTTTATATAACCATCATTTTGAAATTAAATACATTGAGATAAATTCTCTTTAGAGTATTATACTTGCACAAACCAATTTTCTGTGTTAAGTAAAAGCTGGTGCAATCTAATACAAGCTCAGTTGGTTGGAGCATGGTGCTAGCAACATCAAGGATGCAGGTTTGATCTCCATATGGGCCATTCACTTACAAGTTGGACTTGATGATCTTTGTGGGTTTCTTCCAGCTCAGACTATTCTGTGATTCTGTAGTTCCTTGCACTGTTTTTTGGCTGCTTATTTGTTTGTAAAGTTGTTAGCTTTTGCAAATAACCTCAGAAACTGGATTTCAAACTTTAGTGGCTAACACTTTTAAAAATGGCTTAGTGTAAGACACCTTCTCATAAGCAAGAGACTTCTAGAATTCAAATGTGAGAATGGATTGAAGAGAACTTTCTAATTTGAAGTGCAAAATAATAATTAAAAATGTTGAATTAGGCAAAAAACCCCCAATACACAAACCAAAATACCTGAACAACTTGAGTAACTGAATAAAAACTAGACTGCCTGGAAACAGAAAAGAGTGGATAACTGTTCCACATGGGTTTGTGTTCTGAAGTGTTTATTAGAATTCAAAAGCAATGTGTTTTGGGATGGCAAACTGAAATTGCTAAGACAAGTAGTAGAGAAGATAATAACATATGGGTGGAAAATGGCCAAAGGTCAGATGCAAAAACTGAGATGTGAAGTACTTACTGAGGCAAAAAGAATAAAAGAACAGCCCTCGGGAGCTTTTCTGGTGGCTAGAGTGTTTGCTCTGCACCACTGGGGGACAGTCAGAAGAATCCCCTTCTCTTTTTCTTTTTCTTTTTCCTTTTTCTTTTTCTTTTTCTTCTTTTTCTTTTTCTTTTTCTTCTTTTTCTTTTTCTTTTTCTTTTCCTTATTTTTCTCATTTTTATCGTTTTTCTCATTTTTATTATTTTTCTGATTCTCCTTCACTTTCTTCCTTTTTTTTCTTTCTCTTTCTCACTTTTTCTCTTCCTTGCACAGTGCCAAGGATGCAGTTTGAAATAGCTTTTTCCCTTTCCTAACAAAACTGTTGATGTTTCCAGTGACTATCTGCCATCTGTCAATTTCAGTACTTCAATTGTTTCAGAATCTCTGGAAAACAACTCTTCCTCAAAGGAGGGTTGAATGTACATTCAAAGGTAGCTTCAGCTGAGCAAGTGTCCAGCTAATCCCCTTAGCACACAGGGACAGGGCTGCCACCAGCTCTAATTGATTCTGAAATGAATCCGTATAGAAAATTAGAAGGTTTGGATTCCCATGTGAGCTTCAATAAAGAGCCAGGATGTAAGCCTGACAGCTGAATGGATTCATAAATGAAAATCTGATAAGCGGCTTAAAAGTGTACTTAAGTCCAGAAATTATTTGAATGCTCTTGTTAATGGCACATTGTATATTGTCATCTAGTTAATTATCTCTGAAGATGGGCTCTTGCAGAGGAGAAGATACGCCAGCCTCTCACAGCCTTTTCTCATCACGTATTTATTAAATTCCACCCTCCTTGCCAGTAGCTGGAAGGCAGAATGAAAGGATTAGGCGACTGCAGTTCCTCTGTGGCTGTCAGTTCACTGTGCCAAACTTCAAATATGAACTGTTGCATGTACTGTCAGAGACATTTCCTTTATATCTTAATTTGCAGATGAGGAGATGACATTTGTTAGGCCTTGTATTTGCACACATGAAAAGCAAAAGCTGTCACTGATGGCTATTTTGTTTATCCCTTTGGAGATAGTGTATGGCCTATTTATAAATTTTCTTCAGATTTCTTTTTTTTTACTAACAGATAGTCATGGAGCTACACATCCTCATATTTTATTCAGGAAGCCTATCTGCAGTTTATGAAGCATGCCCTGCATGCAACAGCTATTTAAAACAGAGTCTTTAAATCTATTTTCACTTCACTGTTTTGCAATTTTTTTGATAGATGTTCCTATTTTGTATATGTTTCATATAGATAGGTTGATGAGTTTTTGTGTGCATACAGGCACACCTGCCTTTTTTGGGTTTCATATGTGTTTATCTGCCTATCTGCATTCATATTCGTAGTGGAGAGATAGAAAGATTGTGCTGGAGGCAAAGACTGTTCTGTCCATCACATTCTTATAATTCACCATCAGATATGAAAAGGATAAGAAATGAAGATGGAAGAAGAAATGAAATGCACTGTTTATTAGAGGAATATAATACAGATATACACTATCATCATCTCAAAATACACAAGCAAATATTGAGGAGTGAAGTCTGTAAGATTTCTACTTTTGTTAATAATTACAAACTTTATTTATCTGTAAAATTGTCTTTCTGCACTAAGATTGAGGACACATTCCTAAAACAGTAGACTATGCTCACTGTTCTCACCATACAGAATTTCATGAGGAATCATCAAGTCATTTCTTCCTCCACATCTGCCTCATTCTTTGTACACAATTCTTTTTAATATTTCTGAATTGCAACAAGGTGAAGAGCTAGGATACTTAAGTTTAATTTGCTCTGAAAACACACACATCTTATCTGACCTCAGTCAATATGACTTTTTTTTTCCTAGTACTCAAATGTGCACAAGAATTGCCACTAAAGTGGTATTTCTTTTCTTACTTGACTAATGTAGACACATAAAAAAGAAACAGCACCCTGAAAAGGATGATTGTCTTCTTGTGTCACACTTTAATGGAAATCTATGTTGATGTATATATATATTTAGACATTTAAATCCACCTCAGATGCTCTAAAGGTCTTTTCCTGGGTTTTCCTGGAATCATAGGTCCTTTGATTGTATCTCTGAGTACTGTTACAGTAAATGTTACTTGTTTTATTTTTCCAAACATTTCAGTCCATACTGCAAAGTTGAGTGGATTTTGAATTTCCTGGAGAGAAAGCAAAACCAGCAGGAGTCATTCTGGCCAGTATCTTACAGTCACTGCAGAAACACTGGCATATGGCTGAGATTTAATCTCTCTTACAAAGCCATTTCCCTCCTCCTCCTGCTTCTTTTTGCCATTTTCAGCAAGGGCTATTAGGAAATTAGGAGCTGGAGCAACAGCAGCAGCTGCCAACTGCAGTAGGCACTTTATCCTCTTCATTCGGAGGGTAAGTAGGACACTGCTGGTGACTGACGAGTTCCTGGCTAGCAAATTAAGAAGTGGCATACACAGTGATCTTCAAGGGGCGGAGGGAAATAAAGCTGAAATGCTCATTTAGAATTAAACGCTATTCACGGAGCTGGAGTCAAAGCCCAAAAAAGTCAATGGAAACTTTATCATTTACTTCAATAAGCTTTGGATTTGAGCATTAGCAGAACTGATGTGTACAAAAATATTTCTCATTTAAATGGATGCCACTTCAGATTGTAAAGTGACTGGAAATCCTGAAAAGAACAGAAAAAATTCAGATGAGCATTCTTACCAAACTATCACCAGAGGTAATTATTAGCATGAACAAATTACTTTTCTGCTATCTTAAAATGGTCTCTGCATTACCTGAAATGTTTCAACACTTAGTGAGATATGACAGTATTATTCTACATCTGTATTTTATCGCACATAAAAGTTGTCAAAAATTTCTTTTTAAAAGGTTCAAAAAACGTTGGATACATATTTGTCAGAAGCATAAAACACATGGAGGAAACAAAATCTCTCTGCTGCTTAGATGAGCATATACACATGTAATTAATTCTTTAAGGGGATATCAGTACACTCCTATGGAACACAAATTATTTTATATCGTTTGTAAAGTAGGTGTGTTTCATAGTAAATCATATTTATTTATAAACCAGTTCCGTAAAGAAATACTAATTTTAGAAGTACTTTTTATATGGCATGTCACATTTGAACACAGAAGGTCCAGAACAAGTGTTCTTCTTGTGGAAGGCTGAGTCATGCAACCATCTGAAGCACTGAAATTTAGTTTTGGTTTTTAAAATCCCAGTGTTCCAAGGAGATCAGGTCGCTGCTTCTGGTCCACAGGTATATATTTCTATTAACTGGAATAGCCTGGAACTATCCTAGAATGGAACACTAGCTACTTTTACTCCTTTATAAAAATTAGGAGGAGCAGACAGCAATATCCTATTCTATACACAAATTCAGTGGTTAAAATATTTGTCAAAACTTGAAAACTGGAAGCTGACACTCTTCATAGGTCAATTTCTCTGTGCTTCCAACACAAGCCTCTCTCCTTTTAAGGAAACTATTGCCAAAGGCAAATAAATAAACAAACAAATGAAATAGACTGCTTGAAATGGGAGCATGGTGGTAGAATGGAGATGTGGAGACAAAAGCAAATGGGTCTGTATATGTTTTATATTACTAGGGTAAGATTTGGGAGAAAAATCAAATTTCAGAAGACACTGAATTTGAAACAGACTTTTCACTTGGGTGGGTAGTAAGCATTATTCCCTGGCTTGCACATGATAGAAGACCTGCTCCAAGGACAATCTGAATTTTATAGAGATAAGAGCAGGGATCCAAGAAGGAAAAAACATGTTTACATATTTTAACCAGTGATTGCTTCATTTGGCAATAATTAACTACCTTGTGCAAGGATCAGTACACAGATCTCTTTCCAGAAGGTTTCACTGACTGAAATGAAATTATGTTGGTGTCTAGACCAGGTAGTATGGTGAATTTAGGCTCCTTTTTATCTGTTTTTATCTATCTGTCATCCATCTATTGATCTATCATATAAATACATCTATAAAAATTGTGCTTTCAGGGCTAAAAATAAGACTATCTAAGTGAGGAGGTAATTGCAGAGACAGCTTGTGCTGTCAAGATGTTGCAGCTTAGATATGCCCAAATGCAGAATATTAGGCACCTACAGACCTTTACCATTGGATAGTTAAGCATGTACAGACTCAGAATGGTTATGAGCTAAGTAGAGACTGCAGTCATGAAGCTCAATACATCGACTTCATTTTAAGTATGAAAGTCTTGTTTTGGAGCAAAACTGATGATTCTTCAAAGAAAAAATTTTGAGCTATGTGCCTCAGTGAAGATATAGGAATTTTTTCTTTATAGACTCCTTCATATGATTCTGAGTTACCACCTAAGTACTTCAGAATTTAACTTTCTTATTGTAACTATTTCAAAAGAAGAATCTGCGATAAGAAGATATTGAAATACATTTTAAAAGCATTTTTAATATTTCCTCTTTTTTTTAACTTATTTTTACAACTTATTTTGTATCTCTAAGTGGGGAGAAAAAAAATAAGAAAACGCAGACAAAAATATTCATAGTTGAGGCAATTATTTTTAAATCCCTAGTACTGGGCAGAGCCATAACCCATCTTTCTTTTAGGATAACTGCCAATCCCATCTGTTTGGCAAAAACATGGGTTTTTTTCCCCCTCCATCTCCTTCTCTTTGTTTTCTTCTGTTTTGACAGATAGCCTCCAGGTTTTGTGTCAAGCAGAAGCTTCTGAAAATCTTTTAGAAGGCTATTTGTATGAAACGCAATCCTTTCAAAGGCAAAGGAGGGAGTTTTTTGGTTTTAGATAGTGTCAAAACCATGTCCAAACAGATGCTAAGGAAAGCGCCTGCACACTGCAGTAAGGAACATTGTTCACCGTGTCTTCTATCAATCTTCATGGTTTGACAACTGTGCAAACCAACATATGGTCTCATATGCAAAATGTTTAAAGGTATCAATGCTGGCAGGATCCCTTCCTGTCCTCCTGAGCTTGACTACTGCTATTTAACAGAATTGAGGATAGTATAATGTGGTGTTATCGATGTCTATAAGCCAATGATAAGCTTATGGATAACTAAACATGATACCTTCATTTTCGTAGGAGGTTTCAATCTCAGTTTAAAAAGTGAAGGTAAAGGAGTTAGGCCAGAAGGTAAGGGATTTGGCCAGAAAAAGGAAACAATAATTCTTTTAATATGTTTTTGCTGTTGAGGTTTTTATTAGCCAATGTATGATTTGTATTTGTCTTATCTTACTATGTGAAGAATGTGATTAGATCAAAGGCTGCTATGAGGAATTTCAATGAATTTATAGTAGTAAAAACAAGTGAGTCTTGATGAAAAAAAGACAATAAAGGAACTGACTAAGTATGGTCAGTGTTAAAAGTGCTAAAAGGGGAAGCATCGTGTCCCGGAGATAAAGGGTTTACAAGTTCCATGGAGATCAGATTGACCATATTTCTACCTACCTTTACAAAATGCGGTCCTACTGTGCAAGTAGGATTTTCTTACCAGTAAAGCATAAATTTAAACTAAGAAAAGTGCTGAACATTGTTGAGGGATTTTATGGTACAAAATAGAAATTATCAAGAAGAAAGAAATTTTGTGTTTTCTATTACTGGAAATGCAGATTTCGATTTTTTTTCAATACTGAAACTAATTTTTCTGTATTGAGTTTTTAAACTATTGTGTTATTTGTATCTCAGTTTTCAATATTAAGTTATTTTATAAGAAAGCCTTTCTGGAAGGTACAGGATTCCAAATCTACCCCATAGGAACTAAAGGTTTTAATTAGGCTGAATGTTTTTCATGCAGTTAGAGACTGCTGAACTTTTTGGGTGGTTTTTGGGGGTTTTTCAGGTTTTTTTTGTTGTTGTTTTTGTTTTGTTTTGTTTTGGGGGGTTTTTTGTTTGTTTTTTTGGGGTTTTTTTGTTTGTTTGTTTTGGGGGTTTTTGTTGTTTGGTTGATTGGTTTTTCTTCTTTTTGTTTATTTTTTGTTTTCATTTTTTATGTTTGGAGTTTTTTTTGTTGATGATGGGTTTTTTTGGTTTGGTTTGGCACTTTTTTGGTTTTGTTTTGGTGCTTCCTTGGTTTTGTTTTGGTTTGGTGTTATTTGTTTTTAGTTTTGCTTTTTTTGGTTTGGGGCTTGGGGTTTTTTGTTGTTGCTTTTTGTTCATTTTTTGTTTTTGTGGGTTTTTTTTTTTAGAATGTTAAAAAAATGAACATTTTTATAAATATCAAGGAAATTTCTAATTAAATACATTCTTGTGGTTTAGGACCACAGGTAACTTTAAAGTTCTTGCTGCTCCAGGAATTCTGGTGTTTCATCATAACCCGTGATGAAGCAAGAACTTATTCATGGGAAGCCCCACCACAAGAAAGGAGAAATAAATGGTAGAATTCACCCTATCTAACAGTGCATGTCTAAATGCAAATAATTTCAGTTTGAACATTTAATTTTCATCTGCTCTGTTGAAACCTTCAGCTTCCCCTCATTGTCAACAGAGAAATATGGGCATTTCTAAAGGAAAAATTCATATGATTGATCCTAGGTATTTATCTAGGTATCCATCTCAGCATGAAATGAGTTACTCTCTGGAGATGCCTGTTTTTCCTTTCTGATTTTAAAGAGAACTTTGGATGACTAACTCATTAAGAAAAGCTTTATTTTTCGGCCCTTAAGTACAAAGGATTCTTAGAGCAATACTGCATCTTTCAAAGGTACATGGAAATGCCATGAAAAGCACAGCAACGCTACTTGTGTGAAGAGTGTTTTACTGCAGCCCATTTTGAAACTGGATTCAAACCTAATGTGCATGGAACCTCAAAATTTGTGAAACAATCAAAAAATGCATTCTGTTTTCTATGGTGTCAAAGGGGCTGACTTAAAAGTGGAGCAAAATTTGAAGTTCTTCCTGCTCTTAAACTGGAAAGGATCTTTTATTCGGACATGAGCAACCCTGGAGGAAGAAATGAACAAGATAGATGTAACCAGCAATTGTGTAATGCCAACGTAGTTTATTAAGGTCAGAATTTTTCAAGCTGGCCTGCAGACACACTCTTTCCCAAGACAGAGAGTATCCCTTGCAAGCTAGTGGGTGGAAGAGAAAAGGCGAGCTTATCCACGCCATACAGAGGTGTATCTCAAAGAAAGGTTTATAAACAGGTTTTGCAATTAGGGTTGTACCTACAATTTGTAGACCAGAGGGTGGATTGAATAATTTCCCTTATTCAGTTTGAATGTTTTACTCTCACTTGATGGAATGAGTGGGTGTAAAGAGATTGGTAAAGATTTCATTACATATGTCTGCATAAATTAAGATCAGATTACATCTAGAAATTTTGGCCAACTTTTTAACTTATACTCTAAGAATAGTTTATAGTTTTCATTCCTGTCCAAATAAATCCATCTACATCACTTTCATATATCCATAAATTATATTCCTTTAAAAAAAAACCTCACTAGTGTCCATATTGCTAATTGGAAATCAATCACATTTTGATATTCTGGGATTAATCAAGCAAAAAGAATAACTAAAAACTAGACTCTAAAAATTGATCAAGTAAGAGACATTACAAAATGAACAAAAAGCTACCTATTTCTATTGCCCTCTTCTGTCACTGAAGTGTTTTTTAATTCCATTCTCTGTGATCTGTCACTGTTAACATGTCCCACAACTATAACAAAGAAATGGTGGAAAAGACAGGATTAAGATCCGAGCTCTTGAAATAGCAAGAGTGCCCCCACTAAGGTTATTTGAAATTGAGGGCACACAGAACACTGAAAATTAGGGACTCCAATTGTTCCCCAGAACTTCTGAAGAGTTTCTCTTTATTACATGTTGAGATACCCCATATCTCCAGATAACAGAGGATTTTCATCCCTTGGGCGCAACAAAAACAAAATTCTTAGGTTTTGGTTAATTTATGTGAAGTGGTTGTAAGCTCTAGGCAAACAGAGCCTGAAGTCCACCACAGAAATAGGACACCAACTAGTGTTTGAAATGATGGATGTGACACTGAAGATGTTTGAAATAGACAAAGATTTTTTAAAACAAAATAATTTGTATTCATAAGTATATCCTAAATTAGTCATATTGATGGAAATGTCTAAATTCTTGGTTAGGTAAATTAGCAGAACTAAATAAATCAGTACTGCTATAATAGTCAGTAAGTTCCTTGACCTTTTTCATCCAAAATTAAAAGGATATTTTTGACTATTAAGAATTTTAAATTTACAGTGTGTGTCTGCGTTAGTCTTATAATTTTCTTTTTTTACAAGTGGGAAAAAAAAATACTGCTTAGGCAATTATTAAGATTTTCCATAATGGAAATGACAGTCAGGAATCTAGGTCCCATTTAAAGTAAGCAAGATCCAGGAAGCCAAACTTGTCTTTTACACTGACAATTACCTTTGCATGACTTACAGGGAATCATGTGGGAAGTTGTGAAAGAATTTGCTGAATAAACTATCTGTCTTCCCTCAAACTCCTCACCTCAGTTACAAGAAAATCATTTATATATCTTTGCAAAAGAATGGGATATTGTCTCACAAGCTCTATGTAGATTTATTTAAGCTCAGTATGATGTTGATTGTAAGCTATTATTGACCGGAAAGGGGGGATAAGAACTTTTACTATGCCAAGATGCATCATATGTATCATAAATTTAAGTATTGAAGGCTAAGGATTTACTCATTTTTTTTTTTTTTGTCCTGTAATTGAAATATTAATTTTGCCATTATATTGGCAAAGAACAAAATGTATCGTGGCATTTTTTATATTTGATAAATATATAACAGAAAACCTGACTCCTCTTTGTACAGCAATTACTTTCTTACAGCCTTACCTGTGCATCAGGAGGATGTGGATATCTCAGCTATAACCTCTCCACCTTCTAGCTTAGCATTTTTGCACAATGCAATCTTTTGAAAGATGAAATGTTTGACATCCCTCACAGAAAATGCTGCACTTATTTTGACAGTGCTATATCTAGCATGTTTTCTTTACTAGGCAAACTGTCTGGAAGGGAAAATGGAAGTAACAGAACAGTGGCTTTTGTGTTTGTTGCTATGGTTAAACTGCATAGCAACAAGACTTAGGACACTTGCCTACATTCAGGAAAAAGTGAAAATTTAGCCTTCTCCATCAAGTTTGTAATGCGTGCACACAGAGCAAAACCTCATATCAAAATAGTGATCGCACATCTTATTCATACTTTTCAACAAGAAAGATAGATGGACCTTAACTTTCCAGAAGGTTAATTAAGCAAAGGTAAATTAAGTATGTCTTGTCACAGGCAAATATTTCTTTATATAAATTAAGCAACAATTTTAATAAGGAGAAAGAAACATTAAAAACATAAGAGGAGTGACTGGTGGTGTAATACAGAAACAGGAGAAATAAAGCAGAGGACAACCTTCTATAGACAGACCGGATTTCTAGCTGTTCCTCATGCATTTTTCAAGATATGAGCCTTTCCAGAGAGTTTCACAGTATATAGAAATGATCAGGGTATATTTTGCTGTTTGATTTATCTATTTTTCTATTCCATATTACTTTTCCTGGTTTACTTCTAACTGTTTGAGGAGAGGGAGGGCAGAAGGGTTGTTTGTGGGGTTTTGTGCTTTTTGTCCTCTAAACATTTATGTGAGGGCTTTACAAAAATTTACCATTCTACATTCTGAATAAAAATCTTTACTCAGCTTCTATAACCTGTTTAGTCAGAAGAGATATAGAACTAATGGTTGGAAGTAAAAGAGTAAACATTAAAGTGATTTTCAATTCTTTTCCTTTACTGATTTGAAAGGAATGCAGAATAGACCCAGTTTACAAAAGAAAAAGAACAAACCAATACAAAACCCCCAAAATACTAAGTTGTAATTCATATACCCAATTTAAAATGTTAGCAAAACATCTCTTTTGCGGAGCCAATTTGAGGATATCTGAACAGCAGACTATAATTAAACATTGCTTTATTATTTTGCTGCTATATTTCAGCTATTCCATGACATATTGCTTCACCACTGTGGCATATTTTTCATCTCAAATGTCTTAATCATTGTAACAAAAGTGAGACTTTAGCTTCCAAGGTTGATTTTGTACTTTAAGGATATCTCCGCCTCCTCCTTGATTATATACTTAGCTACTTTTGCTTGACTGAAATTGTTATATAGAATATAGTCTATTGTACTCATGGACATATGTAAATGGAAACAAGGAAAAAAACTAGCCCATGCTGAGGGACATGTACATTTCCAAAAGACTGAGCAGGAGGTATGTGGACAAATCCTATTATTGGGTAATGAGATTTGTGCGCGTACTCGGACACCATTATGAAAATGTAGCTCTTTTTCAAAACAAAGTGAAAGAAAGGGGCAATCTTTTCAGCTGAGGTCAAAGTCTGCTTCCAGTAAGGATGTAATAAGTTCCAATAAAATCAACCTTATTAGTGTTCAAAAGTAGCTGAAAGAAATAAGCAGCCTTTGCATTCACAGAAATTTCAGATGACTTTGAGCCTGATCATGCTGTCATTGAAAGTAACAGGAATTTTGCCATTGAGATGTAGCAACAAGCTTATTAATTACTAATCTGCTAAAGCTCTCTTAGTGTCAAGAAGTTTGCATTCTTTACAACAGTCTTCTATGAAGTGAAACAATTCATGTAAAATCAGGAATGTTATGAATAACAAATTAAACCATTTCATAAATGATAGACTTGGAAGAAAATTCTGCCACTCACTTTTAAGTCATAGGTCAAGATCTTGATTAACATTTCAAATTGTGAGTTTTAATATACAATAAATGCTGTATGTCTGCTGCTACTGGACAACATAGATTTATGTTGCCAAAGTCTTTTTTATAATCACACTGACTAAGACTATGCTTTCCCATAAAGGAAAACAGTAACTCTTTGGTAATAAAAAGATTCTGCCAGAAATGCAATTTAAGGAAACATGCAACATGCTAAACTGCATAAATCTGAGAGCGTTGAGTCTCTACATATTTGGAGACAACTATGTATAAAAGAGAAAAATCAAAGAGAGCTTTAGATAGTGCTGGTAGCCTTCGTTCTTTACCAGCTCATATTCTGAAAAATATTTTATAAATAAAATATGCCTTTGCTTTGTTTAATATTCCTGGTAACCCAGAACCATTTAATAGTAGAAGATAGATAACTCATGAAAGCTAAGTAATAATCTACTATTTTTAATTTTACAAATAGGCAGCTGTTTAATGTTTCATACATGTGAGAATAAGGTCTCCATATATCTTAATTCCCTTTTTACATTGCAGGGTTCCTTTTTTTCCCTGGAAATTCCTAGGGGAGAAGATCACTCACTCCTCTCACAGCTTGAGGAGCTGCAACTTCAGAAATTGCAGTGAATGCACTGCTGACAGTGGAGGTGGAGTTTTCACTATCATGCCCAAACTTAAGTTATTCAGCAGAAAGTTTTCATCTTCTGAGATCACACTATTATTTTGAAACACAGTATGTGTCTGTTATATGTTGTCCCTAAGACATGTGTTAAAACAGTACCTGTTCAAATCATTGGATGCTCAATTTTAAGGAATATTTTTAATCCAGGTGATGGTAGTATTTACAGATCCTTTCAGCTGAATGTATTGTTGGATAGCTGTTAAAAAATGGATGGATGGTAAAAAAAATACTTGGTGGTACAAATGGAACAAATAAGTTGATTAATGGATATCATCACCACTTATAAGAACTGCACATGCATTTTTAACTACATAAGCTAGTACCTCCAATCTTTAAGCTGATCATGAATGCGTGTTCAGACCAGATGCCACTTCCTCTTTCAACAGCCATGATAGATTTCAGAAGAAAGTCATAAAACAAAATGACAGAGGAATAATTTGTATGTTTGATAGTACAGTGTCTCCCTCGCACAACACCCGGATTTTCAAGCAAATGTGTACATGTGCAAATTGTGCAAGAAAGCGTTTGGCTGAGAAAAATGTGACGGAATTCTTCTCTCAGTGGCTAGGGTTTCCTCTCACTGGCTTAGGAGGAGGGAGACTTTTTCCTGAAAGGTGTGTCTCTATCCATATTTTGCTGGCATGTGTTATAGAATATCTACTCCTTTCATTTATCCCTTTTCACTGAAACTACCACTGAGGTGAGGTGGTCTCCTAATTTTTCTCCATGTGTATTTATGGGCTACATGCATATATTATGAAGGAGTATGACTCTGTACATGAAGGAAAACAGCTGGAAGAGCTGTGAAAAAAGTTTTGAGTGACAAGAACTCTTGTTATTATGTCAGTTCCAGCATGACCTTATTTCTGATCTGGTTTTCATTGCTGTGAATGAAACTGAACTCTTTTCCTATGCAAGGTTGACATCCATGCAACACTAGTGGAGACAAGTTCAGAATGAGGCTTCATGTCTCTAGGAAAAATAGAGATAGCACAAAATAATGATTTAAAATTAAGGTATTGGTGAAACATTGCTTCCACACAGACAGGGGTTATATACTAAGAATGTGTGACAGGAGCAGAGTTCCACTGTTGTCATGGAGACTGAAAAATAATTGTTAAAAACTTCTAAAAACAAAAAATAAAAGTGTTTGGAATCACTCCCATTCTTGTCCTTGCAAGTATTAATGTACAGTTCTGTGGTGCTTGTTTTAGATCTCAATGAAATAAACAACAATAAATAGCAATTTTTAGCTCTAAATATGTGTTTTTGCTTTCCCGGAACCAAATTTAACTATAAATAAGCAAAACAAAAACCTATATATGTTTGTAAATGCATACACAGCCAGCAGGAAGGAAGAAAAGTCTGTAAAAATTTCTGCAAAATCATGCAGAAATGACAGAATTCAGCAACTATATTACACGGAGGAATCCACAAGCAAGAATCTGGTCCAGTGCTCCTTTCACAGGGCTTGAGGGGATTTGAAGGACTTGGAAAGAAATTTGCAGCAGGCATTTTACTGCATGAGGGTGATACCCAAAATACACAGTGCAAAAATTCTTCCCTCCAATTTGTCTTGAAATTGCCAGCTTCTCAGCTGCAGCAATTTTGAGTCATAGCATGGAGCTGTCACCTGCCATGTGAAGTCTGTGACATGCTTCAGCAGAGGTCACTCTTTTCTTTCAAGTCACAGCTAGAGAAGACAGTTTCTATTCCCCTTTCCCTCATATGTAAAGAGATTAATGAGTACTCACCTAGGAATAAATGCTCAACTTATTTAATAAAATATGCAAATGATATCAAGGTCAACTAGAAGAAGAAGAATGCGTGTTTGCAAGTTTAAGGTGAATACGTGGTGATGTGGGAAACCAGGATTTACTCTCTCTACTAAGACATGCTAATCAAAAACTCTTCACTGTAAAATAGGTAATCCCAGGCCCTTTTTGGGAAAAGATTTCAGCTATACAATAAGTGCTGCATGTTGCTATATTTTTTGCTAAATTATGCTGTCACAGACCGGAGGCAAAATGAATTTTCATAAGTCTCTTAACTTACTCTCATCCAGCTTCTCCTACAGAATTACCTAGCATCATTTAAAAGTCTTATGGGGAGTAGGTCATCACCTTCTGTGAAAAGGGCTGTTCACAGATCTTATGCAAACTCAGGAGATAACTCCCTTCATAAAGTATTTATGAACAAATACAGGTGTGTTAGTGATTAAACACTGTTTTGATGCACTAATAGTCATGCAGAATAAGACTGTAGCTTTGCTATGATGTTTTTTCATTGTCAGGAGTGAAGTTCCCAAACTAACTGTAAATCTTTTCTATATTTCATATGCTGACAATAAACACACTATAGACTTAATTTTTTATTGTAAAAGAAATTTTAAGTGAAAGAAAATGGAAAATATAGACGGAGTGTAAAGATTGTTTGAAACCAAGCCAAACACAAGACCTTGAATGATTATATTAGCTGCTTGTGATTACTGAAAATTTAGCAGAACATCAAAATAGGATCAAAATTGTTGATTCAGTAGAGGTCTTTTTGATGTATCAACTAGTATATTATTACTACTTAGTGGTTTAAACTAAACTTAAATTGTTATTTATTGTGTTTCAGAGCTGAGACTTTGACTTCCTGTAGACAAAGCTGTTTTTTAAGTTTATAGGTATTGTTATCACAGCAGAAGGTCACATTCTTTGGTCTAAATGATGCTTAAAATCAATAGTAGTTCCTGAAGAGTTTCCCACCTTTTTTGGTTCGGTGGAACAACAGAGGCCTCATTCAAAACAACGTAGAATTTTCAGGTTCAAAGTCACCTTTCAGAAAGAGGGAGACACAGGATTTTCTTTCTGTTAATTTCATTCTGCAATAGTGTTGTGATTTATTTATATCACCTCGACAACTGCTGCTGGAAGGATGCCCCATGAGAGGAGAATATATTCTTACTGTTCAAAACTGATCTCTTTAAAAAGAAGGCTAACACTTAGCTCATATAGATATATGCTGCTATGCAAAATTCTGGGTGCAGTGAATCATTAAATAAAGAGACAAAGTCACAGCTAGTGTAAGAGGGCAGTACTTGTGAAATGAATGGAGCCAGGCTTGCCTTTTTCAGCAAAATATTTTGCCTGAGGCCTTTTCTCTTCCAAAGCGTAAAGAGCCAGCATGTTATCATTCTGCCTGAACTGTACAGTTTTGCTATGGAACAAAAGATCTTTTTCATTAGCAACAAGCCCATTGAAAACAGAAGCAATGGATCTTTTTAGCTATTAATGGAAAAAACATTAGCATAACATTAAGTACACAACTGGGGAAATCCCCAAATTAAAATTCCTCACTTGGTGTTGGTTCAGCCACACTTTCTACAATTTACATCCTACCCTAAAGCACGGGGGTCTGATTTTCCCAAACTCATATGTATACAAACTTGAGTGATTAATTTCAACCCAATTTGTATGTACAAACCTAGTAATTGCACACACAAATCACATTTGCCTGTAAATGGCCACCTATTCCTTTATAGAGGGTTAAAAATTGGTTTAATTAGAACTGAAATATTACCTGTAGGTAGCAGTTACCTGTTGGTAGACCTAAATGCAGCACCTTCCTGATAATTCAAGAAAACTTCCGAGTCCAGTCACGTAAGAAGATGTTTAAATAGTTCCTAAATTTTATTGTGTCAGATGCATGCTCAAATTTTCTTTGGACAAGGGATATTTATCTGAATTTGAACTTACATACATAACTGTAGACTTATTTCATGTGCCAATTATTTTGTTATTTAGAACCTACAGTGCAGTAGCAGGGAACTTACAATTAGAGAAAGGCGATTACTGAAAATGAACCATTCCATGTCTTTAAGTGTAGTCCTGCTGATCCAGTTGAAATGGATAAGATTTAAAAGACTGGCACCCTAGAGCATAAGGTCTTATGATTTAGCAAAAAAGCCCCATATATAAGAAAATATAGTTGGTTAGTTTATTTGTGCACAAGACTCCACTAGCAGAAAAAAAAAGGAGTCCTTCATTCATTTCTATGGAAGCTGGATAAGGTCCAGAAAAAAAAATCTTTTGACACATTTTGAGGAAAGCTAAGAGAACAGAAGATAAGTTAAACAGATTTCAGATCAGTTTCTGCTCTCTGACACTGGTAGCAGACTTTCAGAAGTAAAAGGCAAAATCTCCCACTAGTTACATCTGTGTAACGTTGACTTCAATGGCATTTCACAGTTAACAGAACACGGAATTAGATCCAGCATGTCACTTCTCACTAGACGGATCCCAATACCTTTGCCTCTCAGGACTTAAACATCCTGTTTGCTAAGAAGGTGAAATAGAGCCATGCAATGTTTCTATTGTCTTTTGCAGTGGTATAAAGGAGTCAAGCAATGCAGATTAAAAAAATCCTTCAGCAACAGCAGGACTGTTTGTTACCACTGAAAGCTATAATTCACAGGGATGCTATAATCTCAAGTCTCTTCTGAAAACTAATCCTCTACCTTATCACATTTACCTTCTTTTTTCTCCTTCTATTTTTTATTTTTTCATTTTGTAATTATTTTACCTATCTCCATGAGAATGTTTAGGGATCAGTTTGTTTGAAAGATGTTATGTACAACACATTTGCATTGTATTGAGCCATCTCTACATGTGAATCTATTTTCTATAACTATGAAAGCTGGTAAACTTAGCTGTAGTAAAAGCTATAACAGATAAAAACTGTCAGACACAGAAGCTGTCTTGACTGCTGGTTTATTCCATTTTCTTCATTGCTTCATGAAATTAGTTTCTCTTGTCCTCCAGAATAGGCAAAAGTTTTTCATTTTTTATCCTGATTCCTCTTGACTTACTCCAGCAATTCAGTCAAATTTTCTCTCTGTTGCTCAATAAAGTTAATAGGTTTTTTATAGGTGTAGAAGGATCAGAATTTGCTCCATTTGTTCTAAACATGCTGTGAAAATACTAATGTGTTTACATAAAAGCAGAAGTCTGAAAACACAGTAAATCAACCCCATGCTGTTTCAGTGTCAAAAGAAAAAATTACTGAAAATGTCATTAAATCATTGCAAAAATGGTAAATTAAATCTAAGCTATAAATGATCAACAAATTAGAAGTGTTTTGAGTACAGTTGACAATGTTTGTTTTATGTCTCTGTAAATGTCAAAATTTAGACATAAATCCTGACAATCTAAACTAGATTCAGATTTGGTGGGGGTTTCTACAAGTAAATATGTTTTCTTCCTTTCTCAGGGTATAATGCAGTCAATGCTTCTTTTTTAGCAGGGCATTCAGACATTCAGACAGTTTCATTACCTTTTGATAGCTCTAAAACTTTAGGGTTTGAGGATGATCCGTGAGTCAAAGCAGAAAAAGTAATATTTTTTCATGTTACACCTTTAATGAAATAAACAAAATATTATTTTCTGCAAAGCCATTAGTCTATTACTTTCAGCACTAAATAGCGCACTGTTGTAGACTGGTACATTGTATCTGGGAAAAAAAAAAAAAAAACCATAAAGAAAGAATATGCAATCTCCCGGCTGTGGTATGGGAAGATTGTTAAATTACTAAATTATTTTTTTAAGTTTGCACATTACATAGAGATTGATTGACTGCAGTGAGCAGATTGCTCATTTGACTTTTCCAACAGCAAGTCCAAAATGCTAACTGGCTGATTGTAAACCTTGCAGGAAAAGGTTTCATTTTCCTTTGAAGAAATATGAGTATATAATATTATGAAGAGCTTTTAAAATTCCTCCAAAGATGTGACCTTTCATATATTATGCCACAATGCACACACAAATGTTAACAATACTGAAGATACTTAAAACTGTTTTTTTTAAAGATTCATGCAGGTATTAATTACTTTACAGGAGTAATATCTTATTCTAATTGAATTTTGCTTTCAATCAAATTTTACAGTGTAGGATCAATAGAAAAGCACAAGGAACGACTGAGAATTTTAATGCTAAATTCCTAAAAGAAATATGGATATTGCCATAATCTGGGCTCCAAATTTAAGGAACCTGAGGTAGTAATGTCAAGAAGACTTTGAAGACCTGTCTTGAGATGAGTAAATCCTGTAAATCTAAGCTAGAATGAAAGTCATAAACATGAAATTTACAAAACTTGATCATATTGCAGAAGAGATCACCTAACTTAGGACAGAAATTCCTGAATATCTAATGAAGGATCAGTACTGAGTTTATATCTAATATCCCATTAACCTACAGAATACTGGTCTATCTCCCCTTTCCAGGCTCTGTTTATTTTAGGCATTTATAACCCTAAATTTACATTCACTACTACCAGGTGCATCATGCTTATTGCACTGTACAGTAATTTGAAGGAGACTATCCTTCCTTTTTTCTGCTCAGTCTTTTAAACATTTTTTAAACTAGAAAGAGAAAATTACTACAGTCTGATGATTTTTACTCTCCAGAGACACCTAAACATGCTGATACTGATACAGATCCAGAATTATATGGTATGCATTGATAATACAGATTATCACGGAATCAGAGAACCATTTAGGTTGGAAAAGACCTCTAAGATTGTCAAGTCTAACCTTTGACTGATCACCACCTTGTCAACTAAACCATAGCACTAATTTCCATGCTCAGACTTTTCTTGAACACCTCAAGGGATGGTGACTATACTATGGCTACACCACCTCCCTGGGAAGTCTGTTCCAATGCTTAACAACTCTCTCAGTGGAGAAATTCTTTCTCATGTCCAGTCTAAACCTCCCTTGGTGCAACCTGAGTTTACATCCTCTTGTCTGGTTGCTGGTTTCCTGGGAAAGGAGGCCAACCTCCTCCTTGCTACAATCTCCCTTCATGCAGTAAAGTTCTCCCTGAGCCTTCTTTTTTATAGGCTAAACAGCCCCAGCTGCTTCACCTGCTCCTCATATGATTTACTCTCCAGACCTTTCACCATCTCCATTGCTCTTCTCTGGACATGCTCCAGCACCTCCATATCCTTCTTGTTGTGAGGGGCCCAGAATTGGAGACAGCACTCGAGGTATGGCCTCACCAATGCGGAGTACAGGGGAACAATTACTGCTCTGGTCCTGCTAACCACACTATTCTTGTTAGAAACCAGAATAGTTTCTGTTAGAAACTGTTGGAAATAGTTCTGCTAGAACACTACTCTGTTAGAAACCAGGATGCCATTGCCCTTCTTGGCCACCTGGGCACACGCTGGTTCATGTTAAGCTGGCTGTTGGTCAGCACCTCAAGTCTGTAGCACTGTATGTGGTTACTGTGACCCAGGTGTAGGACCCGGCACTTGGTCTTGTTGAACCTCATGCTGTCGGTCTTGGCCCATCGACCCACCCTGTCCAGATTCCTCCAGTAGATCAACACTTCCACACAACTGTGTTGTAGTTACTGAGAGTACACTTCATCCCCTCATCTAGATCATCAATAAAGATATTAAACAGGGCTGGCTCCAGTAGTGAGCCCTGGGACATCACTAGTGACGGGGTGCCAAGTGGATGCAGCACCATTATAAACAAAATGTCAATAGCTTGTGTGAACGTCATACCCTGAAGAAGTGGCGGGGTCTGGGTCATTCTTGACACGTTAAACGTGTTATTTTTCACATAGAATGGTGAAAAGGAAGTGAAGTAACAAAGGAATTCTTATATGATCAAAAAAAACCCCTACCTAGAATCTAGAAATGAAGAATATGCAAGAAGGGAAAGTATCACATTATCACCTCTAAATGTTCTCAAACTATATTCAGATCAGGAACAGCTACTTCAAACCATGTGTTGCTTCTCTGTATTTGATAATTTTTATGGGTTTCTCTTCCATAAATCTATATTCTTAAACCATGCATACTACTTATCTTAAGAATCCTATCAAGTGATACATATTAAATATAGGGTTGGTTTGGGTATTTTTCAGTATACCTTTAGTTGTGCTAAGATTTTTCAGATGTGCAAAATGCCTGGTAAGCAAGATCTCAAAAAAATTTATTCTGTGTCTTAACTATTTAGGCAGTGGCCATAAGTGTTTCCAGGTGCTAGATGTTTATAATGTACATCACTGAAAAGTTTAAGTGGTCACTGGAATGGTTTTGGTCAAAGCTATCACTTTCTCAAGCATTCCCTGGATATGAACAAAGAGTCTGGAGGTCACAAAAATTTTTGCCAATAGACAATCTGAAAAACAGATTTTAATATAATGAATGTGGATCATGCCATGCCTGTTAGACTCTGTCTCAGAGAACAAACCTAAGCATGTCCAATTCACTGATATAAATGTAGTCACAGAGCATCAGTAGGGACCATCAGTACGTCCAGCAGAAATGCCTCTACTGGTGAATTCACAGATACTTTGTAGAAAACAATGCATGGCTTCTCAGTGAATGCAAAATATTAAATTATTTTTCAGTATCTTATGAAAATGTAATGGAAATACTGATAATGTAGATAATGTGGATAGAAAAGAATACCAGGAATGTTCACATGACTGTGAATGTGAAAAAAACTGATGAGGGGAAGACGTTTTCTGGAAAGTATGTTGCTGTTTCTTTATTCAATTAACAGCTTCTGACAGTGAATTGTCATCTCACTCGGGTGCCTAATGGTCAGCTCAGTTTAGAAGGTACTGCCTTTGGACACATTTTTAAAGAGTTTTCTCAGCTGGAATGTGTTTGTGCTATTGATCCTCTGTCTATGAATATTCAAGAGAGCAATGGAAACCAGGTTTATATTTCTACGAACATTGACAAACCCCAAACTTTTCTTTCTAAACTGCAGAGTAACAAGTATTTCTACCGAATAGGTATAGTTTATACTGACAATTTTGAAATCCCCGTGATAAGCCCAGAAAGTGTTTAGGCTTTGCAGTATCCTGTGGAGAAACACTAAGTGCTGTTAGCTGTGGCAAAATTACCTGTGTGTAAGTGCTGACTTGATATAAACAAGAAATGGCCTAAGAACCACCCGACAAAAGGACATGGTCTGGCAGTGGCTTTCCTACTACAGCTCAATAAGGTGTAAAATGAGACATAGGAGCAGTTCCACTGTGCACAGCAAGATACAAAAGAATAGGACAAAGAAAAGAATAAAATATCACTCTGACAAACACTGAAGAGGAAATTTAAGTGAGGTGGAGGGTAGTTACCTGAGCTGAGACCTGGAGTTGTCTGTGCCCTCACTCCAACAATCAATACAAGGTTTCAAATACCAACAAATAAAACACTGATAAATTAAAAAAAAAAAATTCTGTAGGTACCTTTCACTGAGATCTAATGGTCTACTAAAAGGAGATAAATATTGCATACGTGATTAGCCTTGCCCCAGCTGCTTAAGGAAAGAAACCAACCCACCTTTACCTCCAGAGGCTTTTTAAACTGTGATATTCATAAGGTGATCAGAAGAGCACAGGAAGAATTATATGTGAATAACTATTTCTCTTTACTCAGAAAGTACTATTTTCTGTGATTAGTTTAATACATAATTGATTTTAAAGTAACTGATGTTTACTGAGTTCCCTTTGCTGATAAAACGAGAGTAACTTCCAAGGAAACCAACACTAGTCAACCTGACTTTACAAAGAAGTGAAAGAGTGTTAGAAATTTTTTGTCTGATAAAAAAACAGGCCTAGATTCTTAGATTTTCTTGTGAGCTTGTTATAAAAGAAATAACTCATAATCCAGTAATTATTTTTCCATGTCCTATCACAAAATTAATTTCATTGCATGCACCTTATATTGAATGTTAAGCATCATAGTTTTATTCTTGGGAAAGAAGACCACATGGACTGTTGATGGAATGCTGGAGTGCCTTAAGTGTAAACTTGAGGTATTACAACTAAGCATTTTACAGCTAAAAAACCCCTCAAAACAGCAAAACAAAAAACCTGCTAACCAATCAAAATAAATACAAAAAAAACCCCAAAAAACAAAACCCAAAAAATCCCAAACAAAAAACCTACCACGGAAATTGCTTGGTACAAAGGTTTAATTTTGCACACAGAAACTACTTCATGGATGTAAATTTAAACAACATTTGAAAACACTAACCGTCAGTCATGTATGAACCTCCGTTCACTAATAATTCTACAAATTTTCTCAGAGCAGTAGAAAGCCACTTCTTTCCCCTCTCAGCTCTTGAAAGGTGATAGAAGTACCAAAGGTTTATCTGACCAATTATACATACACAGCAGATTTAATATAAACCAGTGATTAATTAAAAGAAGACTGTGAAAGGTAGACCATATATATGTAAAAGACCAGTAGCTTCAGTTCAAAACATATTCTGAAGGGCAAATGGAAATAAGCCAAGCTTTATTTACTTCCTAACACATTCATGACTTGGAAGTATTGATTTACCTAACTAAAAGCCCTTCAACCTAGAATATGTAGCCCATGTGCAGATGCTATGGTCTAGCTTCATCTGGTCCAATTTTAGATGCCCAGGTCAGTTACAAAACCTAGATAATTAACCTCAAGCTTTCTTCTGTACTTAACTGGGGGGAGAGAGAGAGAAAGAGGGTTTTCCAAAGTGTGGTTCTGCCAAACCAAGGTCTGAATTATAAAATGAGAGTGAAATGCCTATTTTACTCCACCGGCTCTGTAGATTTATCACCATAAACAATCAGTGGAACCTACAAAATCAAACACAGATACCCTGAATGCTTCAAGTAAAATAAGGTGAATATCTCAAAACAATTTGTTGCACTACGTAATGCGAATAGATAAAAATGAGACAGTAGAAGACTGTATGACTCTTTTTGAGTTCACATGCAGAATTGATGTGTGACAGAAAACTGATAATAAAATGCAGTTGTCTACCTTGCCTGATGTTTCTACCTGGGGTGACACTCACGGTTGTTGAGCTGTCACCTAGGTCACAGAGGGTAGATAAAGAGCATGTACCAGATTTAAAAGTCTCAAAAATTTGTTTATGTAGGATTCAAATGATGACTCTATTAGATGTTGGCTAGAGCATCAGAAACGTTTTGAGATGTTCTGGAACTGTTTTGCTTGTTTCTACCAAGCTACAGCCAAGGCTCCCTTCCTTGCTGTGCTCCATGGATGAAGGCTGAGCCAGAGCTCAGCAATGAGCTGCCCATATAGTCTCGTAGCTGTTCCTTTGTGTGTCTCTGTCAGCATAACAAACATTGCAGAAACGGCCAGGCTCTGCCCCAGTTATTCCTGTTCGTCTTAGACCTTAAAATGAAATATTTTTGACTTGATTGATGTCAGAAAGTTGTGAGTATTTAAATGCCTTGTCAAAACTTGTATTCCTTGCTTTATGCTATCTTTACATGCAGTTGAGGATAAATGATTTTTACAGTGTCCTGGCTTGTCTTGTACTTGATTTTGTCATGTTGACAGCATGGTGCCCTTTCTGAAGCAAACACACAATGAGCTGTGTCTTGCTGTATATGTCTGATGTTAAAAAGCAAAGTCAGACGAAGTATACCCCTTTGAACGGGCATTGACTGCTGAGATGCTAGTGAGTACTGACAAGTCAGTCTTGTCTGAAAGTTTTGCAGGACAGTATGTATCAGTGAGGGAGGAAGATATAAACACACCTACAACTTTGTTTCCAGGAAAGATTCACAAGATGTACAAATCTGTATAAATTTACTTAGACAGCAGTATCTTCCAATTACAATATGACATTCAAAAACATCAATGCAATGCAATGTTTAAAAATGTACATGTATCTGTGTTTAATACCGAAGAGATGTCTGTATAGTTCAAAAGTAAAATCATGCCTTTTATATGTCTTTAATCAGAGACATTTTAGAGAAAAAAATTTATAGCATAGAAAGGGTAATCTTGTCTTCTGTTTTTGTCCTATAGCTCCTAGGAGCATGGAATATGATAATCAAAGAGTCTATATGAAATGTCATTCATGTTCAATGGTTCAATTGTTATTTAAATTATCTTTTCAGAGCTACTACCCTGCTTCTGCCTATCAAGGGAACTGTGGGGAAGAAAGCTTTCTACCATAGCTGTTAATTTCGCCCACACATAGGAGTTTGATGGTGAAAGCTAAATCTGGATGTGATATTGTGCAAGAAGAATATTTTTAATTTAGGGGTAGAAGCAATGTTCATTGAAAAAAAAATTATGAAAAAAAATCAAAGATACCAAGCCTTGAGAATTTTGAACTGATAATGTTATGTTCCACAAGCCTCCTTGGCTCACCTTTTAGACTGACATTAGAAAATATGTTTATTAGCCTTAATTTTTATTATGTTTGATCACAAGTGTAGTAATTCTTGAATTTTCTCCTTTCTGAAGCATTATCAGAGCCCTTGGGAGTTCTAAACTTTTTGCTTATCTCTGACAGCAATTCATCTACCAAATAAACTTCAAAACAAATTTATTCCTCTTTGAAGTACAAAACTGCAGTGTTGAGGTCATTTGCATTTACCCATTAAGCCACGGTATTTCTTTTTTTTTTTTTTTTTAATCAAAATGACAACCATTAATGACATAAAACCTATTGAGTCTTTCTTTCTCTTTCTGCATAGCGTGAAACTTACAGAATGATAATAAGGAATCACCTCAGACAAGCACAGATGAAAATGAGTTCTGCCCACTACTGTATCTGAGCAGCTAAACATTTCCAAACTGCTTTGATGGCTCTCACTTTCTAAAAGGCTTTATCTGAGCTTCCATATTCTCAACCACATTGAACTCTGTGTTATTAAAAAGTAGTTAAAGTTCTCTTTCTAAAGTGATTAATCTCACCCTGGCTAATCTCCTCATCCACACTCTGCTTCTAAGGCATAACAGAAGCTATTTTTCATTGGATTTCAGTTGATTAGATAGTCTGATTTAAAGCTAGTTAAGCTGTGTTTCAATTGTGGTGGGGAGATTACCTCTGAGTGCTAAAATCCCATTGTATCTTCTGGGGGTGTGGGGCCAGGGGGTTGTTTTTCCTTTTTTTTTTTTTTTTTTTTTAATCCATTGAGCTAAAGAAGAGACCAGTCCCAGCTGGATGTAAGAGCACATCCTTAGAAATCCTTTCCCCCAGGCTAACGCATTTACTTACTTGCTTTCTTTTCTCCTTCTCGCTTCCCATGACATTCACAAATAAAGCTGTTCCACTATTTGGGGAAATGTTCCCTCCCCTCTCTCCCCCCTACTTTTTGCTTTGAGTATAAGTTCAGAGCCAAAAATGTAGGGAACAGAAAACCCACACAAATAATTAACATTTGTCAACAAGAACCATTATGCTGCTGGGTGCAAAGCAAAATTGCATTTGCTGCTGAAGAAATCAAGTATGTCCCGAGGAAGGGTGAAATTAATGATGTTTCAAAAGTGACTGAAATACTGAATTCTTTTTTTTAGTGAATAAGTAAATAATACTAATAAGCTAACTGTATAAACAGGTGATGTGAATATCATGTTGAAATATTTTCTGTTTTGATGAGAAACGGGTTAGGGAATAATTGAGGGAAGCGAAAGTATATAATTCAGAAAATCTGAATATTTTACATCCTACTGGATGTAATGTGTGTTAACACACATCACCTCAAATATGTATTGTATCACTGCTTCAAATATCAGAAAGAATGAAGAGGTCTTTGAAAGGTTAGTGTGAAACTATTTTTAAATACAAAAGGAAATATGAGACGATTAGCACATGATCCTTTTATATATTCAGCACAGCAGCCTTGAGCTGGTAGATACCACTTTCAAGCATGCAAGAATTTCTATTGACTCCAGCAAGATTATGTCTGGGTTTAAAGACGGCCATGTGTTTCATTGCTTTGCTGGACTGGGGCCATCCTGCTCACTGTCGTGCTCTGCTTTGTCCTTGTTCTTCCTCAAATAGTAAAGCTCATAACAAGAGAAAAGACCATGAATTTCTATAGGCTAATGCACCTAACAGGAAGAAGCAGAATAGATGCAGAAAGAACAGAGGGGGAAGATAAATCTGATTTATTTTTTAACTAGAACTGCAAAGAAAAATGGGGACATGAAAAACAATAGCTGCAATATATTTGGTTTGCAATACATGTTAAAATCTTTGTCAACATTAATTAAAATTGGCTTTGGTAGAAACACTGTCTCATTGAAAGATTGAAAGAGGATGAAAGAGCATAAACAAAGGATAATGTCAGCAATATATCCAGATGGGAAGAGGTGTGTAGCACGGTGCTGCAGGGATCTGTATTAAGTAAGGGATTAATATCTTCACTAACCCAGGAGAGAAGTAAATAGGCATTAATTACATTCACAGATAATGCTAAAAAGATGCTTGGAGGACAGGGAAGTAATACAAGGAGACTTAATTATTTTAGAACCTGTATCAGAAGATACCCGTATGCTCACATAATGCCTGACACAGCAGGACACTGATCTTGACTGCAGCCCCTCAGAAGTAATGAAATAAAAAAAGGTGAATTGTTATAGAAATGAACAAGGGTAAACCATAATTTTTTTTATGTTTAAATGTAAGAATAGGGGCAATGTTGACAAGTTCCTTCCCAGATACAGCAGATATGTCTCCTTTGTGACTGCCCCCCTTCCCAGATGCCCTGTCATAATGGCTCTGCAAATGAAACTGAACAGTAATGAGGATGATGATTCATCCAGCATGGAGGTGACACCGAGGTTAAGTCAGTCCATGCCCTGTGTCAAAACTGGTTCCATAGAGAAAAAAATTTGTCACTGTCATAGGAGACTCTCTTCTGATGTGAAGAGAAGGTCCAATATTCAGACTTTTTAGACAAGTCTGCTACCTCCCTGGGGCCCAGGTTAAAGTTGTGATGAGAAATCTTCCTATCTTAGTGGACCCCTCTGTTTGCCATCCATTACTGATTTTTCAGGNATTCATCCAGCATGGAGGTGACACCGAGGTTAAGTCAGTCCATGCCCTGTGTCAAAACTGGTTCCATAGAGAAAAAAATTTGTCACTGTCATAGGAGACTCTCTTCTGATGTGAAGAGAAGGTCCAATATTCAGACTTTTTAGACAAGTCTGCTACCTCCCTGGGGCCCAGGTTAAAGTTGTGATGAGAAATCTTCCTATCTTAGTGGACCCCTCGGTTTGCCGTCCATTACTGATTTTTCAGGTAGGCAGAAATGCAGTTTAAGTCCGAGAGTAACCAAGAGGGATTTCAGGGCCCTGGGATGACTAGTTAAGGGGTCAGGTGCTCTTTATCCTTCTAGTTGCAGTGAATGATGTGGGAAGAAACAGGAAGAAACAGCAGGGCAATCAATACCTGGCTCCAAGTCTGGTGTCACTGACAAAATTTTGGGGTTTTTGAGCATGGATTTGTTTACAAGACATCAGGGCCTGTTGTTGACAGACAGGGTAAAAAGGGAGAAAAGGATCCTTGCACAGGAGCTAGAAGGCCTCATTGAAAGAGCTTTAAAATAGATATGAAGTGGGAAAGGAATAAAGCAGGACTCACTAGAGATAAGCCTGGGGACAGCATTCCAGTGTCTGAGGGATGATGTGCTAGAGAGGTACTTTGGTCTGCCAAAGCAGAACACCCAAGAGATCTGCAAAGAAGTCATGAGATAATGCAGGGAGCAAATTAGAGGGTCCAAAACCCACCGAGAACTTAATCTGGCTACTTCCATAAAAGAGTATATATAGTATATAAAGTATATATACTATATATTATAGAATATATAACTATATTAGCTACAAAAGGATGGCTAAGGAGAATCTCTAATGTTTACAGGATGTGGTGAAAATATAGTGACAAGGGGTAAGGAAAAAGACAGAGGTATTTAATGCATTCTTTGCCTTGGTCTTTAACGTAAAACCAACTGATCTCAGCCCCCTGAGCTTGTAGACATGGACAAAGAACAGAATGAAAACCCTGTGATTCCAGGATAAATGGTCAGCAATCTCTAACACCACTTAGGTGCACAAATAAGTCTATGAGAACCACCCAAGGGTACTGAGGGAGCTGGCAGAAGTGCTCACTGAGCCATTTTCCAACATTTGCCAACAGTTCTGTCCCACAGGGCAGGTCACGGATAAGTATAAGTTAAGCAAATATGGTGCCCATTTACAAGAAGGAGAGTTCAGGAAGCTCTAGGTCTGTCAGCCTGATCTCTGTGCTGGGAAAGGNTCCAGTGTCTGAGGGATGATGTGCTAGAGAGGTACTTTGGTCTGCCAAAGCAGAACACCCAAGAGATCTGCAAAGAAGTCATGAGATAATGCAGGGAGCAAATTAGAGGGTCCAAAACCCACCGAGAACTTAATCTGGCTACTTCCATAAAAGAGTATATATAGTATATAAAGTATATATACTATATATTATAGAATATATAACTATATTAGCTACAAAAGGATGGCTAAGGAGAATCTCTAATGTTTACAGGATGTGGTGAAAATATAGTGACAAGGGGTAAGGAAAAAGACAGAGGTATTTAATGCATTCTTTGCCTTGGTCTTTAACGTAAAACCAACTGATCTCAGCCCCCTGAGCTTGTAGACATGGACAAAGAACAGAATGAAAACCCTGTGATTCCAGGATAAATGGTCAGCAATCTCTAACACCACTTAGGTGCACAAATAAGTCTATGAGAACCACCCAAGGGTACTGAGGGAGCTGGCAGAAGTGCTCACTGAGCCATTTTCCAACATTTGCCAACAGTTCTGTCCCACAGGGCAGGTCACGGATAAGTATAAGTTAAGCAAATATGGTGCCCATTTACAAGAAGGAGAGTTCAGGAAGCTCTAGGTCTGTCAGCCTGATCTCTGTGCTGGGAAAGGTCATGGAACAGGTCGTTTGAGAGATATTACATGGCATGTTTAGGACAACCAGGGAGTCAGGCCCAGTTAACACAGGTTTAGGAAAAGCAGATCCTGCTTGACCAACCTGACCTTCTGTGACAGGGTGACCCACTTAGCAGATGAGGCAAAGACTGTGGACGCTGTTTGCCTAGACTTCAGTAAAGCCTTTCACACCATTTTCCCCAGCGTTCTCCTGCAGAAAATATCTGATCTTAGCTTGGATGGTTGCATGGTTTTCTGGGTAAAACCTGGCTGGATGACCAGGCTCAGAGAGTGGTGGTGAACAGAATTACATCCCACTGGTTGACAGCTGGCTGAACGTGAGCCNTGGTCTTTAACGTAAAACCAACTGATCTCAGCCCCCTGAGCTTGTAGACATGGACAAAGAACAGAATGAAAACCCTGTGATTCCAGGATAAATGGTCAGCAATCTCTAACACCACTTAGGTGCACAAATAAGTCTATGAGAACCACCCAAGGGTACTGAGGGAGCTGGCAGAAGTGCTCACTGAGCCATTTTCCAACATTTGCCAACAGTTCTGTCCCACAGGGCAGGTCACGGATAAGTATAAGTTAAGCAAATATGGTGCCCATTTACAAGAAGGAGAGTTCAGGAAGCTCTAGGTCTGTCAGCCTGATCTCTGTGCTGGGAAAGATCATGGAACAGGTCATTTGAGAGATATTACATGGCATGTTTAGGACAACCAGGGAGTCAGGCCCAGTTAACACAGGTTTAGGAAAAGCAGATCCTGCTTGACCAACCTGACCTTCTGTGACAGGGTGACCCACTTAGCAGATGAGGCAAAGACTGTGGACGCTGTTTGCCTAGACTTCAGTAAAGCCTTTCACACCATTTTCCCCAGCGTTCTCCTGGAGAAAATATCTGATCTTAGCTTGGATGGTTGCATGGTTTTCTGGGTAAAACCTGGCTGGATGACCAGGCTCAGAGAGTGGTGGTGAACAGAATTACATCCCACTGGTTGACAGCTGGCTGAACGTGAGCCAGCATGTGCCCAGGTGGCCAAGAAGGCCAATGGCATCCTGGCCTGCATCAGCAATAGGGTGACCAGCAGGACCAGCGAAGAGATTTTCCTCCTTTACCCAGCCTCATGAGGCCACAGCTCTAGTCCTGTGTCCTGTTTTGTGCCCCTCGTTTCAAGAAAGACATTGTGGTGCTGGAGCATGTCCAGAGAAGGGCAGTGGAGTCTGGAGCACAAGTGGCTGAGGGAGGTGCATTTGTTCAGCCTGGAGAAAAGGAGGTTGAAGGAAGACTTTGTCATTCACACTTTCTATAATTACATGAAAGGAGGTTGTTGCCAGGTGGGGTCAGTCTCTTCTCCCAGGTAACTCTTGAGAAAAAGAGGAAACAGGCTCAAGTTGCTACAGGGGAGGTTTAGACTGGATATTAGGAAAAAAAAATGTCATAAAGAGGATTGTCAAGCACTTGAACAAGCTGTTCAGAGGACCGTGGAGTCACCATCCATGGAGATGCTTAAAAGAGGTGTAGATGTGGGTTAGTTGTAGATTTGCAAGTGCTGGGTTAACTGTTGGAATCAATGATCTTAGAAGCCTTTACCAAACTGAGTGATTCTACCATTCTTTGATTCTGAAAGAAACAAAAATATCAGGCATTCTACAGAAGCAGCAAATTGGACAGGAGTAGTTCTGAAAACAACTATATATGTAA
Source organism: Platysteira castanea (assembly GCA_013397175.1). NCBI lineage: Eukaryota > Metazoa > Chordata > Aves > Passeriformes > Platysteira > Platysteira castanea. Next base: position 1,654,228 of record VYXC01005982.1, read on the forward strand.
AAGAGTGATTTACACATATTTTCCATGAAGTGTGCTATGAAGAAATGAACTCATTTTTAAGGCATGCTTGCAAAAACCGTTAAGTCTTGCAGCAGAAAATAAAAGCACTGTGGTATATGATCGAAGTGTGACAGTCTTTAGAAAATTACATACAATTCTAAGCAAGACATCACAAGGAAGATATTAAGATACAGACAAGAGAATGCTCAAAGAAAAGATACAATCATTTCAAAGTGAGTGGATGTCTAATTATGCCTCTGTGGTAATTTTTCTTGAATTAAAGAACTTATTCATATTGTTTTTATGCATTTATATAATTACTTTGCACTAAAGGATGGTATAAATATATGAAAACATACATATATAAATTTCTCAAGTATTTAAGATAGTGTATAAGAAGGTACAACTAAAAGCACAATTTAGATAACATGATTTTGATTTAGAGTTTTCATATTCAGAGAAGAAAGCCATAAAAATATTTGTATAAAAAAACTCCTTGTTTTCCTACAATTTCATTTGGGTATGCTCAGAAATTATTAATTAAGGTGATTCATTTGGTTTATATTA
>VYXC01005982.1:1655327-1689078 GCA_013397175.1 Platysteira castanea
GCTATGAAGAAATGAACTCATTTTTAAGGCATGCTTGCAAAAACCGTTAAGTCTTGCAGCAGAAAATAAAAGCACTGTGGTATATGATCGAAGTGTGACAGTCTTTAGAAAATTACATACAATTCTAAGCAAGACATCACAAGGAAGATATTAAGATACAGACAAGAGAATGCTCAAAGAAAAGATACAATCATTTCAAAGTGAGTGGATGTCTAATTATGCCTCTGTGGTAATTTTTCTTGAATTAAAGAACTTATTCATATTGTTTTTATGCATTTATATAATTACTTTGCACTAAAGGATGGTATAAATATATGAAAACATACATATATAAATTTCTCAAGTATTTAAGATAGTGTATAAGAAGGTACAACTAAAAGCACAATTTAGATAACATGATTTTGATTTAGAGTTTTCATATTCAGAGAAGAAAGCCATAAAAATATTTGTATAAAAAAACTCCTTGTTTTCCTACAATTTCATTTGGGTATGCTCAGAAATTATTAATTAAGGTGATTCATTTGGTTTATATTACACATGCAATTATTTTAATGCGCAATTATTTTTCATGTTACATGTTGCCATGCTTTACTTTATATCAGTTCCTTATTCATTTCTTGTGCTGTTTCAAAAATAATTCATATGTATTATGGTTCCTAACTAAGTGTTTAAAAATATTTGGAAAGACCAATTTGGATTACTTCATCATGTAGATTTATAGGGGCAGGACAGAAATGATAAAAGCCAAGTTAGGTTTAACATCTGAAGGAAAAACCCCCAGACTTCCTAGGAGTTCAATATATTTCTGTGTTAAATGGGATTCAGATGAACATTTCTACATCTTGAAACACTCAAACTAAAAATTAATAGCCCGCTACAAATATCATAATGTGATAAGTCACAAATTAGGGACATAGGCAACATGGTTCAATAGGTTTTTTCCATGTCTAATTTGTAAGATTGATGCTATTACCAATATATTCTGAGCAAGTGGGGTTAGGGGATGTTTGAACCATATGTGATCTATCACCTCACTCCCCTGTACACTGGTGAAGGGTTTTGCTGAACCAGGATTTGATGCTTGCAGCCTTGTTAACCTGCAGGGTAAGAGTCCTGGGAGGATCAAGATCACTTCTGAACTCAGGCAACAGCTGAATTTTTAATAAAGTGACTGCTAGACAGAGGGATTTGAAATCTGGATTTGTTTCATTAACACTGTGGCTGACAATAATTTTTCCAAAGCTACCACTCTATACTCCAAATTTATCTGAATGGACTACTTTTAATAGTTCTGTCAGTTTGATATCCTCTTCAATTGTTTTTTTTTAACATAAGAAAACAAAACACAGTAAAGGAAGACTGAATTTCAGCTTTTTCTGAGCCAAGGAAAAAAGTATTTCTTTTCATTAAATACTATAATTCAGGGTTTATTACGATAAGATTAAAAAATNTTAGAAGATGTCCTTGAATAAAAGGGTTATGTTTGTTAGACAGCTTAAACCTTGTTATTTTAAATCCATAGCCAAAAAACTGGTCAAATTATAAGTACAATTAAAATGGCAACCTGACTTCATAAGAGACAGTACTGATGGCACCTCTCTGCCTCATATAACACCTATGATCATGTTTATGGGAGATTAGCCACTTCTGGGAACACAGTGACAATAAAACTATTTTGCAGCTTTATGGCTCACCATATTTCAGAGCAGTGTGATGATGTTAAATAGAGATGACCAACAATTCTCTTTGCAGTAGATCTGTGTGGTCTTGTACAGACCCAAAGATCAGACAAGCTGCCCAAGTCAGAAAAAATGGTGGAGGCAGAAGCAGGATTAGAAGACAAGACTGAAACCTAGTAAGCATGGATTTACTTGGCCAGGCAGAAGTCTCTCCTTTCATAATACTTGCATACAAAACATTTACTGTTGTTCCTAAACCCAGATCAGTGTTTTAAGCACAAAACCAAAGTCAAAGCTATTTTTATGTGTTCTGCCTAATATAGGGAGACATTCCAAAGTCCCATCCTACAGCTAATTTCAAAAGTGGTGTATAATTCCACAGAATCATTTCATGTGGTATTCAGTGTGTACAACATCTTCAACTCCCTCATGGAGCATTTCCAATAAAATGCTGCAATATTATGTATAAACACCTGCTTTCATTTATGTTGTGCAAAACACAGAACCAGCTTGTCTTTGCAGAAGTGTAACTTATGATGTGAGTTACAAACACAACAGCAAACCTATTTTTATTAAATTAAGTATCTGGAAGATTGGGTCACTGAAGGTGATAATTAATTCGAGTCACTAATGTGTCAACAGTCATTAAGGCAGAAAGGAGGTTCACTCTGTTTTAATTTACCTCAAGTTTTAGAGATATGTACTATTCAGTCATTTTTTTTAAATCTATAGCTTGGTCTTTTTATTTACAGATTACACATTATCATTTCTGAGCTGATACCAAATAAGATGTAGAAAGAGATGGCAACACTCTGCACAGCTGGCAATTGAATCACCTGGACCTCATATAAGCTTCTCTTTAGCACTAAGAAAACATTTCAAGGAGGGCAGAACTGAGCTTCAAAGAGTTTTTAGAAACCCCAGTAAAATTATTTTTAATGGATTCTCCAAAAATTGTGCTTTGCAAATTTTATGCAGATAGTTGTCCTGCTTCCTTAACACCGACTCAGATCAAGCCTTTTCTTGTCTCTGCAGATTGTTTGTTTCTAGAGGTCTTTTTTCAATAGCACTAAAATAAATTGCTAGTATGACATTTATATCTCTCCTACCGCTTTAATCTTCCTGTTACTCTCTTGGAATAGAACAAGGATGGGGGAAGGTACCCTCAAATTAATGTGTTTTTCAATGCTTCTTTTTATAATGTTTATTTGGCCATAAACTTTGTATTAAGACTGATTTTTTCTACTCGATGATAATTGCAATATATTTTTTACCTTTTAGCCTAATTTTTGCAGTGAATTTACTGCTCATGAAAATTCCTAAGTTAATCATTTAGAGGCTGAATTACGCTAATTCACTCACAGGCTCCAGCAAGCTGTAGTGTAGAACAAAATATTCAAATCATTAGCAATCCCCTGTCCCCTTTTCCATCCTCCTTAATTAAGTGATTCCTCTCAAAAGATAATACAGGTTTGGGTTATCCAGAGTTTTTGCAGCAGTTGCGATTGTGGAAACCATTCACAGTGGGAGCTCTCTAAAAAGGAAAACTCCAATGGGATGAGGCTGTGAGGGAACCAGGGAAGAGTGGGTAATACGTTACAGTCCTGCAACCAAAAGTTACGTACACGTAGCCCTGGACTGTTCTGTACCTCCGAGATATTATCAATTTTCTCCATGGAAATGAATGGATAAAGGAGAGAGAAGAAAGGGCAAAAGGAAGGCAAACAAACTGATTGAGCACTAGATATCTAAGAAGTTTAAAAAGGGCTCACACTGATAGGTGACAGAGCATCAATATCTACTGTGATACATTAAACATCTCCCACAGGCTTTCCTCCCAGCAGTGTTGTAACTGTGAAAGGTGGCCAACAATTTAAAGTAGAAAATCCCCTCTGCCTTGGGAGATTGTACTTGTCTGGCACAGTAGCAGCCCCTGAAGATGCAGTGGGACATTCAGGAGGAGAAGGGACCAGGTTGGTATGAGTCATATAGGTGGGTATGAGTCTTGCACCATTTCACCTGCTGTAACCTGGCCATTTTTTTACCTCTATGGTCCAAACCAAAGGCAAATCCTTTGAGATGTTTTTTTGCAGCTATACAATTATGATATCCTTTCCCTTCCAGGAGGGAAAATGGAGGATGAAGTACTTCTTCAACTGCTATTTTGCATCACTTTTTCCCTGTACTTTAAACTGATAGAAGAAATAAAAGAACTCCCAAAATTAAATATATTACCTGATAATAGAATATGTATTGTGGTAATAAAACCCTTTATTCAAAGTTGTATTAAGATTACAGGGTGAATCTTCTTTGTCAGATGCAGAAAAACACTGAGGAGTTCCCTCTTTTCACTGCAAAAGTTGTTCAATTGTTAACAAAGAACTGTTAATGAATAATGAATCAAGGTACATACTTAGACAGCCAAAGTATGGTTTTGTGTATTAGAATATCTCTCACTGAAACTGTTTTTTAACGAGAAAAGACCCTCAGATGTTTAATGTAGAATACTACATCAAAATGTACCTCTGCACATCAAAATATTAATAAGTTATACATTGTATTTTACAGTTTCATGATAGTTTTTATAGGTGCACACTTTTAACTTATATTTTAGTTTTTCATATACTTAGCCCCATTCAAAATATAGATGTCAAAATATGATTAAGAGAGGCATTTTTTCCCCAAACATTTTCATGCTGAGCACAGCAGTTAAAGTAATTGCTTCTCTCTCTGAGAAGAAACATGTGGGTTCTTAAATTCTAAAGTAATAGACACCTTCTTCAGACTGAAATAATATGGCTTTCCTCAGGAGGGAAAATTGCTGTGCCATGGAGAAGGTTAATCTCCTCTGAAAGCTGTTCCAGTTTGGAATTCTGGCAGTTTTCATGGATAAAATTCTCCTTGAGAATCAATATAGGACAGGGAGGAGAGGACAGTGTGCAGAATAACGCCCTTCACCTTTCAGCAATGGCCCTTGCAGCAAATTCTGCTGCAGTTTGCATCCTTCCTGTGCAGGTATCTCTGAGTATGTGAGCACTCAAACCCATTTATACAGTCGTTGAGGGAGAATGTTTGGGNAACCAAACAAGGAACAATGTCTTATTTGGAAATGTTGGTGAAAGAAATAAAAATTAAGAGCCAGCCCCATTTTAGTTGGTGATTAGATAATATGCAGGTGTAACTTGCTGCCTTGTCTGAGACTGTACTAAAACAAATTTGCTTTAAGAAGGAGCATTTCCATGAGGATTTAAGATACCCTGTATATCTTAGAAATAGCTGGATATACTCTCAAACTCCTTTTTTTTTTANAACAAACTGATTGAGCACTAGATATCTAAGAAGTTTAAAAAGGGCTCACACTGATAGGTGACAGAGCATCAATATCTACTGTGATGCATTAAACGTCTCCCACAGGCTTTCCTCCCAGCAGTGTTGTAACTGTGAAAGGTGGCCAACAATTTAAAGTAGAAAATCCCCTCTGCCTTGGGAGATTGTACTTGTCTGGCACAGTAGCAGCCCCTGAAGATGCAGTGGGACATTCAGGAGGAGAAGGGACCAGGTTGGTATGAGTCATATAGGTGGGTATGAGTCTTGCACCATTTCACCTGTTGTAACCTGGCCATTTTTTTACCTCTATGGTCCAAACCAAAGGCAAATCCTTTGAGATGTTTTTTTGCAGCTATACAATTATGATATCCTTTCCCTTCCAGGAGGGAAAATGGAGGATGAAGTACTTCTTCAACTGCTATTTTGCATCACTTTTTCCCTGTACTTTAAACTGATAGAAGAAATAAAAGAACTCCCAAAATTAAATATATTACCTGATAATAGAATATGTATTGTGGTAATAAAACCCTTTATTCAAAGTTGTATTAAGATTACAGGGTGAATCTTCTTTGTCAGATGCAGAAAAACACTGAGGAGTTCCCTCTTTTCACTGCAAAAGTTGTTCAATTGTTAACAAAGAACTGTTAATGAATAATGAATCAAGGTACATACTTAGACAGCCAAAGTATGGTTTTGTGTATTAGAATATCTCTCACTGAAACTGTTTTTTAACGAGAAAAGACCCTCAGATGTTTAATGTAGAATACTACATCAAAATGTACCTCTGCACATCAAAATATTAATAAGTTATACATTGTATTTTACAGTTTCATGATAGTTTTTATAGGTGCACACTTTTAACTTATATTTTAGTTTTTCATATACTTAGCCCCATTCAAAATATAGATGTCAAAATATGATTAAGAGAGGCATTTTTTCCCCAAACATTTTCATGCTGAGCACAGCAGTTAAAGTAATTGCTTCTCTCTCTGAGAAGAAACATGTGGGTTCTTAAATTCTAAAGTAATAGACACCTTCTTCAGACTGAAATAATATGGCTTTCCTCAGGAGGGAAAATTGCTGTGCCATGGAGAAGGTTAATCTCCTCTGAAAGCTGTTCCAGTTTGGAATTCTGGCAGTTTTCATGGATAAAATTCTCCTTGAGAATCAATATAGGACAGGGAGGAGAGGACAGTGTGCAGAATAACGCCCTTCACCTTTCAGCAATGGCCCTTGCAGCAAATTCTGCTGCAGTTTGCATCCTTCCTGTGCAGGTATCTCTGAGTATGTGAGCACTCAAACCCATTTATACAGTCGTTGAGGGAGAATGTTTGGGATGCATGTAAGGGTCTGAGTACCCATCCCGGATAAGGTTTTGACTTGCGAAGTTGCCTCAGTGACAAGGTCCCACATGTAGCTCATGAGCTGGGGTTCCAGTGTCATCTTTGAAACAGCTTATTACATTCAAGTCTGGAGGGAGGGAGTTCGACATGAGTTCAGAGGTAACTGTACAGCATAGGCAGGCTACTAAACATGTGCACAATTCTCCAGAAGTAATAAAAAGTAGAACATACAGTTAACCTAATTTAGACCATATCCCAGGCATCTTAAACGAGGTTGTAGACAGAAAAATGATCTTGCCTGGAACCTTCAGCATCAGCCCTTCATCAGGAGATACATGTCTATAAATATATATATATATATATATTTTTTTTGGGGGATTGAAAGAATTTGGTGNAACAAGGAACAATGTCTTATTTGGAAATGTTGGTGAAAGAAATAAAAATTAAGAGCCAGCCCCATTTTAGTTGGTGATTAGATAATATGCAGGTGTAACTTGCTGCCTTGTCTGAGACTGTACTAAAACAAATTTGTTTTAAGAAGGAGCATTTCCATGAGGATTTAAGATACCCTGTATATCTTAGAAATAGCTGGATATACTCTCAAACTCCTTTTTTTTTTAATGGGCCACTGATTAAGATGAAATTCTACATCAGCTGGATCAAAATAGGGGTAATTTTAAGACAAAATATAGCCATCTGACAGAATGGTCATAATACTTATAATAAGGTCTTTTGTGCTGATCTTTTTATTTCCCCCAGGCTTGTTTGAGTACTTTATTTAAACCACAAGAGGAAGTGAATACCATTATCACTGGATAAAAGAGGGAATCGAGGCCAGCTGGGAGATAGAGAGTACCCTGTTTGCTTCTGCTAAGTAGCCACCTCCGTGTTGGATAGTTCCCTTTTGGGTGGATCTTTGCTTTTCTGCACAGCCTCTGTGGTTCCTGGGCTAAAACATACAAGTGATACAACATCATCATCTCTTAAGTAAGTTGGAGGAATGCAGACTCCTCTGAAAAACACACCGAAGAGAACTTATAGTACAACTTCAAAAATTGTAATGAATGACAATGAGGTTGTATATATTGGAGAAGTTAAATGGAAAACAGAATGAATAATAATTTCAGTAGTAGCTATGTGACTGCTATATTTGGCTACAAGCCTTTTTCTAGACACCCTAACAAAGTAAATGATACTGGCTGGCCTGCACTTGCAGGAAAATTGAGAAGCGGGAAGGGAAGGAATTAAAAAAACCAGGACTGAAGTATAATTATTTATTTATTTGTGGTTTGGGAAAACTTGTTTATAATTGATTACCTGCTTGCATCATTATGCAGACACTGTTTTGTTGCCTGTTTGGAGACATTTTTGTTCTTTCTTGCAGAATTGAGAACATTGTAACATTTTTAGTTACTTTAGAGGAGTTCAGCAAATTAAGTGCTATTTAATATGGGATTGTAGTTTATACATTTATTGTGTTTTTAAAAACGGAGAGCAATTTGTGGCACATGTTTACATCATATAAAAGAATTGAGCAAAGCAAGATTAATGCAAATTAGGCATTATTGTGCTCAGAGGCATCTACTACTAACAATGTTCAGTGTAATGAAGGGTGAATGTTGTGCATGATTAAACTAGTCATATGCAAACAATGGCTCAAAGAAACAAAGCATAATTTTAGAATGTGATTTTCCTCTCCCACACCCTTTAATTCCCCCCAATAAAAACAGAAAGAACATGAGGAAATGAAGAGAACAGCAGGTAGAAACAGAACCAGGAATATATACTTCATTACTGGAAGCAGAGCTATTCATGGTGAAAATGAACCCAAAAGGTTATTTATGGTCCAGTGACAGACCCAGTAATCAAAAATGAGCTTCTGTGAAATTTAGGTACAACTTGGAGCTGGTGCACCAATTCCGCCTAACAGCCATTAAGCAGAGACCTGCACACAGGTCTGAGGTGTCTTTCTCAGGGTGTGTTGTTGTTGATGTTTTTGTTTGCATGTGTAAGCCAAAGCTGCTTTCTCTATGATTCCTTTACAGTAAACAGAGAAAAATATCCCTTCCAGAAGGAAGTTCATGTTAATGACCTTAGACACTCCGTGGAAGTGCCTCTTTATCTCTGCTGACTATAGGAGGTACATTTGAGAACTATGTCAGACTGGAACAAGTAACATCTTATGGTTTGAACAAGTTAAGATTAATCCCTTGGGTTCTAATATCAAGTGAAATCGGCTATATAAATAACTAAAGAGGTAGTGTCTGGTCTTGCAATGACCTCAATACATTCTGAGTCTTCTTTCAATAAGGATTGGTTCAGACTGGACACATAAGGTGTAGGAAGGATCTCAGCATCAATTTCAAATTTCTGAATTATTCAATCACAGAGATTTAAATCCCAGAGCTTTCAACCTTTGGTTTATATACAAACTAGTGAGTGCTGAAGTAATTTTGTCTGGTCAGAGAACTTTGTAAGGTTATACCTAAAACTAAAACTAAATATGAATTCCAGTAGAATCAGTACCATTCAAACACTGCACTTCAGTGGTTTTGTGAACAAAGTTTACAAAGTTACTAAATTAAGAACTATTTGGATTGGGTTTTAAAAATTCTATTTTATATTTGTGAATAGAGAGATTAAGGATTTCTTGATTTTTCTTCTATAATTTAAGTAATGCTCATTTTCATTTCATTTGTTTCCAGAAACAGAATTTGTTGTTTAATTATGCCTAAAAAATTTTATGTAGAGCGACACCAATGTTAATGATTTGTTTCTTCTGCAGTTGCAGAAAAAAAAAAAAAATTCTTATTTCCTGCAGCAACAACGACCCTTGTCACTCAGTAAGCCTTCCCCTTTTTCACTGAATATATAAAGCTCTGATGCTTTCTTTTGCTCCAAGTGTGGGAGTGGAAACCCTGCCCTGAAGTCCTTGTCTGATTTCACCAGATTTAAGCAGTCAGATGCTTCTGGACATCTTAAAGATAAAATGAGCCAAATCTGAACTCTGACAGTATTCTCTTTATGGAGGATGTGCCCTCTATTTACTGCATGGGTTGTTTATATTAATGCCTTAGTTGGGTTTAGGAGTTAATCTGAAAAACAAATCTCCCAGTTCTAATTTTTGCTGTACTTGTGCTGTAACTGTAGAGAGGTACTGGAGTGCATGAACTGGATGCCTTTCTGATGAAATTAAATCAAAAGACACATGCCAGGAGCACAAGCAGAATCCTACAGCCATTAATGGGCATTCAGACTAGAGCTAATCCTAAATACTCCCTTTTCCCCCCACTCCCTCTCAGCCCTGAGACGTGTACAGAATGCACATTGGGTCCTCAGTGCTGTTTCTCTGTGGGGTTTCACTACAGGTCTTCTCTATGTACTGCACAGCCTGCTTGAGGCAGATATAACTTCAATCTTGATGGTTTCTTCCTTGTTTGTCTTTTAATGGTACTAATGATTTTTGAAAGATACCTTTTTCTCAGACAAAGTTATTTAGCTAAATTTTTCTCACGCTACACACTGGGGTTTACAGTGCTTCACATTGTTCCCTCCTCTTCTCACCTTATTTTTTTTAATTCTCTTTTTTCACTTAACCATAATTAAAGTCAAATAAAATAACATGATTCTTTAATAATACAAATAAAAATTGGAAATTATTTTAATAAAAATTATTCTGTATCTCCTTTTCCATTCATTATATGGCTCGTTTTGAATAATATCCCACTTTTCACTGCTTTTAGATAGTTACATATGAATAAATTATCTCCAAAAAGCACTTATGGCATGACTTGAGCTCCTCAAATCCCAAACTAGTTCAAGAATCTGAATCTGTATTCAACCTTGTTTTTCCATATGAATTGCAGCATAGGTTCTATCTTGACCGATATTATTATTGTTGTTCTAATACTCAGGGGTAGATAAGTTCTTATGAGAAACACTATTTTTTTAGATTTGACACCAGTAGAGTTCTTCTTTTGCTTTGTATTAAGTAATTATTTACTTTATCATCACAGCACAAAATTTTGTAAAATTACAGTTGGTTTTCTTTATCCATACCAATCAATTATTTGCCATCAACATTCAAGGAACTGAATGTATTTTCACTTGTAGAAAAGCTTGTTTTCTACTAAGAGACTGGATGTACTGCTCTAAAAAGCCCACAAAGGAGTTTTTCAAGTACTTGACTGACTTTTATGTCAGATTTGTACAGAGAAGTCTTAACTTTCTGCTAATCAAACATATAACAATGTGATGTGTATCTCAGTTCTAAAGGAGATTTGTCGTTTTAACTCACCTGATGTGTTTCCCTGAGAAACACGGAGCTCTAGCTATATATATTATCTTTCATTCAGATTACACTCAAGGAGAAAAATCTGGAAATAGAAGACTGGCTCTTAGGGGAAAGGAAGTAAATGGTGTGGGAAGACCTGTAGTATAAGGAAGTGAATAAAGAAATGAAGAACGACACATTCGCTTGATTTCAAACTTTGAGTGATAAACTGGACAACAAGGCTATGGTCTAGTATGTCTCTGATGGATAAGTGGAGTGATAACTTTTGTGTCTTTTTGGAAATCCAGTTGTGTTACCTAATTAAATTAAATTAATAATTAAAAACCTGTGCATTCTGGGACTGGCAGATACAGCCTGGCTCTGTGTTTTTAGGAGTACAGTGCTTTACTTTAGTCAATAGGCATATTTGTATTAATTAACTCTACAGGAGATTAAGGATTAACCATATCAGTGTTGGAAACCGTGGAGATCCTTGATAATAGTATTTTAGTTATTTCTTTTGAAAACAAAAAAAATGTTTTGTTTACAGATGAACATGAGCACATATTAATAACTGAGTGACCTCTATAATTGAAATATTCCTAGAACTAATATGGAAATATAATGGTCTTGACAGTACCAGCAGGAAAGAGAGCTGTAATAATTGGGATTGAATTAAGGAATCTAAATAGATTTCTTTATTAGATGTGATGATTTCTCCTCAGAATATGGCATTCTGAAGAGAAAGAAATAAACTTATAGCCCTCTTGCTTTTAGCTAGACAATACAATGAAAATTTTTGGCATCAGAATCCATACATGGAAGTCCCAAGGGCAGAAAACACTGGGAGTTATTGATCTTTGAAAAATCTGATACAGCAAATGTTTTCCATGCAATGGTGTACTCAGGAGACGCAGAGTAAACATGTTGAAATATAAACAATTATTTCAAATTTAATACTACAAAAGAAAAGAAAAACTTTAGGCCAAATGCTCCCTTGACAGAAGAAGTTTGAGTTCTATTCATTCAGTATAATTGAGTTCAGTTCTTCTTGTTTCTAACAGTCTTTGTCCATATACATTGGAATTCCAGCCATATGACTGTCTTCACTAAATGTAATTATGGCCTATTTTATCTCCAGCTCTTTTTTAAGGCAAGCAGAAAACCAAGAAGATGCCTATGTCTTCCTTTCAGATAAAGCCAGAGGATTTCCCTATATTGTTATTTCTCTGTGTTTAATCCTGTTGTTTGCAGCTAGGTGTCTCACAATTATTATTATTATTTTTATTAGTTTTCTTTCTTTATGTCTAGGCAATATTGACTCAGAGAGCTGATGCTGGCAGAATTGAAAACACATTTTGGAGAATTTTCCTCCTTTGCGTACTATTTACGATTCACACTTTCAAGGTGCTTGAAGCTTAGAAAGTTATATGAAGATCCTGGGCTTGTTTGCCTGGTTAGTTAGCCACATCAGACAGAAAAAAAAAAATTCCTTTTTGTCACTAGTCAGAAGCATTGTTAGAGATTCATGTATTTATAACCTCCCTGCTCACTTGCTTATTCTTTCTCCTGACCCATTAGTCCACTGTCTCCTATGCAGTCAGAATTTCTAAGACCAGTCAGTTTCACCCTCTTACTGCAATGATGTCCTACCAAAGCAATGAATTTGATGCATCAGATAATCTACTGTAAGATAAAGAGAGCTTAACAGAGTTGATGCATAAGCTAGGTTGTTCAGAGTGAAGGAAAACCCCATTTATAGGGAAAACCAAAAAAACCTCCAACTTCTCAGTTCTTCTTAAGATCAAATGAATTTTAGTGGAAATACTGGGCATTGAATAAATGTTCCATGTTTTCTGCCTTATATTTTATGCTTTATATTGTTTTTATTTTTTAAACTATAAAGATCAAAAGAGTTTTTTTAAAAAGGTGGCCTTGTTTTATTCTGTATGATATATTTTATGATTTTTTTTGTTTAGAGTGTTGGTCTGTGATTTGCACTTTTGAATGTATGGATCTACTAAATTCCTAGGTTTTTCAAGAAGCTGTGGAAGTTGTAATGCCCTGAAGGATCATTAGTGTGAGGGAATTATATGAGCATACATTCTCTTAATAAAGTTACTTCTACACTAGAACACTTATTGTCATTAAAACTTACCCTAAGCAAATTAATTGCTCCATTTCTGTGTTTACCTAAAAATTGGACACTCTGCAAAGCCTCCTTGTACAAAAACAGTTCTCTTTTAATGAAAAAAAATTAAATGTTTGATATTCTTGAAGCACAATTAGCTTCCCTGAAATTATTAAACCTGATAATTACATTAAATCACTTTATCAAATCAGGAAGTAGATTATTTCTACGCTATGAGTGTTTTCCGGGCCTTTGTAGGAGCAGTAAAATGGCACAGCATGCCTTATGTACCTGAAGATAAACAGCAAGTATCCAAAGTAAAAGCATAAGAAGCCTACACACAGAAGAGACAACATTTGACTTGTGGAACTGAACCCATGCTTAAAGGGAAGAGAGAGAATGATACTTGAAACCTATCAATTTAGGCTCAGTGTTCTTTAGAACTTCTGGTTAGTAGAAATCACTCAACATGTGTAATTGAAATTTGGCATAAACCCCTGCTAATAAGGAGATATTAAGTAGCATAAAGACATATACTGTCAGTTTTTTGCTTGTTCTAAGCTTGATTAGACTTACTTTCATCCACGGTGTGCAACACTTTCTTAAATCTAATGCTGGAGTTAGCCTTATCAAAGAAAATCAAAGTACTGGATTTCTTACAATTAAACACTGTACATTAATGTAGCTAGTGTTAGACTAGTTTCTTTAATCCCTCTCTGAACACCTAAATACGTGGAATCTATTTTCTCACATTGTTTTCTCTTTTAAAGAGATATAAATTAATATACAGGATATAAATTAAAACATTCCTTTCTGTTGCAGCTGGTGTTCTGTTTTTCTACTGTGGAAGGAAACATTTCTGCATATGTAACTCAACAGTTTATGCTGTGATTTGTTCATATGTGTCTGAATGCATATCTACGGGTACAGAACTGACAAAAAAAATATAGAGAAGTGAGAGGGTATTGAACAGACTGGGAATCCACACTGGGGCAGGGGAGAAGTGTGAGGAGGAAGGAGCAGCAGAGAGAATGTGTGATGAATGGAACCATAATCCACATTCCCCCTACACTGAGCTGATGAGGTGGAGGATTTAGAGAATTCAGGAGTGAAGTTGAACACGGGAAGGGCAGGGGGCGGGGGCTGTTTAAGGTTTTGGTTTTATTTCTTATTATCTTACTCTGATTTGTGTAATATATTGGGTAATATATTTTTTGGTAGTATAGTAAACTAATTTCCCCAAGTTGAGTCAGTTTTGCCCATGATGGTAACTGAGTGATCTCTTTCCGCCCTTATCTCAAAGCTTTTGTTGTATTTTCCCTCATCCATCCAGTGGAGGGATGTGATAGATTGGCTTTGGTGGACACCTGGTATCCAGACGGGGTCAACCCACCATATAGGGATAGAGCAATCACCGTTTGGCATAAAAGAGAGAGTTGAACATGATAAAATTGTGATGGACCACTGGAACAAATTAGGCATACAGTGCACACACATTGCAGAATGCACTGTGACAGGACACTGCAGCGTGGGTTCAAGAAGGAACTGCAGAGCCTCACGAAATACAAGATATATGGGTGTAATCCCTTGCTTCAGAAGTCATATTTCAGGTTTTAAAAAGCTGAGAACTTATATCAGGAAATAACCTCTTGCCCTCTCCCTTTAAGCATTGATGCTGCCACTGTTGGAAATAAGACTTTTGTTATAACAAAAAAAACACACTTCAAAACAAAAGAAAAAATATATGAACAGTTTAGGGAAGACATATAATTTATATCTAGCCTAATAAATTAAACAGTCCCTGGGACCGTTTTCAGATGTTTTTTCCAACCAGCATAAACCTACCCTTAAAAGAGGGTGACCATGTCCAAACCAGGAAATATTCCTGGTTAATGCTAAATCCCAAACAATGTCCAGGAATTTTGTTGCAGAGTACCAGTTGGCTCAGGCCAAAGGCATCCCTTGTAGTGTTCGAACAAATTAATGTCAGGGATAATTGCATGTTGTTATCCAGGAGCTGTTTAATATCCTGCTATAGATATTAATAAATTCCTATTACTAGATAAACTTCTTTTACTGTACATATGCCACTAAAAAGACAGCAGTGATAAATATAGCAAGAATCCCATTTTTCATTAATGTAAAACAGATGATTTACGTTTTGTGTATAATCCTCCTACATAGGAGAGAAATATTGATAGAAATAAAAAAAAAAAGCTGAATACTTTGTATCTTTTCTAAATATTCCTTTCCTGTGGTTTCTCATGTTTAGCATTAAGTTAAGACCAGCAAAACAACAGAAAGGAAAACAAGATCTTTAACAGTAATCTCTGCATTCGCTTGCATTTTGTCCTGAAGTGAAAATGACAATCCATCACAACTTGTACACAGCAGTTTAAGTGCTAAAGTTATACCAGTAATGCAAATTATATTTTATTCCACAGTAAAGGTGATATTTGGACGGTTCTAAATGCTGTGTTCCAGAACCAAACGCTGGGACAGTAACATTACCCCAGATAAACCTTGAACAAGACAAATCCTAGTATGAGCACCTTCGTCAGGGCACCTCATATTTATCATACCCACTGAAATATGGAATAATAAAATAAAACCTAACCCAATTACATGATAATGAAATAAAATTTCAGTTTAAAAAAATGCTTTGCCCTTCTCTTTGTATCCTTATCAATCTACTAATCTAAGAATGGCTAGCTCTACACAGAGCAAATAATTCTAATTGCACAATTACAGCATTAAGACTATTCCATTTACCCAGCAAATTGATTGGCTAAACATACCTAAGTACTTTATTATAATATAGAATTTCATAAGGAACTAAAACCAATGTTGATATTCAGGACTGTTGAGAAGAAAATGCAGGGTCAGTGTTTTAGTTAATGTAGACTGGTAGGGATCCACTGACTTAAATGGGCCTCACTGATTTACACTGGCTGAAGCACGCAGCTGCACGTACCAGTATGTTTTGCATACTCCCTCTTCAGTATAATCACACTTCAGCTCATCACGATGTTTGTGTTACTATGTCTAAGATGGACCACATTCTAGAGGCATATTGCTTGCAGGAAAGGCTGTCAATTTTCACGATCCTATTAAAATTACAACTGAATCACTCCAGTAAACAAACTCTTAAAGATTTAGTTGCTTTGTCATGAAGCTAACTAGAATTAATTGAAAAGCAAACATCAAACTTTTGTAATGTTTAAATGTTCAAAATAAAACATGAATGCAGGCTAAACTTAATCTTTACACTACAGGAATGGTACTTTAATAGCATTAATCTTTCAAGAATCCATAAATGTTGCAGAACGATATTAAGCAAGATGTTTTGCATTACAGATCATTATTCTGTGTTTTTGAGAGTAGGAATAGGACCATATCATTTCATATTTCTTTTGTGTCTTAGACTGTAAATTAAACTTCTGTTCACTAAGGGTGATATATTTTGACCACAAAAACTAAAAGTATAAAGGCTAATGTTGCTTAAGTAAGGAAAATATAATTCAATTTGTTCTTTGTAGCAGAGTGAAGCAAAATTCAGGAAGACTCTAATGGGAGGTCTTTCTTGTGACATCATTGCAATATTGGTTGATATCGTGGCAGTTATTGTTCCAGGATTTTGAAAGTCTTCATAGATAATCTTATAATAGGAAATCCAATTACCTAAAACCAGTTGGGTAGTTTTAGATGTCTTAGAGTACTGTGGTTGGCCTCTAGCTGTCCCTCTTGAAAGGCATCTATCTTCTGCATGTTTATCTCAAAACACAGTAAAGGTTTATGGATAAGTGAATCACATCTTAGATGTTTACATTCAGCTGAGCTGAATTACTCTGCTGATGTTATCAGCTAGGTTTTCTTCAAGCCCTGACAGCCAGAATGATGTTCAGTTGCTAAAACTTATGCATCTAGTACCATTTTAATGACCTTGTGCATCATGTATATATATTTTGAGCAACTAAACAGGGCTGGCAGTTATACCACAATAACTGCAAGAGATACATATCTTCTGGAATAAGAACCAGAGAGCAGGTGGGTTATATGACGATGTTTTAAACATCATTAGATGCCTCTGTTTAAGCAACTAAATCCTACATGCACATCTGCAGACTCGCAGTTCACTCTGACTGAAATCCATTCTTCCTGTGTTGAATATTGTTCTTCATAACAAAAAGGCAACAGGATCAAAAAACAGTGTAAAGCTATTTATGGTTGATAAGTAGCAATTGCAACTACTTGACATTAGGCTCTCACCTTAATAAAGGTTATGCAAAATGTCTTAACTGAACTAAGACTTTTGTTTTTTCTTAATTTCTGCTTTCATGCTTAAAGCATGAACTGCTTAGGTTGCTGACTTTATAGCATAATTGTGTGGGACTGTTCTGAGAAAGTTACAAATTGAGAAAATGTTTACATACTCAGGATCATCATTTTAATATTTACATAATATTAACTCTACCAGAAGTTTAATATACACTTGGTATATATGAATCTTATCCTACTCGTCTACCCTTCTTAAGTTTTTAAGGTAGATCCTGTTTTACACACCTGATGAGTGATTAAGTTCACCTTAATATAAATATTATAGATAAGATTCAGTTACTTACAGGGACCATGTATGCTTAATATTTAAGCTATATTACTATCAATATAAATTTTAGTAGCAGTCTTTGATAAAAGATTTCAGGAAAAAGATCATAGTTTTGAGGCCAGTAAGTTTCACTTATTCCTAAAGCTGTGTTTTGAGATGTATCCTTTTTCCAGCCTTATCCCAGGTATATAGAGAAACCATTTTTGCTGACATGTGCTTATAGCAAAACACCTCTAGTTTCATGATTGTTGGGACATGGAGTTTCAAAGAGGTTACAGTTTCTTTATTGTCTTCTATAATCTACTTTGGGTATGGATATTTTTACTTTGCCTGTAATAAGCCACCATCTATGTAGGCACATGGTGGCAGATGTTGTGCAGTCCAAGTCCCATCTAGGTTTTCATAAGAGATTAAATAAGAGCTTCAGCTGCATACCAACAACACAGAGAACGGAGGGGCCTGACTGTGATTCTTCCCCTTACCAACACAACAACTTTATAACATAACAACTTTTTTTCAGCAGCTTCATGGAGAGCAATGCTCTCACAGGATTTGCAGGATAAGGTTGATGAATAGCAAAGTACTCCCACTGAATAATTTGAGATGGGAATAAGCATTCGTATTTCTACTTCTTAGCACACCACAGTCTGAAAGAATTTGAATTTTTAGAATTTTTTTACATCTAAAGATTTAAGATATTACAAAGACAGCAACAACTCCTAATCTAGGATTCTGATATGTTGAATTGTTGATATAATTTAAAAAAAAATACACGTAAAGTACATAATTTGATATCTCATTCCACATGTGATAATATTCTCACCTGTGTGTTATTTAAAACAACAAAAATCAGAATTCCTTATAATTGTTTGGAAACCGTATCCAAGTAAATATTTTTTATTAAAAGAAAACCTCATCTTGTAAAGGAAAAATATTAGGCATCAATTTATCTTCTCTGGTTAATTAGTTTTCCTGACCTATTTTATATTTTTAATCAATGATTATATTTAATTCACAAGCTTCAATATATTGAAGTTTATTAAAAATGCTTTTTCCTTAATTCAATGTTTACATTCATTTTTCTTACTTTAAATCAAGGAGGGGTGAGAAGTGCTAATTCCTTGATATGAATTGAATTTCTGGATCCTTGATTGAGAACTCTGATGTTTCGGCTTGTTTTTTATCCTACTTTCCCCATATGTGTTACAGGAAGCAAACATGCACTAGACTGTTTGAAATCACAGATTTTTAATCAAAATGAGAAGTCTGGGATATTTCAGGTTTCTTTTCAGAACGTACCCTTGTAGTCTTATATCACACAAAACTCAGTGAACCTTCTAGCCTCACAGACATCAAAGCTCAGCCCCTGGTTTAGTTCTATATGGGACAGGCTTTTATTCAAAGGTTGAGAGATTGTTAATTTACAGATAACAATGTTTCTTTCTTTTGTTTTTTTCTATTTTCTTTTTGTTTCTAGAGGTATCTTGTGTCTATTTTTCCTTCTTTCCCCTCCCTTTTGATTTACAGATACCTATTGTAGGAGCGTAAGATATGAAACTATTAATTTGAAGCTCTCTTAAAAAAATGAAAAAAAAAACCTGTGAAATGAATAGGTCTCTTCTTCAACTGTATTTTATTTCCTAAAGAATTTTCTTGAAAATTTAACAATACATGGGCTTCTAAGCAAGTAGTATAATAACTGGGTTTTAGTGTATAACAGCAGGAAATATTCTGTAAGAATGATTTTGCATTCAAATGTCAGTTTCCTTCAATAGAGTGAGAAAACTTTTTGAAATTTGCCTCCAACAATCTCTGATGTTTCTCTTTGATCAATTAAGTCATCCATGTTTCTATTACCTGAAAGTTATATGACTGTTTCTTCTTATATAGGGAAACAGTTCCAAAATGAAGAACACAGCTTCTTCACATTCTATGGAATAAAAAGGGCAGTATCTAAGGGCAATTTGTAGTTTGTTAAAGATTAATCACCCTCTGGAGGTCAGTTGCCCCCTCTCCACTGGCTGCAAAACATATCTAGTAGAGAAAATTTTGCTTGAAGCTTGAGGTTATAAATGAAGCCCAACCTCCAATATTACAGTGTTGAGTTCAATGTCTCTGAAGTTGCTTGTTTCTTTCTGTATAAATACGATGATATTAGACTTAAAAGCTTTCCCAAAATATCTAAAAGCAATAAAAATTAATTCTTTATAAATACAGACATTATTGCAGCATAATTTTACCTTTGAAGTTTCAAATTACGTAGGACAACCTTCTTTGCAACATTGCCTGATTATATTGTTTAAATAAGTGTAGCAAGAAATGTGGTCAAAATACAAAAGAATTGTTTTATTTAGAATATTTTCAAAGTAAGTCTATCAGTTTTGAAAATGGGTAGCCCATTTGATTTGAAACAGCATAGGTCTCCTGACATCCAAAATATACTGCCAGTGCAGTTAATGTCTTGGTTATTTTACTTAGTAAGGCCATGACTGTTTAAAAACATTTATGTTTATAAGTATTTGTTGGTCTCTTACATATCAGTTGTGCTATACTGTTTGATGTTTGTTACTCGCTTTGTGATTTCAATTGCAGAATCTCTTAGGGTGTCCAGGACTACTGATGGGTGCCTTTGTATGTAAGCTAAATCAGTGAAAAGAGAAAAAAAATGAAACAAACTTTCTGTAACAGGGATCCAGAATGCAGTGCTGGGAACATTTCATGCAATATATTTTTCAATAGATAATGCTGAGAAAGCTGTTTTATCATGTATCTTATAAGGATTTCTTTCCTTGCCTAGTCCAGCACAGCACATAGGCATATATTTAACTATAAACACAAAAGTCCTTTTAAAACTTTTGAAAACACTGAGATATTTTCTTGCTGCAGATGGTTTGTATCTATGTTCATATTTACACTGGGTTCTCACAGGGGTTGTGTGAAGAAAATTTCTGGGCTAGGAAAGATAAGAAAATATTTTATTTTGACAAAACCACCAAAACCTTCCTGCTGCTTCCCTTTCCAGAAATAAATTCTGGCAAGCTACAATCTGTTTGCTCCCAAACTAGTTAATGGAGCTATATAGAGGTATTTTTCTTTTTCTATTCTAGGTGGTCTTCACCTTTCTACTAATAATCCATCTGACCTAAACCCCAGAAATTTAGATTTATATTTATACTTATTCTCATCTTCCATAATAGATGGCACTTCTGTGCAGCTTCTTACTTGTTAAGTTTGNTATATAATAAATTATTTTTCCCAATTTTATATTATATATTTAGTGGTACATGGCAGGAAGAAAATATTTCATAGTTAAATAAATATCTGGTAATAAAAATGGCCTTCTTCTCTTGTTTGAATTTCACATTTCTATTTTGTCAGATTGGAACCATTTTATTTTTAGTTACATAGCATAAATTTCAGGACACCATAAAAATATTACTGTCTCAGGTGTTATGACTAACATGGGATGTGATTTAAAATTCTTAAAAATGTTTTTGCTGAGACTTTTGTGTGAAATCTACATGAGCACTTTGTAACTTCCTGAAACAGAAATCTGCTGTAACAGTCTAAGGAATAACCTTGTTCACTCTCATGCTGATGTTATCTCACAAATACTATGGGTTTAATATTGTTAATGCCAGGTTTATTACAAGTGGAGTACATCCAGGGTACAGTTTACTTATTTTTGATGTAGACTTCTACAACTAGGGAAGACTATTCTTATCCTTGAAGTTTTGAAAAAAAATCTAAACTATGCTCCTAAGCAAAGCAGCAAAAGAGAAACATAGTGTACAAACTAATAGACAGGCANGTTTGCTCCCAAACTAGTTAATGGAGCTATATAGAGGTATTTTTCTTTTTCTATTCTAGGTGGTCTTCACCTTTCTACTAATAATCCATCTGACCTAAACCCCAGAAATTTAGATTTATATTTATACTTATTCTCATCTTCCATAATAGATGGCACTTCTGTGCAGTTTCTTACTTGTTAAGTTTGATAAAATAAAAGAAAATATATAATAAATTATTTTTCCCAATTTTATATTATATATTTAGTGGTACATGGCAGGAAGAAAATATTTAATAGTTAAATAAATATCTGGTAATAAAAATGGCCTTCTTCTCTTGTTTGAATTTCACATTTCTATTTTGTCAGATTGGAACCATTTTATTTTTAGTTCCATAGCATAAATTTCAGGACACCATAAAAATGTTACTGTCTCAGATGTTATGACTAACATGGGATGTGATTTAAAATTCTTAAAAATGTTTTTGCTGAGACTTTTGTGTGAAATCTACATGAGCCCTTTGTAACTTCCTGAAACAGAAATCTGCTGTAACAGTCTAAGGAATAACCTTGTTCACTCTCATGCTGATGTTATCTCACAAATACTATGGGTTTAATATTGCTAATGCCAGGTTTATTACAAGTGGAGTACATCCAGGGTACAGTTTACTTATTTTTGATGTAGACTTCTACAACTAGGGAAGACTATTCTTATCCTTGAAGTTTTGAAAAAAAATCTAAACTCTGCTCCTAAGCAAAGCAGCAAAAGAGAAACATAGTGTACAAACTAATAGACAGGCAATTCAGAAACATCCGTCATAGAAAAATTAGTTTCAATAAAGCATGAAGAAAGCTAAAAACCAAATCCCTGTGAAAAATCTGTCTTTCACAGGCTGAAAAATATTACCTTCTTTTTTTCTCTTGTTTTTTTCTTTCTTTTTTTTTTCTTTCCTAAAGATTTTAAAATAAAAGACTTGTAACATCAACCAAAGTAGAGGCAAAGGAGTGAAATGACTTTGACTTATCAGGCTGACAGGGATGGACCAAGACGGATTATTGAAACTGTAATCAGTGCAGTTCACCCACAGCTCAACCTTGAGAACTCCTGAGAAGAAGGAAAAAGATATGAAAAAATGATATGAACTCATCTGAACTTACATAGATTTGCATCAAGTTCATATCAGAAGGAGGACACATCTGAAAGTTACTTGCAAGTTTTAAGGGCAGCACAAAAGAGACCTCATAACTTCATAATCACTTTATTAAATCTGATTTGCAACAGAAAATATCATTAATTTTGTAAGAAGCTGGATTTGGTTTCAGGACTCTGAGCATAAAAAAACTCTGGTCCTCCATTGCAGAATATCATTATTGGACAGTGATGAAATTTTATTTCAAAGTCAAGTTGTAGGGAAGACACAGCTACATATTTCTGTAAGTGGAAATAGAATTGGAAACACAGATATTAAAAAAAAAGACAAACCATTCATTGACACCCATTTGATAAGGAAAACAGTATTTTTAGCACAATCTGGCACAGGAACAGTTTGTCTCAGGAAGATATGGAGTCCTTCGAGATATGCAAAACCAGCTGGACAAGGTCTTGGGCAACCTGCACTAGCTTCATCCAGCTACAGCATGGGATGTTGGAGCTGAGGTCCAACAGCTCCTGAGGTCCTTTCCCACTTCAGTCATTCTGATCTTCTGCCATATGTTTTTTAATATATTTTTTTTTCTCCCTCCAGTCCATTTACTGGAGAGCATAGGCATACCCCCATTCTGTTTCTGGAGAAGATTGCATAGTTTAGTCAGGCATTTGAAGAAAATGCCAACACATAAAAAGATGTAGGCAGAGATATTATTCATGTCACCTGAGAAAATGATAACCTATGTCACAGTCTCTAGCCCTGTCAAGACTGGAAGAAAAGACACTAAGTGCAGTTTTCACCATTATAGGACAAGATATCTCAAATCTTTCTTAAGTAATTGATTCCCAATAGCTAAGTCATATCACATTAATGTAATGGACTAGTGAAAGCAAATATCTTTCACAGGAGATTCAAAGCTTCAATAGTGAGCCATATCTTGAATCTTTTCTAAGATGAACATGAAAATAAAAAAGTGGTGGTGATACAGATACAGCCACTGTAGATAGTAAACTTACCATTTTTAAAGCAATACTGCAAATGTTTGGTGTATTATTATATATTGGTATCATCAGTGGAAAATTAAGCAACTTAAGAGGAAATTCTGAGAAGATATACAGAATTTATCTTCTGAATTTTTTTAAGTATTTTTCTTTGAGCTTACATCTAAAATGAGTAGGTAACTGATTACTTTTATTTTTCCATTTCTTCAGATATGCAGATTATAGCCCCTGAGACACATACAGGAGCTTCAGGGGGAAAGATAATTAAATAAATAAATTGGAAGATCCAATTTGGAATATGCTGTAAACACACCTCTAATACATACTGCAGGAGCAAGTATCAGAACTGGGTCATGCATGTCCAGAGTTCCAGGCAAGTCATATGCAAGTATTTTGCACAGAGGTCTTCCACATTTTAGTCAGATACAGGTTATTGGAAATACTGTCTCCTGGGGTGTGTGTGGTTGTGGCTGTGTTATGGAACCACAGCATGGTTGAGGTGGGAAGAAACATCTTGAAATCAAGCAGCCCAGCCCAATTTTCCTTAATTAGAACCCTGGCACAATGTTCCATTGAGTTTTGAAAATCTCCAAGGATGGAGACTCCACAAACTCTCTGGGCAACCTATGAAAGTGTTTTACTACCCTCAAACTAAAAAGTTTTTCTTGTGTTTGGATAGAATTTCCTGGATTTTAATTTTTCCCAATTGCCTCTTGTCCTGTCAATGGGCATTGCTGAGAAAAGTCCGAATTTTTCACTCCTTCCCATTTAGACATCAAACCATTTACCTATCTCAGAACTTGATAGATGTGTAGTGGAACGAGGTAACTTCAGAATTCATCAGCACACAAAAATTTTAATGCCTTAAATTTTGGATTTGACTTCCTAAAAGAGGGCAGCCTATATGTATCTCTCTAATCATAGTCCAGAAATAATTTGTGTTGTTTGAAAAATGTCTCCAGTATCTTTAACCTATCTGCCAAGTATACACAGACCTTCAGTATCCTACTGTAGAACTAATCCCTCTAAAATACATATGCATAATTTACCACAGTATAACACACCTCTAAATATGATGATTAATTTTTTTTAAGTCATCAGCAATTATTTTACAAGGAGGGAGAAAAAAAACAACATTGAATGAAAAATGACATCAGTAGATATAAGAAAATCCATTTCTGATCAGCGTGAAACTTCCTGATAATAGTGTGCAAAACGTAGCATTCATTTCACAAATGCGGATAATCAAGATGTGAGTGGCAGAGCGTGTGTCAAAAGTATGTAAATGAATTGATGTTTAATCCACCTATGCCTAAGAAAAGCAATCACCTCCTGCAGAAGGATTGCTTTTATTTTAGCAATGTTAGCTGATGAAATCCCAGCACTCTAACAAGGGTTTATAATTTGATAAAAATTACTGGTGACTGGATCTGCATTTTCTTCAAACTGCTGCCCTGCTTCTTGCTAAGTGCACTGCTGACATGTTTGATATTGAACTTGAACTTAAAAATTACTATCCCAGTAGATGTTTATTAGATTTAGCGGCTGAAGTAAATCTAGACATGGTGCCCGCAGTACAATCTAAAAACAGACCTTATTTATGTGTGCCGGGAAATGTTGCACATTTCTTCCAGGAAGAAAGAGAAAATCAGCAATAACAAGAGCAAAAACACCCAAAAAGCAAGGTATTATCCATGCTATTAGAGGACCAAAGAAAATTGACCCGTGTTAGACTAATGTAATGTCATCTTTGAAAACATTACAATACTGTGTAATGCAATTTACTTTTATATAATCATTTTAATACTCATTATTGGGAAAAAGCTTGACAGAAAAAAAAAAGCAGTTATAAATTCAATACATGCCATGAGCTGAGGCAGAAGAATCCAGTATAGCGATCTAATTTTTCATGTGAATATATTACACAATTTTTAGTAAGAATTCGATGCATATGGTTCATTTGAAATTGTTTTAAAAAATACCTATAAAGTTAGCAGAAGTGGTAATTTATGACAGAAGACACTCACAGAAATATTTAAACTCTAATAATATGTGTTTATCTCTAGAGAATCAATATTATTTTTGAAATGAAATAGAATAGAATATTCTGAAAAATACTTCAAACCCTTTTTTTCTGCTTACAGATTATTGTAATGAGATAACCCTAACCACCATGTAACTCTCTGCTTGTTTGCTGAGACTTCTGTTCAATAAGACCTGTAATTTTGTGCCTCTACCTGTGAAAGTCAGTTGGAGAAATATGCACTATAATGACCTGGTCTCACTGTCACAAAATGTCTCATGTGTCTGTAGGAAGCATTCTGCTGGGGTTTTTTGTGATTTCTGTCATCCCTTCATCTCCTTTTGTTCTACAGTTCTTTGGTGTTGTTGATCAATAACATTGAGCTAGTATGAGCAGAGCACATCTCAGAAGTATTCAGTGTTGAATTTCAAGTGAAGTTTGACTGCTGTATATCATTTAGTGTCAACTGTTGTACAAATAACACAAGAATTGTCTGATGAAGAAGGAATGACAAATACAGAAAAGAAAAAAGAGACACAGAGTCATAAAAAGACAACAAAAAGAGAAAGGAAAGGAAGAATGTGTATATAAGGGAATCAGGAGCAGTCCCAGATGAATCAGTTGGCAGCCAGGAGGGCTAGCTGTGTCTTTGGGGTACATCGGGCACAGCATCACCAGCTGGGCAAGGGAGGGCATTGTCCCACTCTGCTCTGCACTGGGGCGGCCTCACCTCGAGCGCTGGGGACAGTTTTGGACACCACAACATAAAAAAGACATTAAGCCATTAGAAAGCATCCAAAGGAAGACAATAAAGATGGTGAAGGGCCTTGAGGGTCTTTTTGAGGGGTGGCTGAGGTTCGTTGGTCTGTTCAGCCTGGAGAAGAGGAGACTGAGGGGACACCTCACTGCAGTCCATAAATTCCTCGTGAGGGGAAGAGGAGGGGCAGACACTGATCTCTTCTCTGTGGTGACCAGTGACAGGACCTGAGGGAGTGTCCTAAAGTTGTGTCAGGGGAGGTTTAGGGTGGATGTGAGAAAAAGGTTTTTCACCCAGAGGGTGGTTGGGCACTTGAACAGGCTCCCCAGGGAAGTGGTCACAGCCTGAATCTGACAGGGTTCAAGAAGTGTTTGGACAATTTTCTCAGGCTCATGGTGTGACTCTTGGGGACAGATCTGTGTAGAGCCAGGAACTGGACTTGATGACCTTTGCAGATCCTTTCCAACTCAGTATATTCTGTGATTCTGTTAACTGTGCATATGGAAAAAGAAGAAGAATGCAGAACATGGTACAGTAAACACAAGACTCAGAAGAGATCAAGCCATGGAAAACTGTAGCAATTAAGTATTTTTTCTACATCCATACTACAAGTGATTTACCTCTAAAATGCTTTGATGAGACAACGTAAGGGAATTCTAAAAATGTTACCAGTGATATTGGTGACTATCAGCTCACTGATCTGGCTGGCTCAGTAGGATTATGGGCAAAACTGTCCAAAACTGAGAAATTTTTCCCAAAGGATTCACATCTCTAAAGCATTTCACTGCATTTACTGATTATCTTAAAAACTTATGCTCAGCTAGTGCTTAATTAACGAGAAACTGTGATTCTACTGGTATCCTGGTTTCAGTATGAATACCACAAGTTTCTTGGTATCCTCAGAAACATTTTTGTGGATAATTGGGATGCTTTTTGCTGGGGAAGATTTACCTTTTTTCATAGCTGTTCTCCATGACAATTTGGATCCTACTTTTTGCCCAGCCTTGACTGACACTCTGGAAGTACACACCTGATTTCTAAACTCATCACCCTTGAACTTATTCCTGGATTTGTTAAAACACAGTTCTTAGGGCAGTAGCCATTCAAAAAGCAATGAGAGCAAACTTTTCATTTCCTGGTGCAATATTCCTACACTTAGAACACTCATGCAGACAAAATTTGTACTGAAATTTCTCCTTTCACTAATTACTTAAAACCTACACTTCCTACCCTAACAAATAGGTTAAACAGCAAGTTTAGAGGAAGGACTCGGAGCTGTCAATAAGTGGTGGAGTGCTCAGCAAGCACTGACAAGTCTTTCAAGAAACACCTGCCCATAGAATTTCAGACAGGTCTTCACACCCATTCTAGACCATCTAAGCTGTACCTGACTCAACCTGATGATTTATGGGACTTCTTTTCTGAGATAATTGATCTTGCCCCACCCCAGCACTGCTGTGGAATCTTAACACAGGGAGCTGCTTCTTGTACCAAACACCATCCCACTTATACTCCTGTCATTATTTTGAAGAGAGATTAAGTTCCTTTCTAAATGTATATTTAAACTATACATGGAAAAATAATTTAGGTCATATTTTTGTTATTTTATATACTGAAATTCTAAATTACTGCTGATTGCAAAATTTTAAAACACAAGTCCTTAAAAGTACAATATTGGTCAGTATTGTAAATGTTGACTTCTAGGCTTTTAAAAATTATTAACTGCATTTTTAAAATTTTTTTTAAGGAAGAAACATGGTTTTTCACTTTTTAAATATATAATTTATTTTCTCCTCACTGTCAACTTCATTATGTTATCTGATGTGTTCTTCGAGTATTTCCTAAGCACTAAGGTCTCAATGCATGCAATTATTTATTTGACAGACATTTCATTCTCTTTCTTAGGTTTTTTTTGGGGGGGTGGGGAGTGGATTGGTTTGGCATTTTTTGAGTGGTGAGGTTTTTTTCTTTATCTGTTTTTAACTTAACTTCCAAAATTTTTATGATGATTGTTCATGACAAAGGAATGAGAACATTTCACAGTTTTATTTTATTCCTTATTTCTTACTTCTCTTTTTTTTTTGTATGAAAGGCATATAACCTGCTCTCTGTAGTTTTCAGCAAGCTGCCCTAATTAAATTTAAAGCACATATCTCAATATGTTATCGACAACAAAGCTTCTACTCCATCATTGTCAATTTGAAGAAAAGTATTCAAGAATAAATCAGCAATATGGTGATTTTGCAAAGCTCTGAATATTTCAGTTTGTTGGAAACTTTCCAAGAAAGCGAGGAGTGCTGTGTATTTTATGCTAAAATTCAGGGCCTAAAGTTCTGGGACTTTTCATGGATTTTTGGGAGATTGGTCCAGGCTATGGGCAGCAGCTATGCAAAGAATCACGGAATCACAGAATGAGTCAGGTTGGAAGGGATCACAGTGGGACATCTGATCCAACCTTCCCACTGAAGGAGAGTCATCCTAGAGCACAGGATTGTGGTTCTTGATTATCTCCAGTGAGGGAGAGTCTGTATCCTCTCTGGGCAGTCTGTTCCAGTGCTCAGTAACACACGCAGTGTCTCATATTCTTGTGGATATTCCTGTGCATCAGTTTCTGTGCATTGCCTCTTGTCCTATTGCTTGGCACCACTCCCTCAATCTGGACCCTCTGCTGGACCTGCTCCAGGAGCTCCAGGACTCTGTTGTACAAAGGAGCCCGGGGCTGGACACAGCACTCCAGATGTGGCCTCATCCAGGCTGAATGGAGGGGCAGGATCATTTCCCTCGACCTGCTGGCAATGCTCTTTTTAATGAACTCCATTTGCTGGTCTTCTTGGCCACAAGGACAGACTTTTGGCTTTAATAAATTACTTCACTGCTATACAAATGTAATGAAAAATAAATAGATTATTAATACATTTGATAAATTATTAGAGGATAGAGGACATCTTAGATGTATAACTCAAAATAATGGCATTACAAAATAAATGATGAAGTGAAAAAAAAATATATTGTATTGATTTACTGATATAACATTCTTCCTTTAGATAAAATTCTTAAAATTTAAGTTTAGGAAAAGAGAAAGCACACATAAAAAAACCCCTAAAGATTACTCAAAATACATTGTGATACAAACACTTATATTTGCAGAAGATGACTGTAATTCTAAATACTGCTGTTGGAAATTCAGAGTGGAAGATGTTTTTCTGTTCTTAGTACTTTGTACCTCTAGTTATATAGGATGAAACTCATGCCTGGGTAAAAACACCCTTTTGTGGGCTTCATAACTTTAATCCTTGTATTATGGAGCTAAAAGGGACCAAGCTGGAGCCTAGATCTTGTGCTAGGATTCTTGCAAAATGAGAAAAAACCCTCATAATTCGTAATGAATATCTTTTAAAATTATAAACAGTAGGGCAGGATAACGAGTATAAAAAAATCCACAGTCATAAATATTATAGTGGATATCTAGTTCCTGTGACACAGGTCACTATTACTTTGGTCTTTCTTGTCCTCATACTGATGTAAAAAATCACGGTTTCACACGTGCAAGCTTGCCAGTGTTTCTAGTGGCATATCGACTCATCTGAACACACAGAAGAGATGCAAAAGTCCTACATGACTTACAAATCCTAGGCCGAAAAATCACCACAGTGAATCTTCCTTATCCAGTGAAATTTTTATTTGCCTTACATTTGAATGAATACTCACTAGTACACAATGTGCTTCTATTTGCATTGGATCAGGGGAAAGAGCAATGGTCACTGCACAAGGGCATCCTCTCACTTAACAATAATTACATGGGAAAGCCTCTTGAAAATAAAAATATCTAAACCCAACAATGATCAGAGTTTTCAGAGTAACAGTAGCAACAATAAAAACTGTATATTCTGTTTTAATTCAGATTTTTATGAGACAGAACTGCTACCGTAAGCACAGCCTCAGAAGACCTAGAGGCGTCACAAAGTTTAAAGGGTTTTGGGTTGAACCCAAAGATTTAAATTCAAGTTATATCATAAATTTGTGCTAAAGGAGTCTGTCTGTCCTTCTCACTGCACATGGGCATTACTTCATCAGAGTGAGATGGCTGGGACACAGGTTAAATCCCCACATTTTCTCCTGTTGGTCTCAGAAGCAAAACCTTTGTCGCACTGCTTGAAGAAGTACCTGCTCTGACTTGAACAAGATGGTGCTTCTGTGTCAGGTTTGCACTGCATCTGGCCATCCCTGCCTTGCTTTTAATGTAGTCTTTAATATAAACATCCAGTCTGTTACAATATTATATACTACTCAAATAACAAAAAAAACCCCACCACTATCATTTTTAGTGTGCTAAAATTACATATTCATAATGAAAGCACAGACATACAAAACACCTATTTAAGCAAAAGTACAAAAAAAATGTATATTAGGAGCTATAAGAAACAGAAAATTATTTCTGTTTATGCTGCTCATATGTTTTATTGCAAAGTTTAGTGAATACTGCATTCCAGGTAATGTGGGTAATGAGCCAAGGAAATAGGTTAATCCGTCCTATATAACAATGATCCTACCACACCTTCTAGGAACAGAATGTTTTAGCTTTTTTTGTTAGTAATAATTAGAAATAAGAAAACTGAGCAGAAGAAACAGAATCTGCCAATAATATTTCATGTTTACTTCAGGATAAAAAAGTCAAATGCTGTCATTTTCCAAGATTAATCCACAGAATGAAGGAAAGCAAAAGCTTTGTGTATTGTAAACAATATTTCAACTTTTTCTAGTAGGAAAAAACCTCCCAGTTATTTTGCTGAAAACTGCATATTTTTCCCCGTATCTAGGAGAAATACAATGAAGTTTGTGATCATTGTTCCATGATGCACACTTGGAAGGAGACTTAACACCACAGTTTGCCTGATTATCTTCAGGACATCAATGAAACGGAATTAGGAGTATTTGAAGAAAGAAAAATTATACTCCAATCAGCTGGTTTGAACTTTGACAACGTATCATCATTTGCAACCAGGACCCCTAAGATTAATTTTGGAGAACATCCTTTTGACTACAGAGTTAATGGGAAATGAAAATGAGTATTTGCTTGAAGTTAATTGCTTGCCTCATATATTGCATAATGCAGTAAAGTACACTATGGAAAAAAATTTATTTGGCTTTAAAAGCTGTGTAACAAAAGTTTTCAATTACTTTATGTTCATCCACCAAAGCAATTTCAGAACTATGAAAAGTATTTCACTTTACCAGCATTCAATGCGCTGAAACATTGAGGCACGGTTACAAAGTGTTCATCGTCCCACGGAGTGAAAGTATTCTACTTTTTCTATATGAAATTAGTTTTGTACACTCAGACAGTGTATTTTGAAATAGTTAAGTGTGGTGAAAATCTCTCCATTGCCAAATTCACCAGATTTGAAACATCCTATCCTTTGAATAATTTTGACAAGTATCTTCTTAATAATGAATCTGTTAAGACCAAGTTTCAAATTAAATTCCTATGTACATGAACTGATTTTTAAAAAATGTTGGAATATAGTAAAATTTAAAAATATCTTTTAAAACAATTAATGGAAGTATATAGTTTTATAATGATGAATTTAAGAACAAGAGTAATAAGTAGGTGAGAAATAATATATGTAATAAGATAAAAAATTTTTTCAACCTTGAAAAGAAAACCATTTTCCCTGTATTTTCTTTGACATAAGAAAGTTGGTGGAGCCTAAACCTATCGATTTCATTGAGGCTATGCAGTTCTCTAAGCTTTCAGTTTCACATGTACATAATTTCCAAATACCATTTTTCTGCAGTTAATTTATTTTAAAATTATATTTTAAAATCAAACTTAATGAAGAGTATTGTAGGAAACTAGTATTAGCAAAGAAAAAATATTTTTTATCTTAAATTAAAATTTATGAGGATCAAAGTAAGTTCTACTTCATCATGAGCTAAGGACACAAAACGATCAACTGCTAGAAAAGCCTTAATAGAAAACAAGTTATATGATTGTAAATCATAAAAGTATGAAAGGAAATGAACTTCAGTAGGCAAGAGTATCCTATCAGGTATCAAAAATAAACACAAAGACCCCTCTTACACTTTCAGTGAAATTCAGTATGATATCTTAATAGTTACCATCAGAATTTTACACTTAAAATTCACTGTGAATTTCCAGGGAAAAGTACCATTTTTAGTGATTTCTGCCAATATAGACTGATATTGACAGCTCTGAAGAAATCAAATATATACGTTTCATTTTTTTTTTCATAAATTCACTATACTTTCTCCTACCTGAAAGTTCATTTGAAGCTTTAGACAACCCCAAGTAAAATGTTAAAATTAATGACAACCGCAACAACTGAGATGAATTGGAGATTTACCAGGGAGATTAAGGGGCTTTTTGCCATTCCGTTAACAAGATCCAACACAACAGGCACCCCCACAGCAGGTAATATATCCAGGATCACATAATTTCCATCCACCTCTCCTTTCATTTTGGACTTAGATCTGTATTGGGTGTGGTTGTAAATTGATATAAATATTGACTTGTGTTAAATAATTTTAGATTGAATGTTATGTAGAGAAAGCTTAACCACCTTCTTTATCCAAAATATTATTTGTGGAGTAGGGGAAGGGATGTTCCTCTAACATTGAATGTTAGTTAAGAAACACATTAAATATGTGTGTATGTGTTAATAATAAAGTATTTGGTCATGTTCAGAAATTATTTAACTTATTCCACAAGGGACAAATATTACAAATGCTGCAGGAGACTAGAATATGCATTAGGTTCAACTGACCTTCATATTAGGCAAAGACTCTTCTAATGTCAGGGCTGCTTGAAGTGAGACATCTCCACTTGATAAGGGATCTCAGATTACGTTGAGGAGAAAGGAATTTGATTAAAAGTGCAGAAAAGTAGATAGTTCAATACAGAAGCTGACTAATATTGTGCATATTCCATACTGAAAGCTGACAGGAAAAGAGGAACTGTTTGCAATACATTAAATGATGCTCACTAGGGCAAGGTCTCTATCTTGAGTTCTCATTGAGCTCAGGAGCAAATCTTATTTTCAATGGTGCTTTTAATCATGACATTGAATTAATTTCTTGTGTAATTATGATCATTTATAGGTAATGAGTAAGCTCTACTACATTATCTATAAGACTCTTTGAACTTGAAGGACTGAGTTATTTTCTGGACTTGCAAGAAAAATGCACGCAACTAGGATGGAATTATGACAGCATAAGCCATGACAATCACATATTTTTTCACTTCTATGGAATGTACATCTATAAACACATAATTGTATATGTCTATATAGATATTCTGTCTTATGTGCACATACAAAACCATCCATACTCTTGTTCACCTTCCCTTCTTTTGTCTTTGCTTAGATGGTTAAGTATTTTTCTTGCATATGGCTTTATGCGTTCAATTTACTTCTCCCCTTTTATTTCGATCACGTAATTTTTCAAAAGTAAGTTCAGCGTGTTTTTGCAATAGTTAACGGTGTCTTGCAAATGCCATCAATGTTAAACTGCTTGTGTAACTGACATACATTTTTCTTTACTATTGTCATAATGGCTTCTGAAGATATATCAGACTTTAAAAAAATTGTGTTATCTATTTCTCGTATTATTGAAGCCAAAATGTTAGGTTTTCTTCTTTTTTTTTCTTTTTTTTTTTT